>JANAVB010040588.1:0-67115 GCA_029216955.1 Iris pallida
GCCGAACTCGGCCGAACTCGGCTAGAGTTCGTCAGTAGATATATAAAATTCTTTTGTAAAAACAGTTTACAAACATGTTTTTGGTAATTTGTAAAATCATTTGAAAAGGAATATTTTCGAAATACATTTTTGAAATATTTGTAATCAAAAATATGAAGGGTAAAAATAGGTTTAGAGAGGAGAATAATTTTAACCCTAAGCCAGTTACCATACTTGATTTTACAAGGAAATTCCTAGACTCAATAAAGTGTAAAAATACAGAATAAAAGTAGAAAAGAGTCTTCAGAATTTTGATGACTTTGACGCTTGGATTTATGCAGTACATCGTCCGTTGCATAAGATTTCATGTATCCTGAAATAGTTAGCAGCATTTTCTATATTTTGTGTATGGACTAAAGTATAAGTTGATTATCGAAATCGGGTGTGACCATGGAATGGGCCAACAATTTGATCCTTCTGACCATGGTAACTATGGGACTCAAGTGTGCATGTGTAGTTTACACACCACATTTGTCCCATAGTTTCTACTTATGTTATTTGACTTTATTTGTGCACATTTAAACCTTTAGAACATAATTTGTCAAAAAAACATACATAGCCCTGGTGCCAAACTAGCACAAAAATAAGATAATTTACAGTTACAAATAATTCACCTAAAAGGCCAATAACATACAACCAAAATTAGGAATAAAAACCTAATTCTAAAATTTTGGGCAAAAAATATACCTATGGATTTGATTGGAGATCTCCAAAGCAGCTACACCTAGGGTTTTCTAGAGATATTCGGTTGAGAGAGAGAATAGTGGGTTTGATCGAAGAGGAAGAGAAAGCGAGAGAGAACAGTGGCTTTGATAGGAGAAGGGGAGACAAAGAGAAGTAGATTTGATCGGAGAGGGAGAGAGAGAAAGAGTAGTAGATTTGATCGGAGAGGGAGAGGGAGAGGGAGAGGGAGAGGGAGAGGGGGGGAGAGAGAGAAGTGGTTTTGGTTGATCTGGGAATGGGGAGCAATGGTTTTGGTATCTCCCAAAACAAATATGTGTGTGAGATCCAACGGTGGAGATTTCTCCTGAGAGTTCCAACCTTTACCAAAAAAATTGGTAATCTGACGCCAAATATTTGGCATTCCCGCCGAGATGATTTAGGACCATTCTAGAATTTATTTGTGATAAAAATTTTAATAGTCCCAAATAAGAGATCTATTTTTCAATATGTCTCAAATAATACTGTTTTTTGTTACAAAAAACAGGATCGTCCCAAAAACTAATTTTTTTAGGACGTTTTAGACTAGCATTCCTAATAGTATCGTCCCAAAAGCCAACTTTTTTTGTAGTGCGAATGGTACATTTAGGACGGAGAATGGTACATTTAAGAAGCCGAAAAAAGCTCGTTCTCTCAAATCTATTCTTTGTGTAAATTAAATCCAAGGAGGACACAATCCCTAAGGACACAGTGTGTCCAGGTCTGTAGGTGATGTAGACGACACCTCCGTCGCTGGCGATCTAGATGATGACACCGACGACGAATGGTACATTTAGGACGGAGAATGGTATATTTAGAAAGCCGATAAAAGCTCGTTCTCTCAAATCTCTTCTTTGTGTAAATTAAATCCAAGGAGGACACAATCCCTAATTTTAGTTATTGCTTAGCAGAGTCTGCTTAGTTGTTGTAAAATTGTGGTGTTGCTTCTGTGACACTTTCATCTTTAATCTCATATTTTCTATGAATATGTATTTTGTTTGATTTTGATTTAGTAATCTTTCTGTAATTAGTTTTTTTGTTTCATCTAACAATTTAATATTTTTGTTATAAAGCTACAGGCCATGGTGGTGGTGGTGGAAGGAGAAACGAAGATGAAGAAGGAAAGAAGAAGAAGTTTCGGTTCGCGGCAGACTTCGTCGAGTTCCTCAATCAAACGGAATTAAACCTCTTATAGAGTTCCTTAATTGAAGTTGATCATGATAACCTTTTGTACTTTTCAAGCGGCTAGTAGAATCTTCCTCGAGCCCTCCTCAATCAAACGGCTAGTAGATTGTTTGCTAGTCTCGAAATTTATTTGTCTTTCCATCTTCCTCACTTTTTGTACTTTCTCTCTTGTTATATATACAATAGTTTTCTTGTTTCATAGTACTATTATTTATTCTGAAATACATAGAATAGTTTTCTGAAATATAATAGTTTTCTTGTTCTCAAGATGTCTACTCGTGTCGTGGGAAATGTAGAAGACGTGGAAGATTGGTTGCCAGCTCCAAATTAAACCTTCATTCCGCGTATGTTGTGCAGAATTGTAGAACAACTGTTGACGATTTCAGCTGAAGTTGCATCGATCAATTCTAAGCTTGGTTCAATAGAAATTGAACAAATGAATTTCTCTCGACGTTTTGAGAAGATTGAAGAATCTCCAGTTTTGAAGAAGGCATCTTCATCTGGAGTATTTAATAATGTGAAGGTGGTTTCCGTTGAATCTTTCGATGAGGAGGACGTGATGCTACAGAATCATAATAAAGCAATGGACCGAATTCTCGCATTGTGTCCTACAGAAGAAACTGTCTTTAGCAGTTCTTCGAAAAGAATGCGTGAAAATTTAGATCCGGTCACACCATCGAAAAGTTTAACAAGGGTTTCAACCTCGAAGCCTAGCAAGTGTACTAGTGGTTCTTCGAGTTATTACGACTATATTTTTGCCGATGATAGACCTGAAGAGTAAGTAATATGAGTTTTGATTTAATTCCAACAGTTTTTTTCTCCTAATTTATTCGTTTCTTTTTTTAGTGAAATAATATCATCTTTAACGAGAATTAAAAATGGGGTATGTATAGATAGTATATTTCTTCTTAGATGCCATCTATGTTTACTTCGATTCCATCGCTGACATTTTTAATAATTTATTCAAATTATAGGCATTGTCTCTGCTCTTCTCACTGCGGAGGAACGAAAGAGAACCTCCAATAAAGCTAATGTATGATTTTTACCAATAAGGATAACGGTGAGTGAGCATTTTATTCTTCAATGCATATGCATTAACAATTTTCTCGTTTGTTTGTCCTTCGTAATGTATTAATTGATGTGTATGTAGAAAGAATTGTTACCTACATCTGACAAAAAGCTTCATGAAATATGGAAGAAGTGCAAATATTTCCAAGATTACATGGGATCTTTAAGCATTTGTAACGAGGTATTAATGTATTTCTGTTTAAATATTAATCCTAATTTTCTAAAAATTTACTAATTTGTTTTACCTAATTGATCCTGATTCAGATATACATACCCCTTCTTTTGGACGGACACTATACTCTTACAAGAGTTCTGGTTAAAACAAGGACTATTGAAATTTGGGACTCACTTGCATCTAAAGATGATCCGATTCAAAACAAATCAGTCATAAAAGAAATAGTAAGCTCATATTCATCAATTTTTATGAATTGCGTATAAGATCCGCGGTATACTAATACATATTGTATTATGGTAATTGTAGCTTTCAAATTTGGATCTCTTTCTCGAAGAAGAGATTTTGAAGTTGAGAGATGCTAGGTTCAACTTTTCTACTTTTACAATAAAACATCGTCCTTATGTTTCCCGCCAAGACAATTCAGTTGATTGTGGAATTTTTGTAATTGCATTCATGAAAGACCGATGTAGTCTGGACTACCGTTCTCTCAATGTAAGTTTGAAAATAAGTCGTCAAAAACTTATACTTTTTAGAGCAATATTTTTGATGTTATATTTGTTATATGCAGTTTGATACAGGAATGGAAAGACGCAAAGCTGCTGAATGGATTACAACTTCAGAGCACAATGAAGTACTATCCAAGTTGCGTATATAATATAATTAAGCAGAAAGGAGTCCAAACTGAAATGATTGAATATGGAAGACGATAATTTTTTTTCTTCTTCTTTTATATATAATGTATTATGTTCATTTGTTTTGTTGAGTTGTAATGTTCTTAAAATGTGGGATAAAAATGATATCAAAATGTTCATTTGTTGCATAATCTTGCTGCTATATAATCCTAAAATTTGGAAAAATGTATGAAATGCCCAAAAATTGCAAAAGTTTTATGTAAAACCTACCACAAAATTTATGAAATGCCCAAAAATTTATGAAATAACATTTTTGCCCTTTTAATTAATTTAAAACACCCCCAAACCCTTTTATTACCAAAAAAAAACGGTTTCGATTCTTCCTCTTCTTCCATACTCCACTCTGTACTCAAACCTAGGTCATTCTCCTCCAAAATATTCAAACCTTCCTCCCCATTCGCAATCTTCACACCATTCGCAATCTTCACACCATGTCGGCATCAGCGGCAGAATCATCACCGGCAGTATCACCAATTAGAGAAGATGCACCAGTTGCAGAAAATCCAAAAGGAAAAGACGAAGAACAACCGAAACCCTATTCCAAGAAAGTTGCACAGAAGAAAAAGGAAAAATATGCTAAACAAAAAGAAGTGCAAGAAGAAGTACAAATAGAAGGTATAACTTTGAGTTTATGTTCGCAAATTCTGTATATATTACACGGAGAATGACATTCTCCGTCATAAAACGCATTTGAATGTTTATTCTCCCGGTCAAATTATACTGGGAATACAATTCTCCATGTAAATTAAATCAATAATATCATTCTCCGTTTACTTTAACGGAGAATGGCATTCTCAGTGTTAAAACACATGAGGATGCAATTCTCCGTGTTAATTTAAACGGAGAATGCTATTCTCTGTGTAATTTGAAACGGAGTGTTAAATTTAACGGAGTATGGCATTACAAGAGTTAAAACGAAAGAGAATGCTATTCTCCCGATTTTTACAAACGGAGAATAGCATTCTCCGTTTCGAATTACACGGAGAATAGCATTTTCAGTGTTAAAACGATTGATGATTCTATTCGCCGTTTAATTTGGAACGGAGAATGGCGTTCTCCGTGTAACTTGAAACGGAGAATAACATTTCCAGTGTTAAAACACATTAAAATGTTCATTCTCTGTTTTATTTTAAATGGAGAATGACATTCTCCGTGTCATTGGAAACGGAGAATGCTATTCTCCGTGTTGACTTATACGGAGAATGCCATTTCCAGTATCAAAACCATTGATAATGCTATTCCACGTTTAGTTTGAAATGGAGAATGACATTCTCCGTGTTAATTTATACGGAGAATGTCATTTCCAGTGTTAAAACCCATAAGAATGGCCATTCTCCGACTTAATTTTTTTTGTTTTGTAGAAAAAAAATCTGTCAGGAATAAGGAATCAAGACATTTTTGTTCTACCTTCAAGCCAATGCTAAATCTTATGGAGGTGGTCAATGAAGATATTGGCCGTTTACCTGAGCCAGTTATTGATTCCTTGAAGAATACCGGTTTTTGGAATTTTGTCGAGATTTTCTGCCAAAAAAGAGTCCACGTCTTCGAATTGGCCAAGACAACGGAAGGGCTTGAGAATTTAATTGCAAGTTACACAGAAGAAGAAGATGGCGTCGGATGCTTTGAACTGAGCACCACTGTTAAAATCGCGCCAAGCGTCGGCGATATGGCAGTCGTCTTCGGTCTACCGCTGAATAAAGAAAGCGATAATGATGTTATTTACAGAAGATTGATTAAAAAATAGCAGCCCACACCACCAGTATCATTGAGCCTGTGTAGAGATCACTTCATAAGATTGCTGGCTAATTCTAAGGGCAAACACTCAGAAGTCATGAATAAGGAAGTGAGAGACAAGTTCTTTGAATTGTTACGACAGTTTCGTAGCCGAGATAACGCTGTTAATCCAGATGATTTGGCCAAGCTAATAATCTTCCACTTGTGCCAAACAGTATTCTTCACAAAGTCTGGCGGTTCAAATTTGTCATACAGATTCTTGGCCTTGGTAGACAGTGTGGACGTCATCAACAGTATATGCTGGCCAAGGTTAATCCTGGCATATGTAATGGATAGCATAAAGAAGATTAGAAGCAAAACTGAACGGGGGGATTACTCAATGGCTTACTCCAAATTGGAAGGTTGCACAATATACTTCCTCTATTGGTTTGCAGAACATAGTACATTTGTGGAAAGGAAGTTCGACCCAATTCCTGATTATCCAAGATTTTTCACATGGAATGGGTACGAAATCTCAAACTTCTTCAAGGCCAAATATCACAACAAATTGAGATCGAAGATGATATTCGAAGATCTGGTTATACCTGTTGGAGAAGAAGAAGGGCACAAAGAAGATGAGCCACCTATAGAAGAAGTTGAAAAAGAGGGAGAGGAAGAACACCAAGAAGCATGTGGGGATAATTTTGATGAACAAAGGATACCATAGCATGATAAAATGGGTGCTGTGATGGACGACTCAGTACAGGAATTGGAGGATTTGAGAAGACATCATTCTGATATTCTTGTACAGAATGAAGAACTCAAAGAAAAGATAAAAGAGATGAAGGCACAAGGAGCGCAGTTACGTGCAGCCAACCTTGAGAACGAGAAACTCAAAGAAAGGCTGAAAGAGCTCGAGGCACAAGAAGCGCAACAACGTGCAGTCAACATTGTGATGGAGGGCTCTGTGCATGAACTGGAGGATTTGAAAAAGCAGAATTATGTTCTTATTGCAGATAATGATCGGCTCATCGACAATGTTACAGAGCTACATGCACAAGGTAAAATCTTTTCTATTTAAAATTTCTGATTTGTAATCTTCCAGGAGAATGGCCATTCTCCGTGTATTATAACACGGAGAATGGCATTTTCCATATTATTTGAAACGAATAATTGCTATTCTCTATCATTTTGATACCGGGAAGGTTTTTCTTCGTGTAATTCCAAACGGAGAATGCTATTCTCCGTGTTATATTACACGAAGAATGTTATTCTCCGTGTTAGATTCACATCATACATTTTATTGTTGTTTATTTTATTTCAGTGCAAATAACCGAGCAACTCAGAGAAACAAATTACAAGCTCGTTAATGAGAAAAGAGAGCTTCAAAATAAAGTTGAATCGTTTAATATTGAAGTCATTGAAAAGGATATGAAAATCGCTGATCTCTAAGCCATTGTTGTAGCATTGCAGCATGAGGAGACTCAAGCAGCTGCTGAACTTGCTGCTCCAAAAGAAGCCAAAAGAAGAGAAGGATCGGGGGAAAAGATGTTCAGAAAACCATCAGCGCCATTAGCTGTTGAAGATGTTACTCCCTTGGAAAAGAATACATTTAGAGAGGCTAATAAAAAGCGAAAGATTAATGCCGCTCCGAAATCCGAAGAAGATGCCAAAATGGCTGAATTAAAGAGGAACCGTGTCATACTAAGGGAATACGATGAACTCTTACTTTGGAAAGATGCGGATGAAGAGCTGAAGAAGCAATACATCGACATCGTAATTTCCAAAAAGAAGTGTCCAGAGTATGTATTTTGAACCCTTTTTTTCTTTTGTTTTTTCTGGAATTTTTTTACAATTATGTAATGAGAATCTCTATTAATTTAATCTAAACTAAATTTATGTGCAGTGATATTGTATACTTATTTTCGTCGAAAGAGGGTGAAAATGAAATTACAGTCCAGCTGTCGGCAATAGACCTGCAAGACATACTCAACTATGAAGACATGGAGGCTGGCATACTGTACCTAATAATAAGAAAGTTGAGAAGAATTCAAAGAATTAATAGAATGTATGCCCCGTCAAGTTCAAAGGACGTGCCATTGAACCAGAAGCAAAAGCCGGCGCCCAAAACATTGAAACATAAGTGGTCTGCATTCTTGATGTCCCACACATTGGTAAGAATCCAAACAGAAAAATCTATATTCATGTGTACACCAATGAAAAATGATATAAAAAATTACTCATGATATTGTGCTTTATTTTTGGGAAACAGAACATCGTTGAACGTGCCATTGAACCAGAAGCAAAAGCCGGCGCCCTTGAAACTTACAAAACAGATGTAGAAGACTTCATCATGGGTTTAGAGGACGACATAGAGTTGCTATTCATCCCACTCTTTAATGTATCCATCAGACACTATACTCTGCTCACATTCAACTTTATCTCCTACGACTGGACACACTGCAACTCCTTGAGCCAACCACGTACGAAAAGGGCAAGGTAGATGCAGAATTAATAAAGAAGACCTTAGAGCCTATCGTCAGGAGAAAAGTTGATATGATGAAGGAGAGATGCCCGGCAAAGATGGAGTATGAGAGCACAGTGCTGAATTATTCTCCAAATTGCCCACAACAATAGGCACCCAACTACCTCTTGTACACGACGTATTATATGATGAGATTGATGAGTACTCCCTTCGAAATACCAAAAAAATGACGATGAAACTCACCAAAAGATTACAATGATGAGGTTGTTATGGGCTAAGAAGTTGCTTTCAAGCGAATAAGTAATACGAACCTAGCAATGACATTGTAAAACAACAATATAATTATGTAATTGGGCAAGGAACTTCTGTCTTTTATAAGTTCTATTTTTTGTAATAAAATCATTTTTGAATTACATTTACATTGTCAAAACCACGAAAAGTTTGATATGGAAGGGAGAATGGCATTCTCCGTGTAGTTTGAAACGGAGAATAACATTCCCGTTTAAATTAAAACGATTGAGGATTCTATTATCTGTTTAATTCGGAACGGAGAATGACATTCTCCGTGTAACTTGAAACGAAGAATAACATTCCCAATGTTAAAATACATTAGAATGTTTATTCTCCGTTTTAATTTAAACGGAGAATGACATTCTCCGTATCATATGAAACGGAGAATGCTATTCTCCGTGTTGAATTAGACGGAGAATACCATTTCCAGTATTAAAACGATTGAGAAATGTTATTCTCCGTTTAATTTGAAACCGAGAATGATATTCTCCGTGTTAAATTAAACGGAGAATGTCATTCCCAGTGTTAAAATCCATAAGAATGGTCGTTCTCCGTTTTAATTAACTCGGAGAATGGCTATTCTCTGTTTTATATCGACGGAGGACAGTTGACAGAAACCTTTTCTGTTTGGTCTGCTCAGTCTTTTCTAATAAAATTATTTTTGGGCAAGGAACTTTTGTCTTTTATAACGTCTGGTCTGATTTATCTTTTATAATAAAATTATTTTTGAATTACATTTACATTGTCAAAACCACGAAAAGTTTGACTTTTATTTACATATGAAAGTCTGAACTACTACATAAAATCTTAATACCAAGAAAAAGTTAAATGCGAGCTGCGTGCGGGCATCGTCAGAGCAATGGAACTCCTTGAGGCAAAAGAATTCCTTGAGACAAATCACTTCATCGTGCATCGTCAGAGCAATGGAACTCCTTGAACAAAGGAACTCCGTGAGCGAATCAAAGTGCGAGCGCTTCGACAGAGTGTGGGTTGGCAATCATGCGGCTCTTCCAGTAACCAATATCATGGCACACAGTCGATGAAGTGCACGAACACGGACAATCCACTAGGCACATCTCAGTCTTTTGAAGGACTTCACCACCAAAGCTTCTTTGAACGAGGAGATCGACAACCAACAGGAAAGTGTCTTGCCAAGGCGGGGGATCGGTAGAGTCCATCTCCAGGATGAAGCGAATTCCTTTGCAAGGTGCTCTGCCTCAAGGAATTCCTTTGCAAGGTCCTTTGCTCTCAAGGAATTCCTTTGCATCTGTTCCTGTGCCTCAAGGAATTCCGCTTGCTCTTATTCTGACGATGCACGATGAAGAGATTTGCCTCAAAGAGTCATCCAACGGTTCCTATGCTCTGACGATGCACGATGAAGTGATGTAAATCACTTCATCGTGCATCGTCAGAGCATAAGAACCGTTGGATGACTCCTTGAGGCAAATCACTTTATCGTGCATCGTCTAAGCATAACAAAAACTGGGCTGCGGCGATCCCGGACCCAGTAACCAACATCATGGCACACAGTCGATGAAGTGCACGAACATGGAAACTCGACACATCTCAGACTTCTGATGAAGTGCACGAACACGAAACACCGTGCATCGTCAGAGAAAATCACTTCATCGTCAACGTGCCAAGGAGGAGCTTGAGACGAAGGAACTCCTTGAGGCAAAAAAACTCCTTGAGGCAAAGGAATACCGTGCATAGTTCGAGTGAATCAACGTGCGGGCGCTTCGACAGAGTATGGGTTGGCAATCAACCTAAACCCTGGAGCTCTTCCAGAAACCAACATCATGGCACACAGTCGATGAAGTGCACGAACACGGACAGTCCACTAGGCACATCTCAGTCTTCTGAAGGACTTCACCCCCAAAGCTTCTTCGAACGAGGAGATCGACAACCAAGAGGAAAGCGTCTTGCCAAGGCGGAGAATCGGTAGAGTCCATCTCCACAAGAAAATCTAAGTGAGACGAGAACAAACTCTCCCTACACTACTGCCATTTATAGGCAAGGAATAACTCGAACTCATGCGCCAAGTGGCAGTCACTTCGAATTCAATTCAATTAATTTGCATTAATACCAATGCATCTGCCCCTTCTCAAGTAAAGCTAAGTAAGACGAGAACAAACTCCCCCAACTACTGCCATTTATATGCCATTAATACCAATGAATCTGCCCCTTCGAATTCTGCCAACTTTGAGGGTTTCAATTTTACTCTTTTCAAGTACATAGTCTTGTTACCAAGTCGTCAAACGTAAAAAATTTGGGATGGAAAAAATACGAGTATAGAACAGCTCAATGCAAAAAAAAAAAATACTTCAAAAATTTAATCAAATATTCAAAAAATAAAAATATTGAGATTAGAAACTTCATATTCTTAAATATGTTGTCAAATTTTGTTAATTAAACATGTTTCCACTACGTTTTTTGTGCCTATTAAACGGAGTATGGCATTACAAGAGTTAAAACGAAAGAAAATGCAATTCTCCGTGTTTTATTAAACGAAGAATAACATTCTCCGTTTTGAATTACACAGAGAATAGCATTCCCAGTGTTAAAATGATTGATGATTCTATTCTCTGTTTAATTTGAAACGAAGAACGACATTCTCCGTGTAATTTGAAATGGAGAATAACATTCCCAGTGTTAAAACACATTAGAATGTTCATTCTCCGTTTTAATTTAAATGGAAAATGACATTCTCCGTGTCATTTGAAACGGAGAATGCGATTCTCCGTGTTGAATTACACGGAGAATGCCATTCCCTGTATTAAAACGATTGAGAATGCTATTCTCCATTTAATTTGAAACGATTGAGAATGCTATTCTCCAACCCTATTGTGAGCATCTGCCCCTTCAAAATGAATTTTATACATATAAAAAAGAAGAAGTGAAAAAGTTGTCTTGGAAGTTGAATAAAAAGTTTTTATCTAATTGTCTTCTCAAACTTTTGCATTGAAGAACATATTTTTTTATCTAATTGTCTTGTGTGAATGACATCTTGCCACATAGGAAAGACATTGTCTTAAGTCAACGACGTTTCATTTGATTCCATTTGCTCTTTGTCGCTATTTTGCTTCCGTACTTTATAATTACGAAAATCGTGACCCAATTTTTTACAAACTCTACAAGTTCTAGGCTTCGGGATAGTCTGACTTACTGTAGGCTGGCTTGATTTTCCTGGAGAAGGCCTTCCTTTTGTTGCTACCGAATTTGGCTCTTTTAAAGATTCATGCACTCCATGAACTGCATTAGCTACCATTTGTTCTTCTTCACCAATATCGGTCACCATTTGTTTCAACTCCATTAGAACAGACGACATCAACTCCGTTCCCCTCTCTTGAATTTTGCTTATTTTTTACAATAATATGTAAACAGATTAACTTGTTCATTAATACCACCATACCTTATGCTTTCAATACTGTCTGGGTGGATGAATCTTCTTTCTGCACCAGGTCCAGAGAGATAACTCTCTTTGCAATCCTTGAGCCAACGAGATTTTATCAAGTTCTTCGAAATATCTCCAATTTGCAATCTTTTCATTGTTGAAAAAATATACCTACAAGGAATCCCCTTGGTCTCCATCCACAAGCATTCACATTTTATGATGTTGTCGGCCCGATCAAATGTAACCTTCCGGTTGACACTGTTTGGCGACATATACTTTTGGATAGTGCAAACTTCTGCCTCTCTTATGATGTGATGATGGAGAACAGTATATACATCAGAACGTTTGATTTTCTTCCTTACCTCTATAAATACCGTTTTAATATAAATTGTGGCAAATTTATCTTCTATCACGGCCATGCTAGTTTTATTCACAACTGGTGTTTAGAGTTTATCAGTGACATGCTTACTTATCTGGCCGTAACGTAAGGCCGCCAAACTGTGGTCACAATTTTGAAGGGCCTTCCATAGTGGCAGCTTCTCATTCAAAAATCTTTTCAGAAATACGTTCATAGATTAACATCTATTTGTTACAGTAGAACCACCAAAATAATTTCCATGTAGGAATGTGTCCGCCCATCGCTCCTCGTTCTGTACAATTACAGTGGTCCACTCATTGTTCTCTACATTATAATCCGTTAGCATCTGCTGCCAAAGGTTTTTAAATTCTTCGACTGAATAGTACCTGTTTAGAAAACATGGACAGTAACTAAAGTTGTAATATTGTAACAACAACAAACTTCAAAGTAAAGTAGCAAGTGTTTAGGATATGCTATGAGCACGTTCGATGAACTACGCTGGGCATTAAATCTTCAATTGCTTTATTCATGGATCTGCAACCATCCGTGAGAACTGTCACTGGTAATTTGCCATTCATACACTCTTGGAATTTTTCTAAAACCCAAGAATATGTCTCTGCAGTCTCATTATGGATCATTTCAAACCCAAACACACAAGTCATTGCATGATTATTTGTACCCACTAGAACCACCAACGATATTTGACTTCTATTTATTTGTCACGACCCGCACCCTAGAGTTAGGGCACGAGAACGTAACAACGCCCAGCCTACGCCGCAGTGTCGGCGGTAGAACGCTGTCCTCGGTCTCAATGTATCTAACAGTATAAGACTAAACAGTTTATACTCCCCGAATGGGGGTAACATAGCAGATACAAACTCAATCACATCTAAGGTAGAGCATGATAAGGATAGATAAAACATGAAATCCAAAAGAGATATAGGAGATATAAGTCTAAGTGTCTAAGATACATAAACCCAGAAATACATCTCAAAACTTAAATACAGATACAGTAATCCACAAAGTAAATACAACTCCAAACAAAATGAAATAACTACCTAAACAACCTCTAATGTCTCCTCTAGGCTAGCAGGCACCTCCAGGCTATCTGTAAAATTTATCAACAGGTCCAGTCAGGACTGGAGCGAGCACAGTATATCTCAACAGATCATAGCAGGTTAGAAAACATATAACATGCAGTAAAGTAAGATACAGGTACTGAAGAAAAGCAGTATGTAAACAGGAAGAGCTGTAATAGAAATATCTACTATACATAGAGAACTAGCAGTGACTAGTGAGTCAGAGTATAATATGAATATGTAAATGGCCTGGGATGATTCAATGAAGACACTACGGAATGATTCAATGAAGATACTACTGGTGTATTATTCACATGTCCAATTCTACTCCCCCGTACCCCCAATCAATACACAAGGATCCAGCCAGGTTATGTTATATGATTCCATGCAAGGCCCGCGAAGGGTGATACATGGATGTCCCATAAATGGGGAGTCTGGGGGTTATCCAACTATGTAAGATTCAAGAGACTCTGTGATCATGAGGGTACATGTCACAAGTAATCAAGTGAACCAAGAAGCATAGTGATACGCCATGTAAGTGAAACGCATAGAACACGTAGTACCCGATGCTCCCTAAGGATAACATCTCAAGAAAGGATCCATATAGTACCAATCTGTGTGACCATCGTGACAGTACAAGTAAAGTAATCTACTGCAGGAAATAATTCTAAGCAGGATATAAAATGATCAGAGAATGTACTCGTCTCGATAACCTGAACAGCTGATAAGTATAGGGGGGTCCCACTGAAGCCACAGAGTCCTATTTAAAGCAACACAGGTTACAAGGTGTTCAAGTTGTAATAAATGAATCTCTATAATCAATCTATATTATTCTAGGTTCTTCTAAGTCAAAACAACTCTAGGTCAACTCCGGTCAATAATCTAGTCAAACTAGGTCAAGTGTTGACTTTGGGTCAACTGGTCAACTTAGGTCAATCAGGATCAATTCTAGTCTAATATAAAGTGTACTTCGTTATTTGTACGTCGAAACTTACGACACGCAAATCGAGATAAAAAGATTATCGGTAAGGTTGATAATCTTATTTTAGTGATCCACGTATCCAACTTGTCAATTTCAGCGATGTGAGATCACTGGAATTGACTGATCTCAGTTTCGTTGTACTAATCCCGAAATACGAACATTATATGAATTAATTATTAACTAATTATAAAAAGGTTAAACTCAGAGAAATTATTAACAAACATTGTTGGACGATGAAATGAACATCGCCAACGTGTCCAGAATGGTCAAATTAGCTAGGATAGCCTACCCAACGGTCCAATTTGGACACAAGGGCAAAAAGGTAATTTCGGATCAAAATGGTGTCCGTGTCGGAGCCGTTTTACACCAAAAAACGTGCAAGAAAACAAGTCTATAAAATATAATAAATTATATGTCCACGAACCCAGAATATCGATACGAACCCAACGGTATCTCCAGAATTGGATTCCGTTGACCCGATCTCCATTTGGCCCGTTGACCAGAACTTAGAATTTCGGTTTGCACGAAAATGCGTGCCGGAGCCAAAGTTCTTAAAACTCAGCAAACTACCTGTCAACGAGTCCATAATGATGATACGAACTCAACGGTATCTCCGGAATTGGATTCCGATGAGCCGATCTCAAAATGACCCGTTGACCCGGATATTGGTATCCGTCTTGCACCGAAATACGTGTCGAACCCAATGTCCACCAAAACCAAGCAAATTATATGTCAACGAGTCTAGAATGACGATTCAAACTCATTGGTATATTCGAAATTGGATTCCGATGAGCCGGCATCAAAAAGTCCCGTTGACCCAGAATGTGGGACCCGCTTTGTACCGAAAAACGTGCCCGGGCCCACGTTCTCCAAATCTAACAAATTTTATATGAAAATAAGCCAGAACGACGCCACAAGTCTAATGGTGGTGTCAGAAATGAAATCTGGAGTCCCGTGCTCAAAAATAGAATTTTACAAGTTGGAAATTACGAATTCGGACGACCAACTTTGGTGTCGAATTCAACCAATCAAACAAGCTCACAATGAAACAAAACTGAAGGGGTAGCAAGAGGGTTATACCAGCTTCGCACCAGAACTGGTAGCACGCAAACGGAGCTGCGGTGGAGGAGATACAAGCTGACGAAGTTGGCCCCGCGAAACTGTCCAAATTTAATACAATTTAAACGGTCAACTTGGTGGCTGGTTTTCATGTATCAAACGATAAAATTAACGGACGAAAATTGACAGAAATGAAGGTGGATATACCAAAATTGCGACGGAGCGAAGAAATCGCCGATCCAACGGTCGGATCTCCGGAAAAACGTGCACGAAGTCGCTACGACGGAGCGCCAAAACGAACTCAATCCCGCGCGCGACACGACGGGACGTCGTTCAAAACGCACGAATAGCCTCGACGGCGCGTCCCGGAGGACGGTGGCCGCCATGGAAACTTCTGGCCAGAGGAGGCACGCCCGTGGGGGTGGTCGCCGGGGCCACGGCGGTGCCAGCGCCGTTCGCGTGCGCGCGCTGGTGTATGCTGCTGCTGCCGGAGCTGCGGTACGCAGCGCTCAGTCGCGCGGCGGCGTGCGTTGCCAGGCCCACCAGCGAGGGTGCGTCGGGGGCGGCCAGGCGCCGGCGCACGGCGATGCAGAGCTGGTTGCCGAGGTGGCGGCCATGGTGGTGGCGGAAATGAAGGATAGTGTAGGTGGTGGTTGTGGAGGAGATGGAGGAAGGAGGAAGAGTTGGAGAGGGTCGGCTGTGGGTGGCCGACGGTGGAGTGGCCGGCCAGGGGTGAGGTGAGGTCGGCCATGGAAGAAGGGTGAGGTCGGGTGCTGCATGGTTGCTGTGAGTTAGTTTGTAGTAGGAATAGTTTTGTGTAGGTGATATGAATAGAAAGGAGAGAGAGAAAGAGAGATAACATTTAAATGATGAGAGAGAGAGATGCTTTTTTCCCCATAAATTTTAGGGTCGGCACCCTATGAGGAGGAGGCTGTGAGAATGAATAGGTAGGAATGGATGGAGGAGATTTATTTTGGGAAAAATCCAAGGCTACAAATTAAATAGGAAATATTGGGTTGTTCTTATAGGATTTATTTCAAGGAAAAATTCCAATAAATAATTAAAAATGGGTAGAAGGGTACCTGATATTTTTTTTTGGGCAAGAATTATGAGGGTGTCATGATGGAGAAAATCATGCAGCTGGACTGGACTCAGTGGAGCCGGATTGGGTCAAAACTGGACATTGCGCAAAAATTGAATTAAAATAGGTGTTTTCCATAAATAAATTCTCTTTATTTATTTTGTATCTGAGAAAATTACAACTGTAGGAATCTAATCTAGAAGACGATTACTTTATCCCTTGGACGATGCGATGAAGAAAACTCGAACTTCGAAGAACTTGGACAGCAACTGGGCAATCTCTCTGTTCTCTCTGAAAAATGACCTGTCCTCATGAAGGTGAAGAAACTCTCTTTTATAGAGTTCTGGATAACTGTCCTGAACCATACGCTCAGGTAGTTACTTGACGTGTGCAAAACTGCAGGGACGCGTGGCAAATTCTGACGAAGACACGTTGGCGTGTGGTTGAGAGTAGTAGAGCACATTCAGGAGAGATTGATGGCATGAAGGCCACATTGCATAACTTCTGAATAAATGGGTAACTGAGTACAGGACACGTGAGAACGTGTGTTGACTGTACGTTGAAAATCATCCTGGATACAACTGCTGTAGAGTCATACACTAGCTTTTGAAGAGGAGTCATACGCTGATTTGGACAGCGTAGTGCCATAGGAAATCCATACGCTCACTTTATGGGCAAGGAGTCGTATGGAGATCATACGCTCGCTTGGTTAGCAAGGAATCATGTGAGGTCCATACGCTCACTTGGCTGGGTGAAGAAGGAGTCATGTGAGGTCGATACGCTCACTGGAGAAGTGGCCACGTGGCTATCATCAATCTTCTTTGGTACACCATATCTTCCCATAACTGACAAAATCTTCTCGAGCGTCGTGACTACGGATTTGACGGCTGACAGACTGTCAAAACTGACAGTAATGATGGCTTTTGTATTTATGAAGGCTGCTGAGTTGTCCTCGTAAAAGACAAAACCGACTCTTCGAAAACCTATACGACGGTTACTTTTTTCGTGACAGCTGTCTTTGCACGAAAGATGAAGTGTCAGATTCTTTCCTCATTTAAACATATGTTGTGCTGTCACTTCAGTAAATAATAAAATATTTACTGAGCGTATGGCTTTTGAATGAGCGTACAACTCTGAACTGAACGTATGGCTCTTAACTGAGCGTATAGCCTTGAGCGTATGACTTCTGTTTGAGCGTATGGCTTCAACTGACATCTGTCTTTAAGCGTATGGATGAAAATGACAGCGTGTCATAATTTTCCACATCCTACAAGACCCCCTTCAAAGTTTTCGAACTTTATGAGTTTCAAAAGTTCGAAATTACTTTGAACAGAAAGTGGGAATGAGTCCTGACACGCTGGCATTAAATTCATTAAATGTCATGATGACTCTTCATTTTTCGAGATTGATTGAATCTGATGGAAGAATATGAACAGCCAGCAAGCTCTATTATATAAACCGAGAGAATTCAATTTTTGACTTTCATCTTTTGAAACCATGACTCCAAAGGAAGCCGCTGAAGAAGAAGCACGTAAGTTGGGATTCTGTTCCCATGGTGACCCCACTTTTGGGGGCCAAGAACCCGAACCTGTCGTCATCGAGCTCAAGGACGACCCTACGCATTTAGCCAAGAATTTCTTGGACTACTTTGGTCTGGACGGCTCCTCTTCTTCTGATGGGCAGAGCCTCGCAGAGAAGCGTAAAATGTTCGTTGCTCTGTTACACCGCATGGGGGTCCAAAGCGTAGAAGAGTTAGGCGTCAAGCTTAGTCGCTCTGGAAGATAGAGCGTGACTTTATTGCACTCCTTTCCTTTTCCTCCCTTTTTTTTTTGTAAGGCCATCAGTGCTTTAATGAAAAATGAATATTCAAGAATCCTCTGTTTAGTCCAAATCTGTGTTGAAAACCAATGTGCACCGATGAATAACTGTAGAATACGCCGTCTTCCAAGTTGTAAGTTACGCTAGATAGCGTATGCCAATGAAATAGCGCATATTACGCTATTTTCCAATGTTTTGTGAATTCCACTGAATAGCGTATGTCAGCGTATGTTACGCTATAAATTACGCTGTCCTTTAACGTTGTGAATTACGCTAAATAACGTACGCCAATGAATAGCGTGCACCAATAAATAGCCCGTAAGTTACGCTATCTTCCAACGTTGTGGAAAGCACTCTTTGAATATTTCCAAGGCTGTGCTGGTTTCCAAAGTACACGTGTCATTCATTCCACGTTTACGAGCGCTATTCATGCGGATCCTTTCCAAGAATAGGTTCATGCTCCATACTTTAAATAGATAGAATAGTTTCACAGAACTCATTTCCATCTTCCTTTTCTCTTTCTTTTCTCTGAGAACCAAAATGAGATTTCAATCTCAAATCAGAAAGCAAATGCTCCTGAACATTCGAATTCTGAGCAATATGTCAGACATCAGTTTGCCAATTCTCAATGTCAATCCTGAAGGTAAATCCAGTGTAATACACATACTGTTTTCGCTGTTGAAAATAGGCTTTCTGTCTCCGAGCGTGCTTGACCAACCAGTGCGTTTCATATGACATTTCTGTTGATTTAATTCTTTTCTTCATGCTGTTTTCCGCAGAAACTTGGCTAAAGATTTTCTTCAGAACTGGCATTGGTGATGTGGATGCTGTGGAAAATGTCCTTCTAACACCAACATCAGGGAGCTCATACGCTTTTGACGCGTACATCAGACAAATCAGAACTCTTCGTGGGATAGAAGGGTCTTCCTTAGATGGTAGGAAGAGCCTTTATACACGAGAGTTGGATGGTGGAGTTAACTCTACTACCGAGAAATCGGGTAGTAGAGTTCCTTTTACGGGAGAACTAGGAATTGTATCCCAAGGTTGGATACATTCCTGTCTCCTCTGAAAGGTCGTTCCTAATCCACCAGTTGTATTGGCAGCAACACGTTTTCGTGTTGCCCTACTCTGTGGTTCTCCTCTCGTCTGAGAGATAAGACCAGAGTTTGATTCCTGCTGGACACCCAGGAATTGCCACAAACAACGAGATTGCCAGAGAAGATCCAAGAAGAAATAGATCTCAGTTGTATATAGAATGAAAATCCAAGATTTGTAATATATTTCCATTATAATTTGTAAGAAAGTCTAAGAAAATGTAATAGACTTTTTGTGGTGAAATGGGAATGGAAATGACACTTCTTCTATGCTTCAATGATTTGTATTTGTGGATGAATTGTGGACATGATAGATAATAAAATTATCTTTTCTGTTTTTAGAGTATATGATATTATCAGAGGTATTATGGACGTGATAATATGTAGGAACTCAAAAGAAAATAGATTGATTTCTATGCAGAGGTCAAAACATGACAAATGAGTAAGCAGATTCGGAATTGATTCAGAGGTTATGAAAACGTGATCAATAACGAATCCCCACTTAATGAATTGATAGAAGATTATGAACGGACGAACCGTTAGGAAATGATGAACAGATGAACTGTCGAGTGAATATAATAAATGAACGGATGAACCGTCAAGTATTAATGAACATGTGAAACGTCGGATGAATGTGAGAAATGAATGGATGAAATGAATATCGGAAAAGAATACGTCCCTTCGATCCTTGTAACCATATGCCTATAAATAGAGCATATATTTGAATAGAAGGATCGTATTATGTCTTCTGAAGAGAATATAAAGAAGGCTGAAGTCGTTCCCGAAGTTACTGAAGGTGTTAAAGAACATCCACCTCCGCAGAAGAAGGAAATGGGCAAAAGCTCGTCTACTCCCAAGCCGCCGAAAGATATCCTGGACTTTCTGGTCAAACCAGGAGAAACCGAAGAAGAAGAAGCAATGAGGCTGGCTGCCTGTCAATTCTTGGTGCGGTCAGGAAAAGATATACTCAATTCTTTTGCTGATTATGTATGTGGTCCTCGTCCCAAATATGAAAGGGATACCAGTGATCTTCCATGATGATGTATTTCTTGAAGAATTTGTCTCAAATAAACTCTGTTTAAGGAAACTTTGTTTATGATGTATCCTTCCTGCTTTATATTATTTTGCCTTTATTCACTGATCTTTAGACTCAGAAATCAAAAGGACGAGATATCATTTTCATAGAATATGGTACATACTGAGATAGAAAATTCAGAGGTGATATGGACATGATTTTCTATACAAGATCTTTATTAAATCCACTGGGAATCTAATAAGACAAAATATTAAATTCTCTGGAAAAATGATACATGGTAGAATATCAGTTTCCGCTGGGGATAACGACATCGAAATAGCTTTTGTAGAGAAGAATAAATTTTTGATTTTACACTTGCTGGGGAGTAATGAAAATATTATATATATTGATGAAATTTATACATAATATTTCTTTAAGAATTTGTCATTGATAGGCATCATCGTGACTTTCCCGTCCATAGAGGCAAGCTGATATGCTCCATTAGAGAAGACTTTGTTTACTACGAATGGGCCTTCCCATTTCGCGTCAAATTTGTCTTTGCTCATATGTGTCATGGTCATCGGACGTCTGACAGTAAGGACCAATTCTCCCTTCTGATATGTTCTGACTTTGACTTTCCGATTAAAAGCTTTTGAGATTCGGGCTTGATATAGCTCGATATTTTGTTGCGCATACAATCGCTTTTCATCTAGAGCTTCCAGCTCTTGAAGTCGAAGTCGATCATTATTCTCTGTTGTAAATTCATTGGAGATTGCAACTCTCAAAGAAAGAATTTGTATCTCGAGGGGAAGAACAGCTTCACACCCATATACCAAAGAGAAAGGTGTACATCCGGTCGCATTGCGAACTGTGGTGCGATAAGCCCATAAACATTCACCAAGCTTCTCACTCCAGTTACGTTTATTGGAAGAAACAAACTTTTTCAAGAGTTTGATGATTGTTTTGTTGAAAGCTTCTGCTAGTCCATTGGCTGCTGGATTATATGCTGTAGAAGCCAGATTATTAATCCGATGATCATCACAGAATCGAGTAAATTTCTGGCTGACGAACTGTGGTCCATTATCATGGATAATACGCCGAGGAACACCAAATCGATAGATGACATGATGTTTGACAAAGTTGATAACATTAGAAGTCTTGACTTCAGATAACGGGATTGCTTCAGCCCATTTAGAAAAATAATCAGTTATTGCTAGAATAAACCGATGTCCTTTTGATGATGGTGGATTGACAGGACCGATGACGTCCATGCCCCAAGCTTCAAAGGGCCATGATGCCGCTGTTGGGTGTAAGAACTCCGATGGTTGATGGATAAAGTCTGCATGAATTTGACAGGCTTTATATTTCCGAGCATATTGAATGGTATCAGCTACCATCGTGGGCCAATAATAACCCATACGTCGGATACGATCTTGAAGTTTTGGACCTGGCTGGTGAGCTCCGCAGACGCTATCATGTGCTTCACGGATTATCTGTTGTGCTTCTTCACCAGCGATGCATCGAAGGAGAAGACCATCATAGGCTCGACGATATAGTGTCTTCGTAGTATGATTATAATAGAATCTGAGAGACCAGCGCCGGATAGATGCTGCTTCACTCGGGTTATCAGGAAGTATGTCATACAACACAAAGTCCAGAAACGGACGTCTCCAGTCTTCAGTTACGGTGTCTATTTTGTTAGAAAAGACATATTCCATAGTAGAATCGGAAGAAGACAAGGACACTTTGTCAAACTTTAATTCAGCATCAAAGTTGAGAGAATCTTCGTCTGGATTATGGGGAAAAGCCAAAGCCAGATTATTTTCAACGCAGAATAGTTCTCGGTTATAAACCACTATCACTTGCTGACGTCTGATTGGTATGGCTAATACAGCAGCAAGATTAGCCAAAGCATCAGCTTCTGCATTATAGGCTCGTCAAACATGTTCAATAAAGAAACCTTCAAAAGAGGAGGCCATAAAGAGTGCTGTTCGATGATAAGGTATCAAATCTTGATGACGAACTTCATACATTCCTCTGATCTGATTGATGATAAGCTTAGAGTCTCCATAAACTTCTAAATATTGAACATCCAGATGTTTAGCGAGTTGAAGACCAATGAGCAACGCATTGTATTCTGCAATATTATTTGAACATGATTGATCCAGAGAATAAGCCCTCTGAATAGTTAATCCCTTTGGGGATACAAGAACAATTCCAACTCCGGCGACAATATCGCCGTTAGGACCTATTCTAGATGCTCCATCATAGAATAGACGCCAGGTAGGAACTTCTTCAGAAACCATATTTGAATCCAGAACTTCATCGGGAATCTCATCATATAATTTAGAATCTTCTGGGACTGCATGAGCTGCTAGAAAATCAGCAAGAGCCTGTCCTTTAACCGACTTCTGAGGAATATAATGCATGTCGTATTGGGCTAACAAGATTCCCCAATTAGCAAGTCTAGAGTTGAGAATACCGGGTTTCTTCATCATAATCCTGAGTGGATTCACTCTGGAAATAACGTGAATCGTCTGACCGATAATATAATGTCGCGTTTTCTGAACAGCAAACATTAATGCTAGGCATTCTTTCTCGATTGGAGAATAACGCGGTTCAGCGCCTGTCATTGTGCGACTGAGATAATAAATGGCCTGTTCATGACCATCTTTATTTTTCTGGGCGAGTAATGCACCAAGAGAATGATCCATAGCTCGAACATATAGGAGAAATGGTATTCCCGAGACGGGAGGTACCAAAACTGGAGGGTTCATGAGGTACTGTTTGATGTCGTCAAATGCTTTTTGACATTCTTCGTTCCAGATGAAAGATACACCTTTCTTCAGAAGTTTGTGGAATGTTCTGTAGCGTCCTGATAAGTTGGAAATGAATCTTCTGATATAAGCAATCCTTCCTTGAAATCCTCGTAGCTCTTTTAAGGTGCGTGGAGGACGCATCTCTTGGATGGCTTTGATCTTCTCGGGATCCACGTGTATACCTTTAGCAGTAATGACGAAGCCGAGAAATTTGCCACTAGAGACGCCTAGGAAGGACTTAGTAGGGTTCATTTTAAGTTGATGCTGACGCATTAAATCAAATATAGTCTTCAAATCTTGGATATGATCCTCCTTTCGTCGACTTTTGACTGCAATATCATCAACATAGCATTCGACTATTTTCCGGAGATGTTCACGGAATATAGTGCTCATTGCTCGTTGATATGTCGCTCCTGCATTTTTGAGACCAAACGGCATCACTGTATAACAATATGTACCGATCGGTGTTCTGAAAGAAGTATGTCTCTCGTCATCTGGAAACATCTTGATTTGATTATACCCCGAATACCCATCCATGAATGACATTCGTTCGAAACCACATGTGTTATCAATCATTACATCTGTAATTGGAAGAGAAAACTCGTCTTTAGGACAAGCAGCATTGAGATCACGAAAGTCTATACAGACTCGGATCTTGCCGGTCTTCTTGAGGACAGGAACGATGTTAGCCACCCATTCAGGATGTTGTTCCTCTCTGATAAATCTGGAAGCCATAAGCTTGTTGACTTCAGCTTTAATTGCATCCATAATATCTGGACGAAATCATCGCTGTTGCTGTTTGACCGGTTTAGCATTTGGCATAATATTAAGCTTGTGCATTGCGATCTTCGGATCTAGTCCTGGCATATCCTCGTAGCTCCAGGCGAAGACATCGATGTAATCACGAATAAGGTTGATCATATCTTGCTTATCTGTTTCTGAAAGACTCTCACTGATGAATATTGGTTTAGGGGAACCTTCTTCACCAACATCAATTTGGATCAGTTTATCTTCAATAGGAGGTTCCCTCTGTTCGAACCTGAATTCCCATTGATTATCTAATCTTTGAGCCCATTGTTCTGATTCAGGTGATATTTCAAAATCATCCTCATCTTCACCATTTTCTTGTGGGCCATCAACAGAGACCATATTGATGGATAGAATAGAGCGATGAAGATCGCCAACACTCGTATCAGAATCCCAAGAAAGGGAATCAGAAGACTCAGATCGTTCATCTTCAGATTGTTCGTCTTTATTGAATTTTGACTCTTCATGAACCATGTTGATAAAAGGGGTGGGAGCAATGTAACCTAAACCACATTTTGTCCTTCCGTATTTTAATGGAGGAATTCGAACAGGCATTCTTCTTCCTTTTCTATTAAGACTGGTTCTGAAACCATAACCCATATTCTTGATGATATTTTTGGATTGCTGACTGTAGCGACGTAGCTGTAATCTTCCAGTATCATCATTTATATCATCCTCCTCCAGATTAGGAGGATTCTGAGGTCCTTTATAGAAAAATATTGGATTTTCTCCCTTCTTTCGACTGGGGACCACAAAGTATGATTTTTGTATAGAGTCTAATGATACGTCTGTATGAAGAGCTTGAACAACCCCTATAGTTAGTGGCTCTAAGCTATCTAGCAATTGTAAATAACTTTGTACATAACTACAAATATCAATATACTGCAAAGGAGATGCTTCATTAATACTAGATGCTGTATTTACAACAGAAGGCTGAGCCTTATCAGACTTAGTCAGATTAATGACAAAGGGGGAAGAAGAAGAACAGTTAGAATTTTTGTTTCGATTAAGATCGATAACAAAAGGCTCAGAAGAGGTGAGCTCCCTTGAAGAAGATCGTGGATAAGTAATGCGTCCACTGACTGGAATGACTAGAGTATCTGATCT
This sequence comes from Iris pallida, assembly GCA_029216955.1. Lineage (NCBI taxonomy): Eukaryota > Viridiplantae > Streptophyta > Magnoliopsida > Asparagales > Iridaceae > Iris > Iris pallida. The sequence continues at coordinate 24,961 of JANAVB010040588.1, forward strand.
AGCCTGAGAAGATGGAGGGGGAGTGATGCGTCCACTGACAGGAATGATCAGCGAACTTTGTGAAGCTTGGGAAGATGGTGCAGTAGTGCGTCCACTGACAGGAATTATCAGTGAGCCTTGGGCGGATGATGAAGTAGTACGTCCACTGACCGGAATTATCAGTGAGCCTTCTTCAGATGTTTTAACAGACTGTGGAGGAGTAATACGCCCTTTTACAGGAATAATAAAGGTGTCAACTTTGGATGTCTCATCTTCATTATCCATAGCTTGCAAGACTTTCGAGTATTCATCTTTGTACATGCGAGCGTCATTGAAGTAAGCTTCGACTCCTTTGAATGGGTAAAGATCTGCCACTTCTTTTTGAACCTCTCCATTATCATCAATATATTTGAAGCACTGATGAAGAGTTGAAGGAATAATATTATGTTCATGCAAGAAAGGTCTCCCCAATAGAGCATTGTACGAGCAACCATGATTGTCGATGATGTAAAAAGTAACCTTAGTACGAAGATCGCCTATTTGAAATTTAAGGCGAATCTTGCCTAAAGGCTCACTTTTTCCTTGATTGAATCCCAAGATGGTAGTGATAGTGCTGGAAAGACTATGCACAGGTATCTTCAATGCATCTAACATAGCCTTTGGCATAATACTGAGAGCGGATCCTGGATCAATCAGTAAACGATCAACCTTCATAGAATCAATATATCATATATGATATAAAGGACGATCATGTCGATTATCCTCTAGCAGCATATCGTCCTGCGTAAAGGTAATGTTTAGAATAAATTCTAATACATTATGGCAGTGAGAGACAGGTTCTGTTTCCAACTTCTTGAGGAGAGTTAAGCAAGTTTCTGCTTGTAACAGTGCTTCACTCGAAGTTTCTCGAGTCTCTTTAGAGAGACGTAAGAGTTTGAAGATTGACAATTTAGCTGGTGTATTGGCTAGTTGAGCCAATATATCAAAATTATAAGGCTTTTCAAGTCCTGTAGGGGATGATTTCTTCAATGGTTTGTCGAAGCGGACTTGTTGTTTGCCCTTGTCAGCTGTTGTTGGTTTAGATGGAACTGTCTCGACAGAAACATTGGAAGGTTCTTCAGTAGAGACTAGTGTTGGGGCTATAGCCGGAGGGACATCAGAGGTTTCTCCAGAAGTGTCAACATAATCTTTGAGATATATTTTTCCTGACCGAGTTCCAGCATGAACTTCAACTTCAGATTCTGGTTCAGGATCTATCGAAACCATGTTGCAATTCTTCATCTTGCTTTTGGTTCTTTTATGCTTGATGAGGGCTTCGTCCCAGAACCCGAGACCAACACGAGATTGATTATGTCTCATAGTGAGGGCAAAAGGTGCTCGGAGTCCTTCGTCTGAGTTCAGACCAGGAGCAGTGGCTAGATCATAGCCCATTTTTGCCATTAATTCACGAGATTGTGAACTATATAGATGGAATGCAGGCTTGTACTTATCTTCAAATTGAGGTACAGTTTTTACCTCAGTAGGGAGTGAATTTCCTGCCAAGATGAAAGTAGAGGTTAGATAAAAATCGGGTGTAGTACTAGAAGTCACATTGCATGACTTAATTTTCCCGAGTTTCTTTTTAGATGAAGGAGTCTTCCAAGGAGAAGAGGAAGGTGTCTCAAACTCTGTCTTTAAGTCTGGGTGGATCCACATGATTTCTCCCTTCTTAGTTGTGACAGGAACAAGTCCTTCATTCTGTGCTGGTGGGATATTCACCACCTCGAGAGTTGCTTTGGGAATAGGAACAATCCCACTTTCCACCATTAAAGGAGAGAAATCACCAAACTGCATTGAAATCACATTTGTTGTGACTGTCTTGTCTTTGGGTGTTAGTGTCACAGCTCCTGATTTAATCATCTCCTGGATCTTTCCTTTTAATACATAGCAAGACCGGATTGTGTGACCCAGCATTCTATGGTATGGACAGTATTTTGGATGATCTGTTTTATTGGCTTCATCAGGCTTTTTAATTTCTGGCAATTGTATTTTATTACCTTTGAGCAAGCATTCAAAGATACCCTGAACATCGTCATCATCGAAAGAATATTCTTCTTTCGGCCGAGGAGATCTCTGTTGTTGATTTGTTGGAGCTGAAGTAGCTTGGGTAGTCTTTACTTCTTGACTACTGCTTTGGAGATTGACTTCAAGAGCTTCTTTCCCTTTGCGATTGTTGGGTCGAGTACTATTGCTAGCACTCTGATTTGATTCTTTGGGAGCCATTTGTACCCCCAGACCTTTGAAGGTCTCAGCACTGACTTCGGCAGCTTTGGCACTGACGATGAATGAAGGCCAATCTTGGAACTGAGTGGACCCTGTCCACATGCTGATAATTGGTAAGAGGTTCGACTTGCAAGTGTCGATCGTAACAGCATCGGGAGTTCCAAGAGGCATTTTGAGGGCTTCTCTTCTGAATCTCTCAATGAATTCCTCAGTGGTCTCATTATTCTTCTGTTTGATTCTTATGAGGGCCGACATGGTCATATCATTGAGCCCTTCGTAGAATCGTTCAAGGAACATTTGTTTGAAACTGGCAAATAAAGTAATACACCCGTCAGGGAGACTTCTGTACCATTCATAAGCCGTTCCTTTGAGACATCCAACAAACACCCGAGTAAGGAGGGCATCGCTTGGTTGCAATTGATCAGTCATTACTTCAAAGTGATTAATGAACTGACTTGGGGAAGTAGTCCCATCAAAGAAGGAGATGGTCGGAGGCTTGTATTTAGGAGGATATGATACTTGCTTCCACTCTATCGGGTAAGGTTGCTTGATACCTAACCTTTGTAAATCATCCTTCTGTTTGAATGCCTCAAACTGAGTTTTGAGATTCTTTAACTCTTCTGTAACAATTCCAGAGGATTGTGGAGTTGTGACTTGTTGAGTGTAATTGGGAGGAGGGACTGCAGCATATGTACCACCCCCAGCTCCAGAGTGACTTGGGGTGGTTTGTACAGGAACATTAGATTGTACCCCCGGAATAGTAGAGGGTTCGGGGTTTGGAACAACAGGGGTATTCAATACCACTGGTGGTGCTGTCTGTTGTTGAGCCTGCATTAGAGTGTGCATAGCACTCAATGTATCTGCCATAGCTCACAATTGTTGTTCTAAAGAAGAAATCCTCTGTTCATGAGCCTCATTGCTAGTCGAAGGTTCATGATCACCTTCTGCCATGTAAGTGGTAATCATTCGAGGGATAGACGATGAAACAGTTTGCTCTGAATCATCGCGGTAAGAATCAGTATCTTTCCCGGGACTGTTTACAGGAGTTAATGTCGGAAAGTTGGACTCTCCAAGAAAATCTTCCGTGATCTCCGGATTATTACTTGGATGAGAAGAAGAAGAGATTCTGGCCAAGGCTCCGGTCCTGGATCGGGTGCCAAGATAAACACCATCTTCAGAATCTGATATAGCGTCAGACCGGATTCTACCCCCAATATTTCTGGAGGTCATGTTGACAAAAGCATAAAGAGGTTCATCTTCATCTGATGTTGGTTCATATTGGATCCGTTCGAAAATAGACCGTCTTTTCGGTGAACAACAACATTGGATGACAACCCGAGGTTGGAAGTCATAACCATGCTTTTCATGGCGAATATGGGCAATGTCATAGCCAGATGGAGTGTCGATTCTCCGTTTGTTTTGTAAATATTCCCGGAGATCTGTAGGAATAGATTGGGAAGTACTGGAAGATAGTTTCTGTGTAGAAACTTGTCTTTTGTTCTTCTGTCTTCTTGGTTCTTGAGTGTATAGAGACCGATTAATTTGAGCCACATAGTTCCTGGCATATTCAACATCAGGGTCTAGTACACTTGTCTCAATTTGATAAGACTTTTTAATACCAGAAGCATAACTGTGGTGATTTTGATTAAGCTTGTTACGAAGATCCGTGGGCGATATAACTTTGGTATCAGTCTTGGATACTTGTAACTTGCCTTTCTCAGATCGAGAAATTTTGAGAGAAGGGAGATGAGTATTATTCCGACTAGGAGTCGGTAATAATCCATCTTTAGAGGAATTAGCCAAAAGGCGTTTTCCTTTGTTTGAGCTAGTAAAAGTACTAGTCAAATTAACTCCAGAGGTAAAGACCTCAGAAGTAGAGGAATCGACTAAAGAGTCTTTCTCCTTGGTTGGCACAAGATGCGCAAGTTGTGGGGGAATCATTTGTAGGTTCTGTGAAAGAGAACCCCCAGTCTGATTTTGAGAATCAGTCAAAGGACTGTATCTGTCAGCATACGCCGACTTCTTGTTAGCATATGCTGGCTTTTGCTTAGCGTACGCTGCCTTCTTGTTGGCATACGCTGGTCTTTGCTCAGTGTACGCTGCCTTTACCGCATGCTACCCTCTGACTGCTGTACGCACAGAGTCATCAATGGCTAAAGAGCCGACTGCTGTCGTAAGAGCAGAAGGAGAAGGGACTTTGACATATCCAGAGATGGTTTTCCTTGGACACACTGACTTGGTTAAAGAACCAATTTTGTCAGCGTGACTAGGGAAAACCATTGTTGCTGTGTTCAGGGAAGCAGAAGTGTGCTTTGTTGAAGTTGAAGATGTGTTCTTGTCAACGTGAGAAGTGACAGGAACATCTCGGGCTGTCGAAGAAGACTTGGGGACATAGACAGAGCGTCCCGTCTTCTTGGCAGCAGAAAGAGCGGAGGAAGCAGTTCGGCCCTCCTTCGCCTTGAGCATTTCTTCGTAAGCAGATTGGTCGAATTGTACGACCATCGTCTTCTTCGTCGAGCCGATCGACGAAGTATCGTATTGAGTTGTTGCTATCTCGTTGGAGGAGACAGCTTTCCCCAGCAGAGTCGCCAATTTGTTTTCCATAAATAAATTCTTTTTATTTATTTTGTATCTGAGAAAATTACAACTGTAGGAATCTAATCTAGAAGACGATTACTTTATCCCTTGGACGATGCGATGAAGAAAACTCGAACTTCGAAGAACTTGGACAGCAACTGGGCAATCTCTCTGTTCTCTCTGAAAAATGACATGTCCTCATGAAGGTGAAGAAACTCTCTTTTATAGAGTTCTGGATAACTGTCCTGAACCATACGCTCAGGTAGTTACTTGACGTGTGCAAAACTGCAGGGACGCGTGGCAAATTCTGACGAAGACACGTTGGCGTGTGGTTGAGAGTAGTGGAGCACATTCAGGAGAGATTGATGGCATGAAGGCTACATTGCATAACTTCTGAATAAATGGGTAACTGAGTACAGGACACGTGAGAACGTGTGTTGACTGTACGTTGAAAATCATCCTGGATACAACTGCTGTAGAGTCATACGCTAGCTTTTGAAGAGGAGTCATACGCTGATTTGGACAGCGTAGTGCCATAGGAAATCCATACGCTCACTTTATGGGCAAGGAGTCGTATGGAGATCATACGCTCGCTTGGTTAGCAAGGAATCATGTGAGGTCCATACGCTCACTTGGCTGGATGAAGGAGTCATGTGAGGTCGATACGCTCACTGGAGAAGTGGCCACGTGGCTATCATCAATCTTCTTTGGTACACCATATCTTCCCATAACTGACAAAATCTTCTCGAGCATCGTGACTGCGGATTTGACGGCTGACAGACTGTCAAAACTGACAGTAATGATGGCTTTTGTATTTATGAAGGCTGCTGAGTTGTCCTCGTAAAAGACAAAACCGACTCTTCGAAAACCTATACGACGGTTACTTTTCTCGTGACAGCTGTCTTTGCACGAAAGATGAAGTGTCAGATTCATTCCTCATTTAAACATATGCTGTGCTGTCACTTCAGTAAATAATAAAATATTTACTGAGCGTATGGCTTTTGAATGAGCGTACAACTCTGAACTGAACGTATGGCTCTTAACTGAGCGTATAGCCTTGAGCGTATGACTTCTGTTTGAGCGTATGGCTTCAACTGACATCTGTCTTTAAGCGTATGGATGAAAATGACAGCGTGTCATAATTTTCCACATCCTACAATAGGCGTCGATGATCATGGGTAAATAAGTAGCACATGGGGATTCCAATAAATGGGACACAAGTGGCGGACAGGTAGTAGGCTCAATGTGGGCCATGTCCATAGTTGGGACGGACAGGTTTTGGTCGATAGGAGACCCACAAATCAAGTTAGAAAATAAATGTGACGCCGTGGAGTGAAATAAAATCGGGTCACGTGTCGGGAAAGTTGTGCGAATCAAATGGAGCACAAAATGACGTGTCTGAGTGGGACACGAAGGTCATGGGTGATGAGCGTCTCGAGTAGATCATCAATGAGAAGTTGGTTTCAAGGAATGACTGGTCTGGCGCTCCCAATTTAAAAGTCATGGTAACGCGCTGAAAATGATCAAGGAAAAAGTGGGAAGATAAATAATAATCAATTGGTCTAAATTGACCCGAAGTTCAGCGAAGCAGAAAGAGCACAAGGGAACAAGTTTAGGTGGGACACCATATACCGTCATGAAAGTAATCGTGTCCACTCCAAAACTCATGAAGAAGATTTCCAGAGTTGAACATCCCTGATACTCCAAATATCAATGGCATGAAAGAGTACACTTACAGATAGATAAATAAAATGAAATATTTATCAAAACCAAATAATCAGAAAAACAAAATAAAAATGAAAAAAATTTCAACCCGAAATTCAGGGTGCTCACATTATTTTATATGTAGAATCAAATGTTAGTGAATCTCCAAATAATTCGTAATCGAATCGACATGCACCGTCAGCCCAAAAGAGATGGGTCAATCTGGAATCTTCGTCTACCTTGTACGCATAGAAGAAATCTGGGTCAATGTCCTCCTTAGATTGAAAAAATATAAGTGTTGTTGTAGCATCAACATCGTCAAGTGCTTTACTATCTTTAGCTAAGGCGTTGTATAAATCTTTTTTCGTCCATCCAACCTTATCCCAGCCACCTTTCTGGTGGACAATTAAATTCCATATATCTCCAGTCCCCATCCCTGATTGCTTCATAAGCTTAGCTTGTTCCAACTCTGTGGGTGATATCTTACGATGGTATCTCAAAAAAACTGTTTCATAATCATTCGCCAAGCTATGGTTGTGAAGTACGTGAATTTTTTTGACGACCCACAGCTTTGTAGAATTAGTGAACCCAATACGAAAAATTGCTTTACAACCACTTCTGCTTTTACTTCTTGGCTTACGAACCCTGTTAGGAGCTTCATTGTATTTCTTCTGTCTGAATCCCGCATTCGAACAACACCAGCTACGGACCATCACCATCCCAGATTTGTTTTTCTTTACTTCGTTCTTTTTAATACTGAAACCAACTACTTTTGAATATATCCGGTAGAATGTCTATGCTTCTTCAATAGAGTTGAACTGTAAGCCAACAATATCTTCATGTAAGAGTTCATTTAGAGCTTTGTTAATGTTGGCAGACTACAAATTTTTTTTTTATCGTCGCTGCATCGAAATCCAATGGAGATTCACCATCGTCCCTAAGAATAGAATAAAACAAAATAAGTATGAGAAATAATTGTAAAAATATAAAGCATTTCTTAAATCCATTAGAAATGGTGATGCGAAATAACATTTCGTTGTTTGCGTTGATGTCGTCGTCATGGTTATGATGCATTTTTTCGTTGTTTTCTTCATCTTGTTCTTTGTTGTCTCCTAAGTTAACAGCTTCCAAACTTTGCTCATCATCCAAATCATCTGACACTGTTTTTGAAACGAAGCTTTCTTTATCGACTAAATCTTCCACACGATGATCAGTTTCTCCATGTGACGTCGCCATTAAAGAAAATAGAGTGGGTTAGAAACCAACAGAAGAAACGAAGGACAAAAAACAATACAAGAAGAAAGAGTAATGCTATTCGTACCTCCAAATTGTCCCTCTAATATATAGCCCTCCAATCTGATGTGGCATGTTAAATAATATTGTGTCATTTGACATGACTGATGACATGGCAAATTTTAATCCAAAAAGTTAACTACCCAATTTTCTCCATAATAATTTAACGTTAATATTAATGTTAATTTAATGTTAATATTAATTTATGTTAATATTAATATTAATATTAATGTTAATGTTAATGTTAATATTAATATTACTATTATTGTTAATGTTAACGATAATATTAATTTTATTGTTAATGTTAATGTTAATGTTAATGTTAACATTAATTTTAATGTTAATTTTTATTTTTATTTTTATTTTAAAAAAATTTGCCACGTCAGCAGCCAGATCAACATATCACGTCAGCTGCCACGTAAGGAGGGACAGTTTGAAAGTACAATTTGGAGGTACAAATAGCATTATTCAGAAAGAAACAACTTCCAACAAGGCAACAACACAACATTTTCGTCTTTCTTGTACCTCCGCCACGTGGCCCTCTTTTGATGGCTCATAAAAATCTTGAGTGATTCTAGAAGCAAGCATAATTTTAAGGAAACAACTTCCAACAACACAACTTTCTCATCTTCTGGGTACATGTATTATTAAATTGTGTAGCTAATAACGTATGAGAAAGCATGCAGCAGCATTCTCCACGTGGCCCTCTTTTGTAGGATAACGCATGCAGCAGCATTTAATGCTACACAACCCTATTGTCTTGTTATGTGTTGTGTATCCTATGTGGCATGAGGCACAAGACAATATCTTGTATAGGCGGCAAGATTATATTCACAAATGACAATAAGTTTAAAAAGTCATCTCCAATGCAAAAAAGTATTGAGAAGACAATACAAAGTAATTTTTTACAACTTCCAAGACAACTTTTACTCTTCTAATGATATGGTATAAGTGTTTATTATTAAATTGTGTAGGATAACGCATGCAGCAGCATTTAATGCTACAGGATCTGTTGTGTAATTATTTCTAATAATATTGTATTAGTGAACACGACCTGTGAGAGAGAACCCGAGAGAGAGAGAGAGAGAGAGAGAGAGAGAGAGATAGAGTGGGAGATGGGATAAAGAGAAAGGATAGAGCTCGACTAGATTTTAAACTTAAAATTCAATTTTTTATTTTTATTGCTAATAATTAGTTCACACGTACGAGTTTAGACGAACACTAACCGGGCCCGAGCAACATGACATCAGCTAGGTTTCTAATACCGTGGCATTCCTGTTAATTTAAATTTTACAATATTATTGGAACTAATATTAATACTAAAATTTAAAATAGTTTTTGATTTAACATTTACTTCAAACTAGTTAAAGTTAAAATTGCATTCTTTTTATTTAAAATATAATTGGAACTACAATTAATGTTAACATTTGCTTGTCCCGTAGTTTAAGTCGTATTTCACTGCTTGTTGCTTAAGTCTATACACCCAAAGAACTTGATTGTTCAAGTCGAACGCGTACACAGCACATTCCCTCGATGCAAGGCTTGACGTAGCCTTTGTTTGTCAAGTCGTTGTACGAACACGTTAGAAAAGAGTTTTGTTGGGCTATCGAAGTTATAACAAGCACCGTCCCGTGTCACGTGCATTTATTAAGCAGTGAAAGGGTGTGAAGGCCACTGGCAATGTCAAGCCATCACGGACTATAGCTGGGTTAGACGGCGACCCTTTTGCAGCGGGCCGAATCGGTCCGTCGGCCTAGGAATGGATTGGTTGAAGGAGCAATATACAAGAATAGACTGCCATATTGGTAGGATTATTTTTGGTATTCCTGGTGAGGCAGAGTTTTCATTTTCTGGTGAGGCAGAGTTTTCACCATCGACTTGATTCCAGGGACGGCACCAGTATCGGAGAGAGTCTACAGGATGGCACCTTCAAAGTTAGAAATCTTGTACAAGATGATTGAAGAACTCAGAACCAATGGATTCATTCGTGCTAGTGGATCGCCTTGGGGAGCACCGATGCTTCTTGTGAAGAAGAAGGATGGTACGTCAAGATTATGCGTTGATTATCGTACGTTGATGACTTATTTGATCAGCTCAAGGGAGCGGCTATATTCTTGAATATTGACTTGCAGTCAGGGTACCATCAGATCAGAGTTAGAGAGCAAGACATCCCGAAGACATCATTCAAATCGAGGTATGGGCATTGGAAGTTCCTTGTTATGCCATTTGGAGCGACCAATGTGCCAGCCGTATTCATAGACCTCATGAATCGTATCTTCATGCCCTATTTGGATCAGTTCATGATAGTGTTCATTGACGACATCTTAGTCTATAGCAAGAGTGAGGCAGAGCATTAGCAGCATCTTCGTGTAGTTCTTTAGATACTCAGGGAACACCAGTTGTACGCGAAGTTCAGTAAGTGCGAGTTTTGGCTGGATCGTATCTCGTACTTAGGTGACATCATCACCAGAGGTGGAGTGGAAGTGGACCCCCAGAAGATAGTGGCCATAGAGACATGGCCAGTACCTAGCACCGTCGCAGAAGTTCGGAGTTTCCTTTGATTCTACAATGTAATGATCCGCTCCGCCCTAGCGGAACGCCGATTCAAACGGCAAGTTCAACGACTCAAACGAGCCGTCGATCCGAAGAGTTGGCATCAACCTCAAGAAGAATCGATGCAAGGCTTACATTGGCCCGCCGAAGATGAATCCAGACTTAGACTTTCAAAGGCGCGCTCGGAGTATCGCTCGGCCGATGCGAACATCGCTAAGGTGGGTGGCTTCGATGAACCCGTCTTTGCTTAGCCTAGACACATAATAATACGGACACTATTACTGAAATCGCTAGGCAATAACACCGCGCATGCTAATAAATGACCCAACGCACCTAGCTAAGGGATTAATCCCATCTTGTATGCTTGTATAGAATATGGAGAGGAACATAGAAAATACGAGAACTCTCGCACCGCGCTCCACGTTCGTGCTAAGACACAAGCTTACGTTTACGTCACTGATGCGTTCAAACAATGAAACAATGAATGGTTTACAACAATGAAATGGGAAGACTATCAACATAGTCGTTTCGAGTAGAGTTTAGCAACATTGAAAGACTATGGGACCGATGGGTCGCCAAGGCGACTCCCGCACGGGGAGTTGCAAAATGTATGAATGAATGAATGAACAAATAAGTGAATGAATGAATGAATGAATGAAAGAATGAATACGTGAATGAATCGATGAACAAACGGACAAGTAAAAGAAAGAAAAGAAAGACTGAATAAAAGATAAGAAGGAAAGAAATGGTTAGCGACAGGTGTGACGGGCACGTGCAACGGGGCTCGCTACCCGCGCTGCACGGACGCCAACCTGGTCGATAACGCATTGTGGCTAAGGGTTAGCCTATGACGATAAAATATAAAATGGTCGTGGACGGACCCGTGCACGGGTGATACGGATTCCGTGGCATGATCAAAAGGAGGATCGTGGCCGGCCTAGACGGAACCAAGTCGAGGCTTACGGGCATGCCTGGGTGCGGACTTGGCCACCCAGGGGACGTAAGTGCTGAGGTATTTCAAGAGACTAACGGGGTGTGTGCCAGTCCACCCTACGCTAAGTTGAGAAATACCATGGTTGGAAGTGTCCAAAATGGCTTGTGATGCCAGCGACCGGTGCATATAGGTTTAAGTGGGCTTTGCTGGTGGCAATCCACGTGCAAGTCCTTGCATTGAAATCAAAGTAGTCTAAGTTAACTGTACAATGCACCTTCTGAATAGGCTTGAATATAACACACAAAACGATCAAGAGTACTTCGAGCAAACGAGTTAGAAAACGTGCCTACGACATGCTAGAACCCGAGGCAAGGACACGCACTTTACATTGAATACTTTCATGAACTACGTTAAGTTATTTCATATGAATTGTTGACTAACTTGATTTACGTTGGACAGGGAAGGCCGAAAGGTAAGTATGGGTAAGTCGTGCATGTATTTCCATGCGACACTTGAATTTGGCAACATGGGATATGTTATGACATATGCCATGAAATTGATCCTAAGGCAAGATTAGAAAGACAATGAATGATAGAGATGCACAAAAGTGAATGGAACGTATTTGGTAATGATAGCATTGTGGGTGAGCTAGCCTCCCCACCAGTGCATAACAATGTCCTGATAACCCCACAGTCTGCTTACAGGATGCAGGAGACGCCGGCGAGTGCGGAGCTTCCATCGAACGTGCTAAGGCGCGAAGCTATCTCTGGAGCCTTGGAGCATTGCAAGGAGCTGAAGCACCATATACAGGACATAATATATCGGAACATCGCCATGAATCATTCCATGTTGTAAGCCACTTGGCACGCCTTTTATGTTTCAGAGAGAGAGAGAGAGAGCTTGAGCGATTTGTAATATCGACCTAGCGCCGCTTGTAAACTTCTTGAATATCAATAAAGAGTTGAATTTGCTTCAATTTGTGTTCATTTACTTTCCACTGCAAATGGGGACACTCTGTGCGACTCTGTGGCCTAGCTCAAATCGGCCGTTTCTGGACTTAGCCTTGCACGGACGCAACCTAGGCCCGTGCGGCATCATGTCTTAGCGAGGACGATCGCTCGTATGGGAGCGGGACGTGACATAGTGGTATCAAAGCACGGCTTTACGTCCTTGGACTTCACGTCGATCTCTCAGTTTTGAAAGCTCGGTTTTGAAACAAAAGAAGTGTACGCTCTCTCTCATTGTGCCTTGGGATGTTCCATACAATAAGTCTAAATATTTTCAAAAGCTCGTACGGGTACTCGGTTGGACGGGATCGATAGGCAAAGGCCTTTGTGCCGAACCACGACGAACTTGAGTTGGAAGGAACCGATGCTAAGAGTTAGCAAACGCAGTGCATGCTTGAATAAGCTTACGCTGACAATAGCAAACGAAGTACACGAGACCGAAGTATAGTTCGAACAGGATGATTATGCACGCAGCCTTTTGGCTAAGTTATGCGGAGTATCGCGTACCTAGACCTTCCGGTACAAACGAGACGCGAGCGAGATCGGTTATCGCTCGAACGAGAATAAGTGAGCGTGCAAACTCGAATATGGTTCGTACGGGATAGCTATGCACACGGCCTTCTGGCTAAGTTGTGCCGCGTGTCGCGTACCTCGACTTCTGGTGCAATCGAGTTGCGAGCGATATCAAGTACCACTCGGTCGGGAACAGAGGTACACTTAGAGTGTATATCGATAGGAACGCTATCAAACTAACGCTTAGGCGTGCACGAAAGATTTATTGGATTTTGAGGATTAGTGCGAACGACTTAGTACGTCGAGGCGACGTGAGCGATTACGCTAGATATTCGTCGAATGAATCTGAAGGATATCTTAGCGCATGATGCAAATGTGACTTGTGGATTAAATAGGTTGGCTTGAACCCGAGTGGTGTATGTGATAGGTTCGGAGGAGAATAAGAATAAATATTGACGACTAGATCATATGGTTTGAATCCGAGTGGTGTATGTGATAGGTTCAGAGAAGAATAAGAATGAGTGTCGACGACTAATCGAGTGGCTCGAACCCTGAGTGGTGTATGGACGCCATAGAAATTGTTCGAGCGAGACTAAAGGATTTACGGATTGTACGAGTATGTCGGCAGGCGATGCAATCGTGCAAAGCCTTAGAATGTGTCACGCTTAGTTGGGCGTGACTTCAAAAGTCCCGAACGAGATGTCGCTGGACAACTTGTCATTGGGCAATACGAGTTAGAAAATGGTTCAGAACGATGAATGAAAATAAATGGTCTTGATCGAGGAAACTTAGAGGATCGCGCGTACGATTTCGGATTGATTCAAATGAATTATGACTTGAGTTTGAACAACGATCTTGAAACTAGCTTGAGGAATAGCAGTTGAACTTGATCTTGAATATTAAATAAAATTGTGGAATATCCAACTCGGACAACAGCATCAACGCACGACTCGAAATCGGTTGCAAAGGAAGATCGTCAGGTTACGCATATCGTCGATGGTATTGAGGCGTATCAAAGATCGATATACGATAACTCGGGGGTACTCTGACTTGGCGAATGACGATCGTGCAAAATGTCATTGTTCCGTTGGATGCTATACTTGGGATGTTAAAAATGTGTCGAGGAAAAGACAGACATGGCTCGAGGATTTTCTAGTTGAACGAATGATAAACGGACTATCGAACTGGATCTTGACTTGGATGGAAATAAAATATTGGATTTGCTTCGTCGATAACCACATCTTGACGTTCTTGTCTTATGCGAGCGCAACTCCTGCCTCGCATATGCGTCGCACCGATTAGGACGATCACTCCGCGTGAGCGCTGGTATGGTGATTCATACAGCGGGGGTAATTAAACTAGCCTGGCGTGGCAATTTGTATGTTTCGACTTGTGGTTTGACGCGAAAGTGGAGTCGAAAATGACTTAGCGTGCTTGATGATCAAACTTGAGGATTGAGTAGGTCCAATCCATGTATCGAGAATTGGTTAGTCTAAAACTCAAACAAGAGTTACGCCCCGATGAGAATGATTATTTCGCGGGAGCGTTGTATGGTGATTCATGAACCGTCGTGGATAATCGAACTCGTATGAGATTGGGGTGTAATGTATTGTCGAGCTGGATGACCTCGTGATCGAACATTGAATGGAATTGAATATGTGCAATGTAAGTCTTGATGCGAATTAGGTGATCATGCTCGATATTTAGAAATTTGAGTCAAACGAACTTGGGTAGAAACTCCCGTACAAGCGAACAAATGGTTTGACCATAGGATTTGGGGAGAGCGTCGTGCAATGACCTTGCACGACGAGCCATGGACCTAACGTGTAACTATGACCTTGTGAGCTGACCTAGCGGATAGGCGAACGACCCTATGCCGAGTGATTGAACCTTTGCGATGGCATTTACAGTATCGTCTGGACGGACGATAGACTTTAGAAAACAAGACTTAGAGTAGGACGGAGAACTGGGAGTGTACGTAAACAACGACGAGATTAGCCCCAAACGAAGGGAATGATAGGGATGGATGATGCACAAGTAAAGTTGGAATAACGAATTGAATCATTGGTCGGAAGACGTACTCGATGATAGTGCAATACTTGGTCTCGAATCGAAAGGGAATTACTTAGACTTGGCCGACTCCGCTAAGAAGAAATCGTATTGATTTCGTTGACAAGAGCGCTTGAGAAGCGAATCGAATCATCTCGAGGACCGAGATAAACGATATATGATACGCACATGAGTTCGATTTTTAATCAAAATTAGCAAAACGATCGGCAAATCAAAACAATCACGAGTAGCTTGTCCGACTTCGCTAGTCGCTAAGCTTGGTTGAAATGTACATATTCGGGGGACGCCTTGAATGCATGCACGATCCAAACTCAGCGATATGATGAACTCGAATGCAGCTGCAAGTGGGTGTTGAGATGCGCATAAACGAATGAGTGAGTTTGCCTCAGCCTATGACTCTCGTGTTTGAGAATTTCAACGTACCTCGTACAACCGTTTCAGTCCCATGATACGTCGAATAGCAACCAAGTCAAAGAAATGCGACAATTGAATAAGAACCATCAACTCTGAAATGAATGAAAAGACATTCAATAAAATCGACCAAACGTATGCGACACGGAACTTGGAAAGGTACCGAGCATGGTTCAATGCCATCGAATGATAGAGCCGTTCGATAGAATTGTCTATGAAACACGATGACACGAGTTAAGAAATGGTAGGATGACCTGCACTCAGGAAGTCTCGAGGACGAGACTTATTTTGAGTGGTGTATTATGTAATGACCCGCTCTGCCCTAGCGAAACGCCGATTCAAACGGCAAGTTTAACGACTCAAACGAGCCGTCGACCCGAAGAGTTGGCATCGACCTGAAGAAGAATCGATACAAGGCTTACATTGGCCCGCCGAAGATGAATCCAGACTTAGACTTTCAAAGGCGCGCTCGGAGTATCGCTCGGCCGATGCGAACATCGCTTAGGTGGGTGGCTCCGATGAACCCGTCTTTGCTTAGCCTAGACACATAATAATACGGACACTATCACTGAAATCGTTAGGCGATAACACCGCGTATGCTAATAAATGACCCAACTCACCTAGCTAAGGGATTAATCCCATCTTGTATGCTTGTATAGAATATGGAGAGGAACATAGAAAATACGAGAACTCTCGCACCGTGCTCCACGCTCGTGCTAAGGCACAAGCTTACGTTTACGTCACTGATGCGTTCAAACAATGAAACAATGAATGGTTTACAACAATAAAACGGGGAGACTATCAACATAGTCATTCCGAGTAGAGTTTAGCAACATTGAAAGACTATGGGACCGATGGGTCGCCAAGGTGACTCCCGTACGGGGAGTTGCAAAATGTATGAATGAATGAATGAACAAATAAGTGAATGAATGAATCAACGAATGAAAGAATGAATACGTGAATGAATCGATGAACAAACGGACAAGTAAAAGAAAGAAAAGAAAGCCTGAATAAAAGATAAGAAGAAAAAAAATGGTTAGCGATGGGTGTGACGGGCACGTACAACGGGGCTTACTACCCGCACTGCACGGACGCCAACCTGGTCGATAACGCATTGTGGCTAAGGGTTAGCCTATGACGATAAAATATGAAATGGTCGTGGACGGACCCGTGCACGGGTGATACGGATTCCGCGGCATGATCAAAAGAAGGATCGTGGCCGGCCTAGGCGGAACCAAGTCGAGGCTTACGGGCATGCTTGGGTACGGACTTGGCCACCTGGGGGACGTAAGTGCTGAGGTATTTCAAGAGACTAACAGGGTGTGTGCCAGTCCACCCTACGCTAAGTTGAGAAATACCACAGTTGGAAGTGTCCAAAATGGCTTGTGATGCCAGCGACCGGTGCATATAGGTTTAAGTGGGCTTTGCTGGTGGCAATCCACGTGCAAGTCCTTGCATTAAAATCAAAGTAGTCTAAGTTAACTGTACAAAGCACCTTCTGAATAGGCTTGAATATAACACATAAAACGATCAAGAGTACTTCGAGCAAACGAGTTAGAAAACGTGCCTACGATATGCTAGAACCCGAGGCAAGGACACGCACCTTACATTGAATGCTTTCATGAACTACGTTAAGTTATTTCATATGAATTATTGACTAACTTGGTTTACGTTGGACAGGGAAGGCCGGAAGGTAAGTATGGGTAAGTCGTGCATGTATTTCCATGCGACACTTGAATTTGGCAACACGGGATAGGTTATGACATATGTCATAAAATTGATCCTAAGGCAAGATTAGAAAGACAATGAATGATAGAGATGCACATAAGTGAATGGAACGTGTTTGGTAATGATAGCATTGTGGGTGAGCTAGCCTCTCCACCAGTGCATAATAATGTACTGATAATCCTACAGTATGCTTGCAGGATGCAGGAGACGCCGACGGGTGCAGAGCTTCCATCGAACGTGTTAAGGCGCGGAGCTATCTCTGGAGCCTTGGAGCGTTGCAAGGAGCTGAAGCACCATATACAGGACATAATGTATCGGAACATCGCCATGAATCATTCCATGTTGTAAGCCACTTGGCACGCCTTTTATGTTTCAGAGAGAGAGAGAGCTTGAGCGATTTGTAATATCGGCCTAGCGCCGCTTGTAAACTTCTTGAATATCAATAAAGTGTTGAATTCGCTTCAATTTGTGTTCATTTACTTTCTGCTGCAAATGGGGACACTCTGTGCGACTCTGTGGCCTAGCTCAAATCGGCCGTTTCTGGACTTAGCCTTGTACGGGCGCAACCTAGGCCCGTGCGGCATCACGCCTTAGCAAGGACGATCGCTCGTACGGGAGAGGGGCGTGACATACACTATTATGACAAGCATTTATTTACTTCATATATTGATTTTGAAGTAGAGGGACGAGGCGAAGGAGGTCAGCCACTCGCCTTAGACTTGCTTCAAGCGAGCGACTGGTTGGCTGCGCTGACGTCACCTACGCGATCACCTGCAACCGCATAAGCAGCTGATTAGAACGCTGGGTAATTCAAGGAATTTCGTTATGAATGCGAAGCTCGAACACACAAGTCACGAAAACACATTGGAAACATTCACGAAAAATGCATTCACGAAAAACCAAAGCCAAATCCAAACCAAGTGCGGCATGAATATCAGAGCAACGGGAGGTCTCTTCCGACTTAGCCGCAGAGTCAATACTTGAGGCGCAACCCGCTGAATATGTGACTTGGTTCCAAAGAAGCCATTCCATAACGTAGAATGGATCTTAATTCAACCGTTCCCGTTCGATCGACTCGGCCGATTCCGACCTATCAGTCCCGACCGAATCGGTAGCGACATTGTTCCTTTCTCGCACACCCCGTGGACGAAAACGGAGGACGATGTAGGGACGGGGCACGACAACAATCTCAAAGCTCGTCATATAAAGTATGACTTAGGCGATGGAAACACTGCGCTATGTACCGAGTTTGCGCTACAACTTGGTTTCAGTAGGGAGGCTGGCAGATGATGGCATTTCCAGTCTGTTTGGGGACAAAGATTGGATGCTTGCGAAGGGTTCCCGTGTCACGACCTGCCCCCTTATGAGGGGTACGAGAACGTGGGTACGTCCAGCCTACGTCGCAGTATCGATGGTAGAACACTGTATATAAGGTCTGTAAATACTACGACTAACAGTATAAAGGTACCTGTACAGTATATACACTCCGAGTGGAGGTGACATAGCAATACAGTCTCAATCACAGAATAAAACTAAGGTAGAAAGCACAGAAGGAAATATATGATAGATGAAAAGGGAATAAGTCCAAGATCCAACACAAGCCCAGATATATATATATACAACATCATAGGGTCTCAAAATATAATATAGAAGCTACAGTCTGATAATGCTATCTGGATCGCAGTCCAGTCAAACCTAGCTAAGCTACACTACTCTGGGAGTACAAAGTCTAGTGGCTCTACTATAAGGCCACGGTCCTGGACTACTCCATCTAGCTCGAGCCCATAATAGGTCGAGCAGTCCGCCTTAGAGTCATCTGTAATATATCATAACGGTATCCTGTCAGGAAAATGAGCAAGTACAAACACTAACAGCAGTTCCATGTGAATTGACAAATTCTATAAGAGACGGTATAATAAACTACAAGACGAAAATATATGAAGACTTGGGAACCGTTCGAAAGCTGAGCTACAACCCTTAAACCAAACAAGCACCGAGGTTGTAACCCTTATCCCGAGCAGAACTTAGTCTCCAATCAAGGTACAATATAAAGGCATGTAGAACATATGAGTAACTGAATATCATAGCATGGTGAGAAAGTACTGAATGTAGAACAGAACATGATATATGATAAGATAAGTAAATATAAAATATGCCTTGAATTATTAGAGCGTCGTGTGATCGGCAAGGGAATCATGGTAGGGTTATCCACTTGGCCGACAATCCGCGGTGACCTCAACGGAAAGTCATACCGGCCAACCTGGATAACATGGACATGGAGGTATCTGCTACACCCTACGTGAGGTGAGGGTGGCGCAAGCAAAATAGTGACATGGTGATTTGATCACATAACCCCTAATAATTCCCCATCCTCGAGTAGTATAATGGGCCTGGACGTGACACGTCATGACTCGGGATTCCCTAAGAGGATAGCTACTCCCTCTCAGGAATCGGTGTCTATACAAGTACAGGAAACAAGACAGAAAATATACATATATACCAAGAAAATCCAGGAACAAGATCTCATGTCATGATCCAACGTATACTAGTCCGTGAACTATCGTGACTGGAATCGAGTAAGACACTACAACTGAATCGGATATAGCAGATATCAAGACAATAAAAACTATCAGTGAATGTACTCGGCTGCTGTCCTGAGCTGTAGGGTATATCAATGCTCAGAGTGGTAATCAGAGACCTAAAGATGAGATACTGCATGTTAATTTAGGTTTAACAAAGTTAAGAATGATTTATAATGAATGATATAAAATCTAGGTCAAACTAGGTCTCACTGAGTCACACTAAGTCATGTCAAGTCAATCTAGGTCAAATCAATCTAAGTCAGACCAAGTCAACCCTAGGTCATACCAGTCATAGCATGTCAAAACAAGTCAAAGCAATTCAAACGGGGTCAAGAGTTGGCCTACAATTGACTTTTGGTCAACTGGTCAACCCTGGTCAACTCTAGGTCAAACTGGTCAAATGTTGACCAACAGTTGACTTTTGGTCAACTGGTCAACTCTAGTTTGGATTTGGTCAAATCTAGACAAAGTATTGACTCACGGTTGACATTTGGGTAAAAAGTCAACTCTGGGTCAACCGAGCCAAAATTGGTTCAAATATGACATTTGTAGGGTGTACCAAACAAGCCACCCAAGTTTCAAGTCAATCCGAATACCCGAACCCCGTATTTTGAATTTACCCGATTACCCCTTTAATACACTTACCCTTAAACCATTCTAACTCGACGCCAAGTGGCCTTCCCTTAGGAATTCCACTCCGGACTTCCTAGGGTAGTAGGGTACTAGCCTATACAACCATTACCTATCAAGTTCTCTAGGGTAAGTGGACATCCAGTCCATCTTACGGTCCGTATCGCCCGTTTACCCGTTATCTTGAATATCTCAAGATACTCGATGGTACGGTGCGATACCACTCTCCTAATCCCACACGCAATCCCGATTTCCACCTAGGAGCCTACCCGCAAACTCTATTTCACATTTGCTAAGTCCCCTCCAAGTTTCGATGCGTTCCGAAACACGGAACTCAAAATCACCCCTTCACCAAATCTAATTCAACCATTTACTCACTCACTCAACTCTCTCTTTTCACACTCTCTTAGGACTAGTTTTAGGGGTTAGTTTTGTGGGCTAAATAGGTATATATATAGCTAATATATAGGGCTATATATATGTATATATATATAGGTATATAGTGGGGGTTTTGGGGGTCAAATGGGGGCCTAAAGGGGGGGTGAAATGCAGCAGCTGCTGCTGTTCCTGCTGCTCCTGCTGCTGAAATTTCAGCAGCTATTGCTGCTGTGTTGGAGGGGGGGGGGGCAGCAGCCCCTTGGCCCCCCTAGCTGCTGTTGCTTGCCCTCCTCTTCTCTCCTCTTCTCCTCTCTAAATCCCTCCTATTCTCCTCTCTAAATCTCTTCTAAACTCCTCTCTAAATCTCTTCTAAATATATAAATTTCCTTCTCTAAACTCTCATATATATAAATCTCATTCCCTCCCCTCTCTATACATACAAATACACACGCATATATATATATGATCACACACACACACACACACACACACACACACACACACACACACACACACACACACACACACACACACACATATATATATATATATATATATATATTAACACACACTTAAATCTATATCTATATATATATGGACACACACACACACATATATACATATGAACGCACTCACACACACACATAAAAATAAAGTTTAAGAGGGCCTAACCACTTAGACACAAATCTAATTTAGCCTAGAAGTGTCCAAATTTGGGGGAAACTCAAGGACACGGTCACAAACTCTAACTTCTCCTAGGACACTCCAAACGGACTCAAACTCGACACGAATAGGGACACAACTATGGAAATCAATCCTACATGGTCCAACCTAGATTACATGATGAAAAGAATAGATTAGAGGATAGGTTGTACCTATCGGGAGATGGATTCACGATTCGAAAGTTCTCCGACACGGCTCCGACACAACGAATTGTTTAGGACACACCCACTTCACTTCTTGCTCCCAAAAGCTTGGAGAATCACTACTTGGGATAGAGGAAGAGTTCTATGGAAGAATATTGGAGAAAAAGGAATTATTTAGAGATGATTTCTAGGGAAAACCTATTCTAACTTTTGAGAAAAGTTTGGAGAAGAAGAAGAAGAAGAAGAAAATTGTGATATTTTGAAGTGGAGAAGAAGAAATAAATGGGGAGGAGGTGGCTGGCCATAAAGGAAAGGGTTGGGGCACTTGAAATTACAAGTTTGCCCCTCCTTTAACTTCTATGCTAAGTTAAGTCCAAATTTGATTTTGTGGGTTAGCTAAAATTAAATAAAAATCATAATTAAGCTTAAATACTCATGTGGGATTAGTCCAAACTCCTAAACCTAAAAGTTAAGTTTGGGTGGGCCATGGCTAATTAACATGCTAATCACAACTCAAGTCAAAATTCTCCGGAGTCCCGAATTAACTCGGAATGCGATGAAATTCGAACCCGACTCCTATAATCATTAAATATTAATATTCATGAAATAAAATTCCTAAAAATATTATAAAATGAAAAATTACCATTTTACCCCTAACTTGGAAAAGTGAGGGTGACAAGTCTATCCACCTTAAAAAAAATTTCGTCCTCGAAATTAAAACCAAACAATAGTAAAATATCAAAATCACAAGTCATGGCTTAAAATTTAAAATGATTAAATTCTCAAAAATCAAAGCATGAATTAAATGACTAAAATTATAAAATTTAAAATTACTCTCAAATAAAAACTGGGTGCCATAAGTCTATCCACCTTAAAAGAATCATCCTCAAAATTAAAACAAGTAAACACAAAAAATCATGCAAATCGATAATCGTATGCGTCTGTCCAATCATCATGATACTCAGAATCTCCGTCATGCCAGTGAGCAAGGCTACGATAATCACAGAGTCCTCAACTACGGTACATATCTATAGAATTATGGTATTTAAAATTTTCGTATTGTCGCATGCTTGGCAGCGAAAACCTTAAATTCCCACACCCGAGAAATACGACCATAATCCGACTATATGTCCTCACTATGCCTGCTAGCATGACCCTAGAGTATTCTAAATTCTCATAATCGAGGCGACCTAGCCCATACGACTTATCTTAGAAGGAAATCACATCACAAGAACAAATTTCATCCAACGATCAAAGAACAGATAGAATCGAAGTTCAAGACAGTTTATAAAAAGGCAAATGAAGAAATGAGATCAAAGGATTGGAACCTGCTATTTGTTCTGCTTCTGTCTGAGTGGGCTCAACTGTCATGGCGAAAGCTCACCCCTGCTGGCCTCCTCTAGCCTGCTGTACTCTGTCCTGGTCTCTTCGGATTCCACTAGCGTGGCAATCCCTCAGCTGGTGGTCAGGCACCCCACAGTATAGATAGACGTCCAACCTCTTCCTACAAGCCTCTCTAGTGTGCCCCGGCTTCCCGCAGAAGCCGTACGGGGTAGCCGATCTCTGGCCCTGTCCCTGATGCTGCTGGGCATGTGCTGGTGCCTGCTGAATCTGTAACAGAGGCTGCTGCTGAAATGGCCTCTACTGAGACTAAAAATAGAGGCGCTTGGCCGGTCCCGCACTGGAACTCGCCCCCATGATATCGCCGCTCCTCTTCGATTTGAGGCCGAAGTCCTCCTCTGTAATCTGTGTGTCCATCAATATCTGATCGAACGTCGCGTCACGGCGACCCGAGGTGCGGGTGCGCACTGCATGAATAAGTTCTCTACGGAACTTACGAGCCTTCTGCCTCTCATCCTGGATCATATCGGGAGTGAACCTGCTAAGGCGAAAGAACTCTGTTGCATACTCGTCCACCGACGAGTTCCCCTGCACTAGACCCACAAACTGGCCCTCCACTGCTATAAGAGCCACGTCCGGGAAGAACTTCTCCTTGAAGAGCCTCTAAAAGTCCTCCTATGATAACCCTCTCACCGACGCACGAGGATCCGTACGGTACCATGTCAGCGCGATGTCGAAGAATCGGCTGGCTGCAGCTGAAACCTAAAGTCCTCTAGGAAGCTCTGCTAGCTCCATACTCTGCTGCACGTCCTCTAGCCAGTCGTCTGCATAAAGGATGCCCTCCGTGCCCGTGAAGTCCCTGGAGCTCATCTTCCTAAAGTCTATTACTGTCCCTGGCCTGGACTACTGCTGGTACAGCTGCTGGCCAGTAGGGCCCTGCACCGTACCCGGTGCCACTCTCTCCACGGCTGCCAGTACAAGCTGATACGAGTTCTCCATGCTCTGCCTTAGCATCTCAATCTCACGGTGTGACGCCTTCGTCTGGAGCTGCGAGGCCTCTGCCTGGGCTCGCTGTGTCTCCATTATCTGCTGAAGGAGAAGGAACATATGGTGTGTATCCGTCGGTATCGGGGGTGGTGGCGGCAGTATCTCTGGAACGGCGACCGAAGCCCTCTGGGGTGGAGGTGGTAGACCTTCCTGTGTAACTGCCAGGGCCTCTGGGATAGTGGAATCACTCGGGGCAGTCTCGTGAACCTCCTCCTCAGCCTGGTCTGATCTCTCGGACAAACTACTCGATCCAGTGGCCTGCGGGTGCGTCTTTGTCATCCTGGAGACGAATTGAAGCAAAGAGATCAATATGGCGCATGAGAAGACATTATCAAAGAAGGACAGTTAATTTAATACAAGGAGAGTAATCATGATAATCAAAAGATCGTAAATTTTTCCTATGTGTGATTGAGAAACTCCTATCGTATCCTAGGTCCTACGTCCTAATTGCAGGATCGTAATTAGTACTCTAAGTCGAGCACCATTACGAGATCGCACTAATTGCGACACCGGACCTGCGTGGGCCACCAAAAAAAATGTGTCACGACCCGCACCCTTATGAGGGACACAAGAACGTGGGTACGTCCAGCCTACGCCGCAGTATCGACGGTAGAATACTATATATAAGGTCTGTAAATACTACGACTAACAGTATAAAGGTACCTGTACAGTATATACACTCCGAGTGGAGGTGACATAGCAATACAGTCTCAATCACAGAATAAAACTAAGGTAGATAGCACAGAAGGAAATATATGATAGATGAAAAGGGAATAAGTCCAAGATCCAATACAAGCCCAGATATATATACAACATCACAGGGTCTCAAAATATAACATAGAAGCTACAGTCTGATAATGCTAGCTGGATCGTAGTCCAGTCAAACCTAGCTAAGCTACACTACTCTGGAAGTACAAAGTCTAGTGGCTCTACTATAAGGCCATGGTCCTGGACTACTCCATCTAGCTCGAGCCCATAATAGGTCGAGCAGTCCGCCTCAGAGTCATCTGTAATATATCATAACGATATCCTGTCAGAAAAATGAGTAAGTACAAACACTAACAGCAGTTCCATGTGAATTGACAAATTCTATAAGAGACAGTATAATGAACTACAAGACAAAGATGTATGAAGACTTGGGAACCGTTCGGAAGCTGAGCTACAACCCTTAAACCAAACAAGGACCGAGGTTGTAACCTTTCTCCCGAGCAGAACTTAGTCTCCAATCAAGGTACAATATAAAGGCATGTAGAACATGTGAGTAACTGAATATCATAGCATGGTAAAAAGTACTGAATGTAGAACAGAACAGGATATATGATAAGATAAGTAAATATAAAATGTGCCTTGAATTATTAGAGCGTCATGTGATCGGCAAGGGAATCATGGTAGGGTTATCCACTTGGCCCGGCAATCCGCGGTGACCTCAACGGAAATTTATGCCGGCCAACCTGGATAACATGGACATGGAGGTATCTGCTACACCCTACGTGAGATGAGGGTGGCGCAAGCAAAATAGTGACATGGGGCTTTGATCACATAACCCCTAATAATTCCCCATCTCTGAGTAGTATAATGGACCTGGACATGACACGTCATGACACGGGATTCCCTAAGAGAATAGCTACTCCCTCTCAGGAATCGGTGTCAATACAAGTACAGGGAACAAGACAGAAAATGTACATATATACCAAAAAAATCTAGGAACAACATCTCATGTCATGATCCAACGTATACTAGTCCGTGAACTATCGTGACTAGAATCGAGTAAGACACTACAACTGAATCGGATATAGCAGATATCAAGACAATGAAAACTATCAGTGAATATACTCGCCTGCTGTCCTGAGCTGTAGGGTATATCAATGCTCAGAGTGGTAATCAGAGACCTAAAGATGAGATACTGCATGTTAATTTAGGTTTAACAAAGTTAAGAATGATTTATAATGAATGATATGAAATCTAGGTCAAACTAGGTCTCACTGAGTCACACTAAGTCATGTCAAGTCAATCTAGGTCAAATCAAGTTATATCAAGTCAATCTAAGTCAGACCAAGTCAACCCTAGGTCATACCAGTCATAGCAAGTCAAAACAAGTCAAAGCAATTCAAACGGGGTCAAGAGTTGGCCTACAATTGACTTTTGGTCAACTGGTCAACCCTGGTCAACTCTAGGTCAAACTGGTCAAATGTTGACCAACAGTTGACTTTTGGTCAACTGGTCAACTCTAGTTTGGATTTGGTGAAATCTAGACAAAGTGTTGATTAACGGTTGACTTTTGGGTAAAAAGTCAACTCTGGGTCAACCGAGCCAAAATTGGTTCAAATATGACATTTGTAGGGTGTACCAAACAAGCCACCCAAGTTTCAAGTCAATCCGAATACCCGAACCCCGTATTTTGAATTTACCCGATTACCCCTTTAATACACTTACCCTTAAACCATTCTAACTCGACGCCAAGTGGCCTTCCCTTAGGAATTCCACTTCGGACTTCCTAGGGTAGTAGGGTACTAGCCTATACAACCATTACCTATCAAGTTCTCTAGGGTAAGTGGACATCCAGTCCATCTTACGGTCCGTATCGCCCGTTTACCCGTTATCTTGAATATCTCAAGATACTCGATGGTACGGTGTGATACCACTCTTCTAATCCCACACGCAACCCCGATTTCCACCTAGGAGCCTACCCGCAAACTCTATTTCACATTTGCTAAGTCCCCTCCAATTTTCGACGCGTTCCGAAACACGGAACTCAAAATCACCCCTTCACCAAATCTAATTCAACCATTTACTCACTCACTCAACTCTCTCTTTTCATACTATCTTAGGACTAGTTTTAGGGGTTAGTTTTGTGGGCTAAATAGGTATATATATAGCTAATATATAGGGCTATATATATGTATATATATATATATAGGTATATAGTGGGGGTTTTGTGGGTCAAATGGGGGCCTAAATGGGGGGGGTGAAATGCAGCTGCTGCTGCTAAAGTTGCTGTTCCTGCTGCTCCTGCTGCTGAAATTTCAGCAGCTATTGCTGCTGTGTTGGAGGGGGGGAGGGGGGGGGGGCAGCAGCCCCTTGGCCCCCCTAGCTGCTGTTGCTTGCCCTCCTCTTCTCCCCTCTTCTCCTCTCTAAATCCCTCTTATTCTCCTCTCTAAATCTCTTCTAAACTCCTCTCTAAATCTCTTCTAAATATATAAATTTCCTTCTCTAAACTCTCATATATATAAATCTCATTCCCTCCCCTCTCTATACATACAAATACACACGCATATATATATATATGATCACACACACACACACACACACACACACACACACAGATATATATATATATATATATATATATATATATATATATATATATATATATATATATATATATATATTAACACACACTTAAATCTATATCTATATATATGGACACACACACACACACATATACATATGAACACACTCACACACACACATAAAAATGAAGTTTAAGAGGCCTAACCACTTAGACACAAATCTAATTTAGCCTAGAAGTGTCCAAATTTGGGGGAAACTCAAGGACACGGTCACAAACTCTAACTTCTCCTAGGACACTCCAAACAGACTCAAACTCGACACGAAAAGGGACACAACTATGAAAATCAATCCTACATGGTCCAACCTAGATTACATGATGAAAAGAATAGATTAGAGGATAGGTTGTACCTATCGGGAGATGGATTCCCGATTCGAAAGTTCTCCGACACGGCTCTGATACAACGAATTGTTTAGGACACACCCACTTCACTTCTTGCTCCCAAAAGCTTGGAGAATCACTACTTGGGATAGAGGAAGAGTTCTATGGAAGAATATTGGAGAAAAAGGAATTATTTAGAGATGATTTCTAGGGAAAACCTATTCTAACTTTTGAGAAAAGCTTGGAGAAGAAGAAGAAGAAGAAAATTGTGATATTTTGAATTGGAGAAGAAGAAATAAATGGGGAGGGGGTGGCTGGCCATAAAGGGAAGGGTTGGGGCACTTGAAATTACAAGTTTGCCCCTCCCTTAACTTCTATGCTAAGTTAAGTCCAAATTTGGTTTTGTGGGTTAGCTAAAATTAAATAAAAATCATAATTAAGCTTAAATACTCATGTGGGATTAGTCCAAACTCCTAAACCTAAAAGTTAAGTTTGGGTGGGCCATGGCTAATTAACATGCTAATCACAACTCAAGTCAAAATTTCCCGGAGTCCCGAATTAACTCGGAATGCGATGAAATTCGAACCCGACTCCTATAATCATTAAATATTAATATTCATGAAATAAAATTCCTAAAAATATTATAAAATGGAAAATTACCATTTTATCCCTAACTTGGAAAAGTGAGGGTGACATCCCAACAGTTGACTCATCCAAGTCAATGGGGACTCCTATGGCAACAACGACAAAACTTGATAATGATGAAGACGGTATCTCGGTCGACATTCGTAAGTATCGAGGTATGATCGGAAGCTTACTCTATTTAACTGCTAGTCGATTCGATATTATGTTTAGTGTTTGTATATGTGTATGATACCAAGCAAATCCGATATTATGTTTAGTGTTTGTACTTGCACTTCCATTAAATGTGATAATACTAGCTCTATAAATCTCACGATAAATCCAATTTGTCACTCACGCACGAAACACATTGAAATTAGACACCATTTTCTTCGTGACCATCAACATTGATAATACTAGCTCTATAAATCTCACTTCCATTGTTGAAACTAATATTAATACTAAAATTTAAATTAGTTTTTGATTTAACATTTAAACTTAGATTTAAAAGTAGTTAAAGTTAAAATTCTATTTTTTTTATTTACAATCTACAATATTATTGGAACTACCATTAATATTAAATCTACAGTAGCTTTTTTGTTAATTTAAAATTTACAATATAATTGAAACTAATATTACAAAAATGCTATTTGGCTCCCAAAAAATTTGGGTGATACTATCTTCCATTATGTGGCATATGACATGGTTGCTGACATGGCAAAATTTAATAATAAAACTAATATTAAAATTAACATTAATAGTAAATAAATAATTTAATATTAAATTAATATTAATTAATATTAATATTAACATTAATATTAATATTAATATTAACATTAACATTAGCATTAGCATTAACGTTAACATTAATATTAATATTAATATTGACATTAACATTAACATTAAAAAAATTTGGGTAATTAATTTTTTAGGTTAAAATTTGCCATGTCAGCTGTTATGTCATCAGCCATGTCAGATGCCACATAATGGAAGATGGCATCACCCAAATATTTTGGGAGCCACATCGACTAATTGCTAATATTAATACAATGGCATTATCGTTATTTCCAAATAGTCTTTTCCTTGTTCGGTCACACCCCTCCACGAGCGGGTTACACCCCCGAAACGAGCGGGTTAAATAGCCTTTTCCAAAGAAAAGAACCCATCCGACTAGAGAGAAACAAAGGAGAGAAGAAGAAGAACAGTCGTAATGGATAGGAGCAAGAGCAAGAGCAAGATCAACTGCAGCGGATGGGTCGTCATCCCTACGGAGATTCTCTCGATGATACTGGTACTGTCGGGGATGCCGGCGGACGAGGTAATGTGCAACGTGGCCCCAGTTTGTCGTTCGTGGTGGAAGGCGCTCAACGGTCCCTTAGACTATTGGTCTAACGTCGACTTGGTACAGTGGTGCCGGAGGATCCAGCAAACCGCTGAGATCAGTTTGACCGTAAAGATGCTCGTGGCTTGCAGTGGGGGATATCTACAGTCCTTCTCCGCGTACAAGCTCGACGAAGCAGCCTTCCCTTTTGCATGTTTAAGGCCTGTGCAAAATTTTATTTTGTCTTATTCTAATACTTTATTTTTTCTATTACAAAATTTTACGTATACTTTTGTTAATTTCTATTGATATTTTTCTATTTTTATAATACAGTAGAAAATTTCTAAGGGTGCTGCGCATTCCGAAGTGCGACATGAGTGATGAAACTTTCGTGAGACACTTGGAGTTTCTCCCGGTGCTGGAAGAACTCGACATTAGCTACTGCCTCTATATCATGTCGACTGGAATATTTTTCACCGAAAAGTATTGCCACCGTCTGGTCAAGCTGAGGAGGAACATGCCCCCTCCAGATTTCATACTCAGGAATTCGTTCTGAACACGCAGAACGAGACGGAGGAAAAGGCCGTGGCTGATTCAATGTCGCGTCTCGAGCACCTAGAGATGGGATTCGACATGTTCAATGGAGACACGCTGTGATCTATCATATGCAACTGCAAGGGTCTTCGCGTGCTCGACATACGTGGGTGCTTCAACGTGCACTTCGACGACGACCTAAGAAAATTTGTGATTTAATACAGACGTTTAAACGACCCTTTGATGATGTAATCCCAGGGGAACCTGGATACGAGATGTATAGTGATTTAGATATCATCATTCATTCCTGGGGTGAATGGTTCTTCTGACATTAGCATGCATGCATGCATGCATTTCTTTATATTTTTCACTAGTCTACATATACGTACTTTATACGTATTTTAATTAGAATATTATATAGTCAGTAGAATAGATATAAAAACGTATAGAATATTATAAAGTCAGTAGAATAGATATAAAAACGTATAGAATATTATAAAGTCACCACCAAGTTTTCTTATTATATAGTAGAATAGATATAAAAACGTATAATATGAATTTTATCCAATTATAGTCAAATACGCTTCTACCTCATTTGGTTAAGGTGCAAGGTGCAAGGTATTTTTTTGAGTTCGATTCTCCATTTTAACAAAATTTTACTTTTGTCAACAATTTTTTAAATGATTAATTTTTTTAAATAAAATGGACTGTGATATAATGATGCCTAAGACGGCTCACTTCTGAGCCGTTTTGAAACCTCATTATATAGTGGAAGATATGATATCAGTATCTTAACATTAATACAACATCTCAGTGTAATCATATCCAAGAGATTTTTGTCATTTTCCAACATAGATTTTACCTTCTTCAAGATGAATTCTGACTGTGCAAATTCCACTCATATTAGTGGTATCGGTGTCATTCACTATAATTAATGGTGATCGATACGAAAACATTGGTTTCTTTTTCATAACCCTTTAAAATCTATTTATACAGCCAAACAGCCAAACTTTTCATCTTCACCAGCCTTCAAAACCAATTTATATAGATTCAAAATAAAACTAAACAGCCAAACTATTTAAAATTCGCAACCCTACAGAACAGTCTCAAATGTACCATTTTTGTCCTAAATGTACCATTCTCCGTCCTCAATGTACAATTCTTCGTCTAAATGTACCATTCTCCGTCCTACATGTACCATTCTCCGTCCTACATGTACTATTTTTCGTGTTAGAGGAACGGAGAATGGTCATTACCCGTCCCAAATTGTTCCATACTAAGTTAAAAGCATATAATAGCACCCAAAAAATGTTAACAATAGAAAAATTCTACAGAACCCACATACCAGACTCGAACCTAGGCCATCCATGTAAAAGCCAAACAGCACAACCAACTAAGCTTGGAATAAGAAGAGTCACTAGTGGTCATTGAACATCCCCAACTTCCAATAAGGAATAAGAAATTGAATATCGCCAACTTCCAATAAGGAATAAGAAGAGTCGGTTAGGAATGTGCATATATATATATATATACATAGGGGTCCCCATTCATTTGAGTAGGTTACACATTTAACATGGCTCCAAAAAGATCATCTGGTTGGTAACCATGGCCAGAGTCTTCTTCCAGTCGTCGTCGAGCCTCTCCGCATAGAGCACCCTATGCGCCGCCTCCGGCCTATGACTGGCTGGCAGAGGCTGCAGACTTCCTGACCTCATGCGGGTTGTCAATGGAGGTCATCGCTCGACCTCTTCATCCGGCACCCAACTTTGACCTGTTGCCGATCACTCCGGAGGAACGGGATTCTCTGGAGAAGAGGGAAGGGTTGCGCCGCCTGTGCCATAGGGCGGGTGTGTGCACCCTGCAGGACTTTGCAGAGATCCTCCTCGAGGCTTGTGAGGGGTGGACCCCTTATTTTTCTTTTTTTTAGTTTTTTACAGTTTTTTTCCTCCTCTTGTATCCTTCGCCGGAGAATGTTCCGACGACGAAGCTGGGATTTAATGAAATATAATATTTTGTTAACTCAATTTCGTTTCGGCTACAAGCGACTAACTATTTTATCTATTTTTCAATTAATAAATTTTGTTACGTCAAATCCATATATCAGCGACGATATCCCCATCAATGACTTGTTACGTCATAGAACTTATTATGCTGCCAGCGCCAATCTTGTCGTCAAATACATCTTAAATATGATTATAAAGTAAACTAGAGGACAACTTTGAGTGTTTCAACTTTACTCTTTTCAAGTACATAGTCTTGTTACCAACTCGTCAAACGTGAAAAATTCGGGATGGCAAAAATACGAGTATAGAACGGCTCAATGCAAAAAAAAATACGTTCAACAATTTAATCAAATATTCAAAAAATAGAAATATTGAGATTAGAAACTTCACATTCTTAAATATGATATCAAATTTTGTTAATTAAACATGTTTCTACCACATTTTTTGTGCCAATTAAACGGAGTATGGCATTACAAGAGTTAAAACGAAAGAGAATGCTATTCTCCGTATTTTTATAAACGGAGAATAGCATTCTCCGTCTTGAATTACACGGACAATAGCATTTCTAGTGTTAAAACGATTGAGGATTTTATTCGCCGTTTAATTTGGAACGGAGAATGGAATTCTTCGTAGAATTTGAAACGGAGAATAATATTTCCAGTGTTAAAAACACATTAGAATGTTCATTCTCCGTTTTAATTTAAACGGAGAATGATATTCTCCGTGTCATTTGAAACGGAGAATGCTATTCTCCGTGTTGAATTACTCGGAGAATGTCGTTCCCAGTATAAAAACGATTGAGAATGCTATTCTTCGTTTAATTTGAAACGGAGAATGACATTCTCCTTGTTAAATTATAATGGTCCAGATTTGTGATGTATCGGTACATCCGTTTTTTGTGCCAAATTTTTCAATAATTTATACGGAACACTAGGATATATACTAGTAATAATAGTAATAAATTTAATTTTGGAAAATAGTTTTTTAAATTAGGGTCTCAAAATCCTAAAGGTTTATGTAGTGATTTCACATGGATATATACTAGTAATAATAATAATAAATATAATTTTGGAAAGTAGTTTTTAAAATTTAATAGTAATAAATTCGACCGTCTTATACTAGTAATAATAGTAATAAATTTAATTTAAGACTCAAAACTATTCTAATTTTTTTCTACTTTCCAAGGTCATATAAGATGGTCGAATTTTCCTCTTCTTCTCTCAAACCCTCTTCCTTCTTCCAAACCCTCTTCTTATCAAAATGCTGCCGAAGAAACAATGACCGTCTCCGAAGGGGAATAATCCACAAAGGGATGCGATACAGGCCCGAAGGACATAACTTGCAAGGGCGGCAAAAACCAAGATTATGGTCGCTAGGACAGAGGCCGAAAGGGCAGAGGCGGAAGCAGCGGCGGCAGCAGCGACGATGAAAGCGGAGGTGGCAGCCAAGGTACCTGCAAAAAAGGCTAAAAAAATTCATTGCTCGACAAAAACCAAAAAATCTATCTTCGATACAGAGTCATCGGAAGACTCAACTTATGAAGATCGAAGGTGTACTCAAGCGAACGCTAAGGTGGCAACGGATACAGAGTCATCAGCGTACTCTAAGGATTTTGAATCCTCATCAGAAGAGAAAAATGAAGAGGAAGAGCAATCATCAAATAAGTCCCAGGATGGAGAGGAGGTAAAAATTTTAAAGACTCTAAATCTAAGAAGATTTATAATAAATATTTCAAGAAAAAGGCTGTTATGCCTGAAAGATCAATTAAGATGAATGATGTCGAAAATGAAGCTTTTCTGGATATATTAAAATTTTATCAATTGGAGAAACTGAACAAATTCTGTCTTAAAAAAAATCTCCCAAACAATAGTAAAATAATTTTACTCAAATCTTTCGACTGAAATTAAAGAAAAAGAAGAGGATCAACAACTGGTGTTTCTGAGAGGAAAACTGATTTGGGTAAATGCTGCTGTCATCAACGAATTTTATGGATTTGATCCAGTTCCTGAGTTTGATATGAAAGATATTGATAATGTTTCCATGAGGGATGCAATTCATGAGATTACAGGTGTATCAGTAGGTGCCAAGACCCCTCAAAATGTATACAAAGATCAATTAAAAACTTTGTATAAATTGTTGCATGCCTACGTATCTCAAACACTCAACCCTACTGGACATGAGTTTTCCATCTATCCCGAGAGAGTAAAATTTCTTTGTTATATGGGAAAAAAATGATGGATATAGGTTCCTACATGTTCAGTAGAATGATGCATCTCGTGGGAAAATCAACTACAAGGACAGCTCTCCTTTTCGGAGGATTTGTATGCTCAATGGCTAGTAAACATTCTGTCCCAAGCTTGACAGTGAATGTTTATATTAAAAATAAAGGCCCAATGAGAAAACTAACATTCACTCAAATGTTTGGAAAACGGACAGCAGCTGCAAGCAAACCATCAACATCTGAAAAACCATCAACTTATGGAATCAAAAACACTAAGGACAGGGTTGATGATCTATACAATTTTGTTGCTGCAAACTTTGAGAATGTCTTCAAAGAGATGAAGACTATATCCGACAACCAGAAATTGATTCTGGATAAGATTAATCAGATAGAGGTTGAATTTGCTGACCAAGAATAAGATTTTCCTTCCCTCGTGAAGAAGGTAAATGGGGCTAGCCTAAACTCTTATGTAAAAATACACATAGTGCACATTGACACTTTAATGCTAGCCATTACTTTGATACTTCTATTTATGTTACTGTGGATGTCATTTCTACGTATACAGTGAGTCCATACTGACTATAATTTTTCTTATTCCGTCCCTCAAGGTGTAGGTGAAGGATATTTTAAGGAAGAATAAGAAGAAAAAGAAGAAGAAGAAGAAGAAGAAGAAGATAGAGATGGCTATGAAGATTCATCTTTTGAGTTTTGAAGCTTTTATTTCAATTTGGAAGTAATATTTGAATTGTAATATGGTTCTGAATATTTGTTGGTCTTGGCGGTCAAACTAAATTTTGTTTTTGAAATATTGTAAGACTAAACTTTTCGCTTGTACTAAGTGCATAGTTCGTAATTTGTTTGAAAAATATAATATGGTCTTGAATTTAGAGTAGGTCTGATATTTATTTGGATTATTGTATTGTGAATTATGCAGGTTCTATGTTGAATTACTAACATAGATTGGGCAGATTACTGTAACGTGGATTATGCAGTATATTGGACTTGGAATGAAGTATACTTAATTTGATTATGATTTTTTGGTTGAAGCGTTTATTTGATTTGCAGTTGGCCTTCACAGATGATATTGATATTTTTGTGTATTCCTTTGATTTACAGATGTCCTTTACAGATTTCATGAGTCCTGGGTGCATTCCTAGGATTTACAGATGGCCTTATTACGGATGCATTCCTGGGATCACTAAAACTTTATTTGATTGTAATGTATTTTGCTTTCTGTAAAAAATTATTACATCAATGCCATCAGTATGAATTCGATGCCAGTATAATGCATAATATAATCCTGTCTGTTCATCCCTTGTTATTGCTGAAGCAAAATTATAATCTTGCATGTTCATCCCTTGTTATTGCTGAAGCAAAATTATAATCCTGCCTGTTCATCCTTTGTTATTGCCATCAGTACATCGATGCCATCAGTATGAATTCGATGCCAGTGTAATGCATAATGTAATGTAAGAAAAATTTTCTTGGATAGTAGGTTAATTATATTCAAACACTCGCAAGAAATTTTGTGTAGCCATACAGTGGAAGTCTGATAAAATGATATTCAGATTTTTTTGAACATGATTTAATATTAAATAAATATACTTTGGTAAATGATATTAAAAATACTGTAAATATTTGGTAAAAAAAATATGAGATACTTGAACATTTACAGTGCTAAATATACCATACTTTGTTAAAAGCACAGAGAGTGTCCATTCTCCGTGTTAAAAGAACGGAGAATGACCATTCTCCGTTTTAAAAGAACGAAGAATGGCCATTCTCCGTTTTAAAAGCAAGAAGAATGGCCATTCTCCATGTTAAAGGAACGGAGAATGGCCATTCTCCTTGAGAATGACCATTCTACGTGTTAAAAACAAAGAGAATGACCATTCTCCGTCCAAAAAAAATATTCTCTTCGAAAATATTATCATTAGAAAAGTAAAAAATATTTCGTCCGATCAATACAAATTTTTTTTTTAAATATGTGAGCAGATGATCCGTCCGACCTCAGAAGCAGGTTTTCTCAGTTTACCACCACCACCATGCCATGTAGCTTTATTAACAAAATATTAAATTGTTAGATGAAAAATAAAATTTCTGACAATGGCATGGACAGTAAAATTAGAGCGGTGCCGCTGGTACTTCTCCTTGTTCGAGGAGGTCTCGACGACGTCCGACGCGAACCGGACCGATTCTTCTCGGCGCAGCTCGTACTCCTCGTTGTTCTAGGAGGGCTCGACGACGTTCGACGCGATCCGGACCTATTCTTATTTCCTTCTTCATCTCCGTTTCTCTTTCCACCACCACCACCAACACCACCACCACCACCACGGCCTGTAACCAAAAAAAAAAAATTACGGTTCAGATTAAATTGGATGGACGAAAGAGAGTAAATATGAGTTAATTTAGGGTGTTCATTGAAAAAATTAAAGTGAAGAATGACCTGCTAAAGCAAGTTACCAACAGACCAAAAGTCTAAATCAGCATTAAATGATGTTTCTACTCTATTATTCAATCCGAACCATTGGATCAACATCCAATTGACCAGATTTCGGATGTATCGATACATCCTTTTCCAGGGGATGTATGGTAGAACGACCCTTTATATATATATATATATATATATATATATATATATATATATATATATATATATATATATATATATATATATATGATTTAGCAAATGACCTCTAACCTAGTGGTTAAGAGAGATGCATGCGGTCCAAGTGGTCGAAAGTTCGAGCCTCAGTGGAGGCGAGTTCGCTGCAAGTACCCATTGCTTCAAAAAAAAATATATATATATGATTTAATAAATAAAATAAAGTCTGCATTAGGAGATATTTTGTTTTTAGCACGGTGGCTGTAAGCTATTTTCAAAATTATTATCGGTAACATGCATGAATATTATATAGGAAACATTGTGGAACTAAAGTCTGCAATTAGACCAAGTAGAGTAGCAGACTGGGGACCAAACTCGGACTGTCAATTTTCTCTTGGGAAACAAAATTTAGACAGTCAAATTATTGATAACATGCATTAATATTATCTAGGAACATTGTGGAACTATGCAAAGTGTACCTACCAAGTCAAGGTTTTGTTTCAGCCGTTCCTTCAAAAAAAAAAAATTCAAGACCAGACAGTCTTTGTGAGATATGTTTCTACAGACCACTTGCAAAGTTTTTATTAGCCCTTATGTTTATGTCAGATAAAATTTATGTAGACCTTGAATTGACTCTGCCGTATTATTTGGGTTATTGTTATTATTTTAGATTATTGTTTGGGTTATTTGGATATAGTTGTCAAATTCAATATTATCGTTATCATCATTGGAAAATGCTAAGTCTACCACCAAATACTTACAACCCCTCTCTCTCTCTCCCACCTCTTACACTGCACATGGCTCCCACCGGATCCCACCTTCCCTCTCACCTTCCGTTACATGGGTTCCATCCAATCCCACCACTTTTCTTCCTCCTCCAATCGAAGTCCGACACGTGACGGTTGTAAGAAAATTGTAAGCACTTCGTTGTATGCATAACAAAGCTCTATTATCATTTGTATTCTGTCTTACAGCTTATGTCAAAAAGATTGTTTAAAACTGAAAAAGTTTGTAGCGACGGATTGGCAACTGAACAACGATGAAAAATAGACGAATGAGTGATGGAACAAAGACGAAAAACTAAAAAAAACTAATACATCGACAGACTAGTGACAATCTAGCGATGATTGCCGATAGAACGACTAATTCGATCAGTTGCTATTTCCTTCCTTCTTTCTTCGCTAGGTTAGTCTCTATTTCGTAGCAGAAGAAGGATGTTTTGGCGTCGGAAATAGATCAACTACATATAGCTTGGCAACAGAAAAATTTGGTTGATTTTCCATCACTGTTTCTATTTAGCGGCATAAATCATTAATATATTGACGAAAATTTTCATCTCTATTTTGCTATTGAAAAAAAAAAATTGTAGAGATTTTTTGCCGTGTGCTTGGTGCATGTTCTCGAAGTCGGTACATGCAATTAATTTTCGAAAACTCTTTTGGTCCGCAGGGGTTGATCACGCGTAACCCCACCCCCCCCCTCCCCCCCCATGCACCACACCGGGTCCATCCCGCCCCCCTCCAATGAACGTACGACACGTGACATGCGTTTCGGTCCAAACCTACGAGCAACGTGGTACTGCTCTTAAAATCTTCTACTGTAAGGAGACGTTTCGCTTGTGTAAAATATGTTGTTAGAATGTTACATCTAATATCTAATGCGCAAGGATGGAACAAAAAAATCTAGTTAAATTGAACTGGGGTAGGCTAGAATGAGCTAGATACATGGAACAGATTCGTATGAATATATATATATATATATATATATATATATATATATATATATATAAAAGGAGAGAAAAAAATTCGGGTGGGCTCCTATGTGGTTCGACACCCCCAACACGTTTATGCAAGGAAACCACACTGTTTGTATTAGTCAAATACGTGTGCACTAAGCAAGATAGTGAGCCTAGAAAGAAAAAAAGTTGAAGCTTATTGTATATTTTGACGAAAGAATTTGAGGGTCATGAACTGCATATAGATATACAAGGCCTAGTCCGAAAACCTCTGCAATGGTCGCAACCTTGACCGTTGAAGAACATCCGATCGATATGATTTTCTCATAGTGTTGGAGTGGTTGGAGAAACTCAATGGATGCATCTCTTCTTTCATATTAGACAATTCCAAAGTTGCTTTTCTAGCTATAAAGTGCATGAGAAATGGTATAGGGAAACATTTCCTATTACTCTTTCTCAATTAATCTTTGGCCACGTTTGGTTCGCGGAATTAGTACATTTGAAAGAATACCAAAAAAGGAGCAGAAAAATAAAATATTACAAAATAAAAAAGAGAGAAGAAGAATGGTTCCTCCTATTCACTCTAAAGATTCACTTTCTACCAAATTTGGATCTTTCCAAACATCGAATCTTTAATAGAAATTCATTTTTTTTTTCCATTTTCTTTCTTTTCCGCTAATAAAATGAGGTCTTCAAATTTCTTCTCTATTTTGGTAACAAGGACCCTTGTTAGCAATTCGGTAAACGAAAAAATTCGGAACGACAAAAGTACGAGTATAAATCGACGTAGTGCAAAGAAAATATGTTAAAAAAAATCGATCAAATATTCGACAAACAGAAATATTGAGGACTAGAAACTTCACATTCTTAAACATTGTCAATTTTGGTTGATTAAACAGGTTCTCACCACGTTCGTTTTTGTACCAAAATTTTTCAATAATTTATACAGAATACGTTTAAAACTTCGCATGCTTAAAATTTGCGTACTGATTCAAATCTTTCAAAAAGTAT
This sequence comes from Iris pallida, assembly GCA_029216955.1. Classification (NCBI taxonomy): domain Eukaryota; kingdom Viridiplantae; phylum Streptophyta; class Magnoliopsida; order Asparagales; family Iridaceae; genus Iris; species Iris pallida. The sequence goes on from JANAVB010040588.1 coordinate 64,557, forward strand.
GCAAGTATTATACGTTTCTGAAAAGTATGAAAAATTACGTATAATACGAGTTTTATTCGGGTGATTGCTAACCATGCCAAGGACTAAGTTAGGTTTTAGGATAATTTAGTAATATGGTCTCGTATAATAGTTAAAATTATGATTTGGATTTCCAAAATGATTGTCGTTATAATTTGGATCTCCAAGTCACTAATCACTCATCTACATAGATAATATTTGTAGACCCAAATTCTAACGTCGATCATTTTTGAAATCCAAATTTTAATATCCACTATTATACGATATCTTGTTATTAAATAATCCTAAACTTTAAAGTGCATTGACTCTCATATTGCCGCCGTGACATCAGAGGGGAAACTGAGATTTGTTTTTTGTTTGTTTGAAAAGCACTAGAAGCTAAGAGTACTGACATCTTTTATTTAATTACTTCTCGGATTGACTTGCAGATTGGATCAGCTTCAGCGTCGCCTTTATTAATTGTCTGGTCAAGATTTTCTTTGTTCGTTCGAAAATGGTCTCCTGCAGTTGCCAATTGTGAAACAATATAAATCAAATGAGAGAAGTTGCTACTCAGCTGTGATGCTCAAAATTCCTGCTTTTTTTTTATTACATAAAAAGTGTAAATATGAGGTGAAAATTATGAAAATTAACTTTGCTGATTCATTCTAATGTAGTTACTGTGTGAGTACTATAATACTTAAAATATTATAAAGATTATCTATACTACTATATAATGAGAAAATTTGAACTTTACCGTAAATTTTTTTTTACAAATATACCCTTCGATATGTTTATTAATTAAAATTGTTCATTAAAGTTAATAAGGACAGCTAGGTAATTATGGGAGGTGTCCTTTGGTCTTCCTAAATACTCTTGTATGATATATCTATACCACTATATAATGAAAATACTTGAGCTTCACCGTAAAAATTTTCTTTCCAAACATACCTTTGGATATGTTGTTAATTGTACTTTGATACCCTCAACTATTTCCGTTTTTCAACTTACTACCTCAAATTTTTTCTTTTCAAGTTGATACCCTGAATTTTATTTGGACAATAATATCCCTACCTAAAATTCAAAACTACCCCCCAAAATCCCTCCCCCTCCATCCCTGCTCCCCCCTTCGGCCCAACCCCTCCCCCCCACCCCCCCCCCCCCCCCCCGGCCCCCCCCCCCCCCCCGATCCCCCCTTCGGCCACAACCCCTCCCGGCCCCCGGCCCCGCCCCCGCCCCCCCTCTGGCCAGCCCCTCCGCCCCACCCCTCCTCCGCCTCGTCCGCAGCAACCCCCACCCCCGCCCCCCTTTCGGTGCCCCCTTCAGCCCCCAGCAGTAGCACCCACCCCCCCATCCCCCGCTCCTGCCACCCACCCTCCTCCCGCCGCCCTCCTTTCCTGCCTCCACCGGAGAGGGAGGGAGGGGGGCATCGCCGGAGAGGCGGGGGAGAAGGGAGGCATGGGAGAGAGAAAGAGGGAGCCAGGGGTAGTTTGGGGATATTTTGGATTTTATGTATTAAGTTGAAAAACTAAATAGTTGAGGGTATCGAGTTGTTGAGTAAAAATTTATGGTATTAAGTTGAAAAACAGGAATAGTTGAGGGTATCAAAGTACAATTAAGCCTTAAATTATTCATTAAAGTTAATAGGGGCAGCTACGTAATTGTGGGAGGTGTATTTTAGTCTTCATAATACTCTTGCATGATTATTAATATAATAATAAATCTAATTGAGAAAACTTGAGCTTTACTGTGAAGTTCTTTCCAAATATACCGTTGTATATATTTATTCATTAAAGTTAATAATGACAGCTAGGTAATTATAGGAGGTGTATTTTGGTCTTTCTAAATACTCTTGCATAATATATTAATATAATCATAAGTTTAGAATAATTAAGATAGTTTTCTTTTAGTCTTCCTAAGTGCTTTAAAAAGATTAGAAACTATAATAATTTTATAATTATAATCTATAAAATATGTGCAACGTACGTGCATATATACTAGTATATATAACAAAATTTGGTAGCAGACGGCAGCCCTGCAAGCTTTATGCTAGCGCCAGCAATCTTGTGCCTATGTCAGGACCGGCCTGAGCTGATGGAGGTCCGAGATGAAAATTTCAAATGGACCCCCCTAATAATGTAAAAAAATATAAATATAAAAAAAATTGTTGCCACAAGATTTGAACCAAGAACCTCATAATAGAAATCTAACATTACAACTACAACACAATATTTTTGTTGAAAATGACACATGATATATACTAGTTTTACACGTAGATAGATATATGTTGGTGTCCCCTTTCGTCTTGGGACCTTGGACTGTCGTCCGGTCTGTCGTGCCAAGGCTGCCCATTGCCTATGTCAATAGCTTCTTCCTTCTCATCTGACACAACTTCCATCTGTGTTGCAAAGTCTAGGTATCCATCACAAATCCAAACAACCCATAGAATCATAATTCGAGTTGGAGTGAGTTGGAGTGTGTTAAGGTTGACTATATATTGTGGGTTGACTGATATATATATAATATATATATATATAATATATATATATATATATATATATA
>JANAVB010040589.1:15000-20000 GCA_029216955.1 Iris pallida
CGGTAAGAAGTCGCGCCACGAATCAAACACGAGATTGCTTGTTTGCTTGTCTATTCAATTCGATAACATGTTTGCCATGCTTATATGTTTTACGCTTTCAAAGATGCCATGAAATTGACCCTAAGGAGAACATAGCAAGATCATAAGCTAAGTTGCATGATTCAACGTAAATATTAAAGATGTCGGTTGGGAAAGATGATCTTTGCTTCAGTACATGCGAGGACGAACGTACTGATCCCCCACCAGCTTCATGCAGGGTGCAGGGAATGGATTGCTCGCGGCGAAGCGTTGCTTGAACGTGTTAAGGCTTGGAATGCCGAAGCGCATCGAAGCGTGCTATCGCATTGACGCTCGGACTATGCAACTGGATTGATGCGGCCGAGATATAGAAGGCATGATGTATGGAACGGTGAAATCCTTTGTGGGCACGAGAGAACCTGAGTGTTGTAGCCAATCTGGCATGTATTGTTAGGCTATCGAAAGCCATTGTAATCTCAGTTTCGAATATCAATAAAGAGAATTGTTTCGTATACTCTGTTTTCCTTTCGTTGTTGAATCGAATCAAAAGATAACCATTTGAGAACTTGTCATCTTGCCTTGCACGAGCGCAACTCCAGGCTCGTGCGGCATCACGCCCCCTGCGAGGACGATGATTCGGGTGATTCCGGGTCGGGGCGTGACAAATTGGTATCAGAGCTCTAGGCTCAATTTCCTCTGGACGCTCGCTTCATCACAAATTCGAAAAGTTGCCCACCACCACTTGATATCACTCTTGACTCTACTCGATGCCGCACTGGATGTTCCATACAATAAGTCTAATACAAATCATAGAATTTTGCCGCGTGTGTTTTGGAAATTTCATGATGTTTGCTAAGAAAGTCGCGAAGGGTATATTGCATTGAATGCAAACGAGCCGTAAAAATGTTAGTTGCTGCAAGCGCAACGAATTGTGAAATACGATTTGAGATATTGTGGCAATGTAACGTGTTGAATGAGAAATAAAATCGTGCATGAGGTGCAGCGAGTTAATGTGATTATGCGTTAAAATGAAAGTGAAAAGCGATAGCCAATACCGATGTGTTAAACGGATTGTGCATTGACTTGTAAAGTCGAGAGTAATTCGTTGCACGAGGTGCGGTAAATGTCAGAAATGATCGTTGCACGATGTGCAACGCGTATTGAATGTAGAAATCATTGCACGTGGTGCAACGCATATCAAATTAATCGTTGCACGAAGTGCGAAGGAAATTGGAAATGAATCGTTATGCAAAGTGAAATGAAAGTGTCGGAAATAAATCGTAGCACGATGTGCAACGCGTGTCGGAACTAAAATTTGTTGCACGGGGTGCAACGCATGTCCAAATAAATTGTTGCACGAGATGCAACGTAAGGAAAGTATCGAAAGAATTAAAATTGTAAATCGATAGAACGAATCGTTCGGTTGCGCACCAAACTTATGTTGGCAAACGAGAACATTGACCGAATCGTGTCGGGTTTTGATAGAATCAAAGTTACGGTGGTGATCAAGTACGATCACTGCGGAAATCGTAAGTCGGAAGAGATTGTCGGTTTGTACTAAGTATAGTACGAGGGAAATGGCTTGATTTCCGAGTGGTATATGCCATACCACGTAGGCGATGAATGACTCGATTCCGAGTGGTATATAGTATAGCACTTGTGCGATAAATTTCATCGATGCGTTGTGAGATTTGCGGAAGGTATGTCCGCAACGGACGGGAGAGTTCCGAGACTCGTATGAAAATTTGTATGACGGTATGTTGATGCAAGTGTTCTTCGAAAATCGGTTGGGACGATAAGGCGTGACTCGTATCGATGAACGATACGTCGGACGAAAGATATAAGTTGGTCAGATGACCGAGACTAGCGAATTGATTATGCCTTGATGCAATAATCGGATCGACGGGAAGGGAATACTTGAGCTTGTAAATGAGTCGTACGACTTGCGATCTCGGTAGAAATGTTGGGCGAGACGAATCGAATCGCACGACTTGCGATCTCGATAGAAATGTTAGGCGATGTAAACATTGAAATTGAATCGCACGATGTGCGACTTCGGTAAGAAAGTTGGTTGACGCGAGAAACCGTGCCTAAGAAATAGTTGGATTACGTACGACGACACTCAATTGAGTACGACTGAAAACACGCGAAGCTTAGAGGGCGTGATCGTATAACTCGAGGGTTCGATGTTGGATAATCGGTAACTCAGTTACGCGACCAAAGTATAACGGGATGTGACGAATGGGAAAATAAGTTGATGCGTATGGAAAAGTTCGTTGCGAACTTGGATGTATGCAAGGAGAGCTAAGTTGACGTTGAAACAGATTCAAAGTCGACCCTCTTGCTATCGAAATTGATATGAACTATCAAGATCGATACGCAAGGAAAACGTAAGCACGATGTGAGGATACAAAATAGAGTGCGCTTTGCGCTATCAAATTTTGTAAGTAACGATACGAGGATGAACGAACTTGGTTGATCGTAAATTTTGTGATTAATCAAGACGAGACTATAAGTCATCGACGATTGCTCGATGCGTATAGCATCTCGTGTGTCGACCCGCAAATAAGATAGACTCGAACTCGAAGCGAGTAGATGCGTCGTGAATATCAGAACCATCGACGCTAGTGTAAGGATTTGCTCGGAGGATAGTTGCGCATCGGTTGCGCCGATAGAAATGGTTATATGCGGATTGGATAGTCGCGTAGAAATGGTTATGTCAGAACGTGATTTGGCTCCGAAATAAGATATAGCATGGTTCGTTGTAAACTGTCCTTCGGTGATGATCCACAATTATCGAGCGTAGCTTCGGGGCAGCTGACCCTAGAAGACTTGACCGCCAAATCAAATTTAATGCTGCAGACCGTAAGATGACCCATGCGATATCGCATATGGGATTGCACCGATAACAAATATAACACGGTGCATGTTGACGATAAGTCCAGGCGATCGTTGCCTTGAGCACCATTGCCTTGATGTAAACTTTCGTGTCGGATAGATTGTGGCCTTTGTGCAATGTCAATTTAAACTTGCGTCGGGAGAATCTAAGCACGGTGCCTTGGAAAGTAACCTAGAGGGCGTAGCCCTGAATGTTGATGCAATTGCAAGTCAACAAAGAAAATTGTATCGAGATAAGTTGCAAGCGAGACTTCGGAAATAGTTGGATGGCGATATCAAACGCAAGGCGTTGTGAAGAATCGTTGCGATCGGATGCACGATGGCTTGACGCGACGCATAGAGTTGGTAGTCCATATGAAACATACGAAATGAGAAATGCGAGTTTGAATCGCATAGCGTTATGCAATGAAATTGCGAGAACAAGTACTATGGATAAGTCCGATCGAGAGTACGAGATGGCAAGCATAGGATTAAAATTTACCTGTCAGCTTTGTTCCAATTTGCTACGACTGGACTTGGTCGAAATACATATATCTTCGGGACGCCTTGAATATAGGTACGGATCCAAATCGAGTTGTATCCAAATTCAAATCGAGCTGCAGGGATGACTTTGAAATGCTAGTGAAAAGCTTGCGAGATATTATGAAATCGAACAACATTGGTGGGTCGAGATCGTGATACGATCTGTCAAACACTTAGTCGGAGTGTTGGTTTTGGTTCGAGGACGAACCTTGTTTTGAGTGGTATATTCTGTAATGCCCCGCTCCGCACGGTGCATTACGCTGAAGCGTTGACTCAACGAGTCGCGTGGACCGAAAGAATGTATTGATGCAAAACGATACGAGAGCTAAGTTGTCCCGAGCAACGCATCGAACAAAGTCGATGCGAAGAGTTGCCTTGTTCCTAAGAATGCATCGAGTGAATCGATGCGAAGCGCCACATTGCCCCGAAGGATGAGTGCATTGAATCGGCTCGAAGATTCTAAGAAATCGAATCGACCAAGGCGCAAGTCCGAATCGAAGCAAGTATTGATTTTAGTTGGTTTCGTGTGCAGGCTATACTTTGACGGGAAAATATTAGAGGTCGATCTTTTGCAATATTTAGTAAGGGGTCCGCGGAATCAAATCGTCGCCTTGCAACGGGCTAAGTCTTGGGCACGCTAAGGCGAATTGGGCGTATAACTCAACGAAGCACGAAGTGCTCGAATGGCTAAGTCAGGAGAGTGTCCGTGCAACAAAGTAAGGGAATCGAGCCGCATCGGCTCGGCAAAACGACGAAGGCATATCGACTCAAGGTGGGAGGATTGACTTCTTTTTACTCCTTCATTCGATAAGTCAAATGTATTATTGTATTCTAAAGTTAACCTATCGACGCCACGGGCGTGGTCCGATCGGAGATAAATCATAGTGTGCGTCGAACACTAAGTTAGAACAATTGAAATAAAACGTGCATCATATGCACGAGTCGCTATGGAATATTGGATATCGCAAAGGCGAGCGCCTCGGTGCGCAAGCCGTAAAACATGGGATAACTGTACTCGGCGAGTGCCTTAGTGCACGAACCATATCGTGCATTTGATGCACGAGTTAGATGGCTAGAACATTGAAAGACAATAGGCGAGCGCCCTAGCGCGCAAGCCCCGAACATTGAATGCTAAGTTATAGAACATGAGAATACGGTCGAACGTGCCTACGTGTACGGGATAATGAAAGATGGCTTCGTTGAGAGAGAATACAGTTGTGGCATGAATATGGCGGAACTGTCGGCTATGACATGGTGCCTCGAAAGGTGTTCGAGATCTTCGGGTCGTTCAGTTGACGAGCATTGAGTTGAGGCACGATGCCATCGAAACATTGAAACGAAGCAAGAAACGTAAGAACACAGAAAGTTAACGAAAGAGACGCGAGATGATAAGTCTGAGTCTCGGACTCAAGACTATGTTTGGTTGTTTAAAAATGATGGCTTGAATGATAGGGCGTTGCATGGTCGAATGGGATGGACTTGAGATAATTGCGATGATATCTTCCGTGCACGGAACGTTCCCTCCGAACGGGTGCACCGGGGCACCGGGACCGTTCGGCCTA
>JANAVB010040589.1:35000-40000 GCA_029216955.1 Iris pallida
CGGGTGCCTAGACTTAAGCCAACAAGCCGTACAAAGATGACTTAACTTGCGGGACGTGCGAAGGCTATGCCAAGCCTTGCGGGACCGGACCGTGCATGCTTTGTTAAGCATTCGTGCGGGCGACGCCTATGACTTAGGCTTATTCAAGTATCGGGACAAGTCAACGGGACCAACGAGACATGCGAAGGCTTATGCCAAGCCTTGCACAACGGGACCGTGCCTGCTTCAGCAAGCAGTTACGCAGGCGACGCCTAAGACTTAGGCTAATATGAGTGTCGGGGCAATTTAGCAACTTAGGCCAACTTCCTTCTCCCAAGCCACGGGATCGAAGGATCGAGTGTCATTTGAAAGCACGCTGAGCTGACTTCTATGTTGATCGTTGGACCATCTCTATATTCTAGGACACTTCCGACCCGACGGGATTACTTCCTTAGCTATGTTGGTGCGTAGCTTTTATATTAGCCTACTTGTGCAAGTTGAAAACACGATTTATTATGTGCAAGCTAAGATGGAGTAAGTTCACCGAAACTCCCCCACCTGAACGATGTCTCTGGGCGAGCCGTTGCAAGGCTTAGTTCCAACGCCGTCGGCGTTTCGATTCTTCCGATTAACTTTGCGGGTCGGGGCACTACAACATACACCACTCAGAACAAGTCTCGTCCTCGAGACTTTCCTGAGGGCAGGCCACCCTACCATTTCTATGGCCAAGACTTATTCGTATGCATCTCGCCTACGCGTTCCTTCGATTCCGAGCTACGCTCGCACGACTTATCAATCTTTCCGTTAACACAATTTCAAGATCTCGACACTCTCGTTCCCCAGTCGTGTTTGAACTCAACGTATCACTTGGCTGGATCGTGCACGCATTCCAAGCGTCCCCAAAATACATGCATTCAACCAAGCCGCATGATAGAGAGTTGTCATTCTCACTCGAGTTGCATCGTGCACATACCCAGGCGTCCCTGAAATATATGCATGTCAGCCGAGTCTCGTGAGCAGGATTTCCTACATTCGTGATTTACACTATCCATTTAAACTAATCCTCAAGATCAATCCTTCGATTGATAACACTTGCAACAGGGACGTTTTGCCTAACCGCTAGGCCAATCTTTTCGAGGCTAAGTCAATGTCAGGATTGGAATCATAGTTCCCCAACAATAATGCCAACACTGACCCCAATCCTAGGGTCAAACCATAGTCGGTAATACGGGGTTTTCTACCCAAGCTCGCGTCACTCAGATTTCTAAACATCGAGCACGATCACCTATTCGTATCAACACGTTCGTTGCACGGAATTCAAATCCGTTCAATCTCCAACTCTAACCAACTCGTGTACTCAATCACAAGGTCATCTAGCTCGACAATACGTTGCGCCCCAATCTCACGCGAGTCCTATTATCCACGACGGTTTATGAATCACCATGCAACGCGCCCGCAGAATAATCGTTCTCATCGGGGCGTAACTCTTGTTTGAGTCTAGACTCATTCATTCTCGATACGCGGATTGGACCTACTCAATCCTCAAGCACACTGATTCATTCACGAGTCACCTTCGTGTCAAACCACAAGTCGAAGCATACAAATTGCCACGCCAAGCAAGTTTGATCACTCCCGCTGTATGAATCACCATACCAGCGCTCACGCGGAGTGATCGCCCTCATCGGCGCGACGCATGTGCGAGGCTGGAATTGCGCCCGTATAAGACAAGAATGTCAACGTTGGGGTTATCGACGAAGTAAATCCAAGCATTTCATTTTCATCCAATCAGTTTCGATAGTCCGACCGTCATTCATTCAACTAGAAAATCCTCGAGCCAAGTTTATCATTTCTTCGATACATTTCAATATCCCGATTACAACATCCATCGGAACAGTAACATTTGCACGTTCGTCATTTGCCGAGTCAGAGTACCCCCGAGTTATCACATATCGGTCTCTGATACGCCTCAATACCATCGACGATATGTGTAACCTGACGATCTTCCTTGCAACCAATTTCGAGTCGTGCGACTGATGCTATTGTCCGAGTTGGATATCCCACAATTTTCTCGATATTCAAGATCAAGCTCGATCACTATTCCTTAAGCTCATCTCAAGATCGTCGCTCAAAACCCAAGTCACATTTCATTTGCATCAATCCGAAATCGTACGTGCGATTCCTCTAAGTTTCCTCGATCAAGACCATTCATTTTCATTTATCGGTTCGAATCATTTCGATATCGATTTCTACTCGCGTTGCCTACTCGCAAGTCGTCCGAACGAGATGCTCGTTCGAGACACACGAAGCCACGTCCAACTAAACATGACGCGCTCTAAGGCTTTGCGCGATCGCATCGCCTCGCCGACATACTCGAAATCCTCAATTTCCGCTCGAATGATTTCCAAGAAAAATCCATACACCACTCGGATTCGAGCCATCCGTTCTAGTCCTCAATCAAGTTCGCATCATGCGCTAAGACATCTCTTAGATTCGTTCGACGAATCACTAGCGTAGTCGCTCGCGTCGTACCGACGCACAAAGTCGTTCGCACTATATCTCGAAATCCAAGTCAATCCTTCGTGTACGCCTAAGCGTTAACTCGATAGCATTCCTATCGACAGACACTCTAAGTGCATTTCCACCCCCGACCGAGCGATACTTGATATCGTTCGCGATTCGTTGCACCAAGGGTCGAGGTGCGCGACGCGAAACACAACTTAGCCAGAAGGCCGTGTGCATAGCTATCCCTTGCGGACTAAATGTTGAGTTTGCAAGCTCAATTGTTAGGGTCGACGTTTGGACTAATTAGGCATATATGCGACTTGCTAAGGTCGACGTAGTACTATTCGGGCACACGCGCGACTTGCTAACATTAGCACGTGTTTTCAATCGAGTCAAGTTTGCAACGTTCGGCACAAAGGCCTTGCCTATCAATGCGTTTGAGTGAACGCTTGTACGAGCTTTCGAAAATATTTAGACTTATTGTATGAACATGCCGAGGGACAATCGAGAGAGGGCGTACACTTATTTTCCAACGACGAGCTTTCAAAACTGAGAAATTCGACGTGAAGTCCAAGGACGTAAAGCCGTGCTCTGATACCATTATGTCACGCCCCGCTCCCGTAGGAGCGATCGTCCTCGCTAAGGCGTGATGCCGCACGAGCCTAGATTGCGCTCGTGCAAGGCAATTCCATAACGGCCGATTACATCGGCGGCGACGGGGTCGTCGCACAGAAGTCCCAAGCAGAAACATTGAAAATATTGCAGCAGAATTTAAAGAAGAACACATGGACACAAGTAACTCAAAAGAAACTCTTTATTGATATTGAATACAAGATTACATTGTGGGCACAAGGCCGGTTACAAGTCTCTCAGGCTCACTTTTCACTCATGTTACAAGTCACTCTGCTCTCTCTCTCTTCTCTCGATACAATACTTGAATCCAGCGGAAGCTTCGGAAGGCGATGTCCATACATTATGTCCTGTATAAGTCTTTGGGTCACGCGGCCGTACGCTTCGACTCGCCAAGGAACTCCATGCCTCGACGCATCCGAGCGAGCTCCGCGCTACGAGCTTCTACCTGTGCCTGCACATGAAACACTATGTGGGTGTCAGTACCACTGTACTGGTGGAGTGAGCTTCTCGCCCACCCATACATAACCGACACGTTTCATTTACTTTGTGCAGCTTAAACCCTTTCAATTGTCTTTCTAGTCTTGCCTTAGGATTCATTTTAGGACAAGGACGTCTCAGTTGATAACTAGCGATGCAACGACAAGGTCGCACAACGACAGGGTCACGCTATCTTGCCAACGTGTGTTTTGATCGAGGCAGTGCCTCATCGCTTAAGCACTTGACCAAACTCCAAGGCGGGACGGCAGGGTCGTGCCACCTTCTATTCCAAACTTAGACTTGTTCAAGACTGTGCTTTGTCGAGGGGCAATTCACGTGAACTCGGCCGTGCCAGGACCTTTGATTAAACTCAAGCGCCACTAGACCAATTCTTGTGCTAACGATTCGAGTGCCAAGGGACGGCAACGGGACGACTCGTGCAGGTCGTGCCTTAGACTTTACTTAGACTTTGCTCGTGCTTCAAGATTGAGGCCGCGCCTCGCAAGTTATCAAGACTTATCGTGCTACCGCCTTGCGGCCTTCCCGTTAGACCCATTTGCTAACGTAGACAAGACTTGTGAACCATAGTATCACTTTCCATTTATATTCCGACGCCATCTATCGTGCCAAGCACGGTGCCTATGCTGCAGCCCAGTCTTAGGCCCAACATTGTGTTCCCGACAAGACAAGCATTCAAGTTCTAGACACAATCCAAAGGCATACACGCGGTGTGCCGCTATTGCCGACACATCTACATGAGTGGTCACTAGCAATTTCAAGCTATCTTGGACATGGCTCGGCGGGGGTATCGGTCCGCCCTTCTAAGGGTAGCTAGCCCCGGAAGCGCCGATACTCCCATGCGGTCATCCAGCATCCTACTTTGAGCCACACTCGCTTCTCCCGGGCGGATGATCCCGGTGCCCCGGAGGAGATCACCCGAGAAGACTACACCTTGTCGACAAGTTGTCCATGACCATGTAAGACTCGATCTATTCAATCTATCCAGTCTTTCCTTAACATGACCATGCATTCCCTTATTCTATCGAGACTCCTAAGCCGCGGGACCAATTTCGTGTGCGGGACTTATCAAGTATTCAGGCAGGACATGACCGGGCAGGACCGGCATGCTTAAAAGTGTTCAAGCAGGACATGACCGGACGGGACCGGCATGCTTAAAAGTATTCAAGCAGGACATGACCGGACGGGACCGGCATGCTTAAAAGTATTCGGCCGTGGCTCGTGCCTTAGACAGACATGGTTCTCTAGGCGACGCTATTGCTCAAGTCATATACTCATACGACGAGCCTTATTCTCAAGGGACTACTTGACTTGACAACCGCAGCTAGAGCGGGATAGCGCTAGGAATGGCTTCGTTAGCCTAGAGCAACTCTTGTTGACGTATACGGGCA
>JANAVB010040590.1:0-20416 GCA_029216955.1 Iris pallida
CCTATACATATATTTAGCATTTATAACTACTCCTAAATCTTGAATCTTATACTACTTTTCAAGTATAGGATTTATATAAAATACGTACATGCAAATTTATTTCGTAAGAACATAAAATAGCCTATAATAATAAAGTTTTCTTAATAATACAAATGATAACAATAATAGTGATAACAAAATAAGACTAACCCTATAATAGGTGTATGATCGTTTTGGGTGTTACGTTACTCCTGCTCTATCGGTCCACAGAAAACTTGCAAATATCTTAAACACCAATTAAATATTAGTAATATCTATTTTGTATGAATAATCAAATATTTAGAGAATATTTTTCAAGTCCTAAAATAATAAATAAATATTTGTACACATATAAAATATGTCTACATGGCCGTCTTTGGTCTCACTACATGCCTACATGGGCTTGGATTTGGTTTGGGTCCAATCCGGACTAAATCGGCACAACCGGGTCTCCTAATAATCATAATCATAATTAATATATAATTAAATTATTTATAGGGGTAAAGTCGCAACTTGGCCTGGTTTTCCTAGTTAGAACACACATATGGCTTGGCCTTCCCTACCATGGCTAAAACACTAATCAAGGCACGCCACTGCACTATCGGTTGTCGCGATTTCTAGTCATCTTGCACTCTAAAACCTAACCATGACTAAAGCATTCTAGCGTAATACAATTTAATTAAATACTTATAAAATTCCAAAAATACCCATTTAATTCAAATAACTAATAAAAATATTTTTTTTAAAAATACCGAGAAGAGGGGTTACATGACAGGAATCCATAAATACTAATCTCATGTGGATATCGTGACAGAACCATGGCATGCACATCTAAATCGTGAAATACAATAACCAACAGGAAATGAGAGCATTTGCTGGAAGTACTTGCCTAGGGTATCTGACGTCGACGTGTGCGACACGAACGTATCGACACAAAAATGATCACAATCTAAAGTTCATATTAATAGCCCTAAATAGTCGTCACAGATCAATAGATCCAATAGATGTCCAATACCAATCCAACGTCCAATAAAGTCCACGATCGCATCCAATGATTCAATAATCAGAACCGATATCCAATATCCCAAAATATGCCGGTAATTGATAGCAATTTCACACATTAGGAAACACGATTAGATTATGATGGTTAAGACTAATAATAGAATGTAAGACGTTATCCTAAATCTATAACCTATAAATATCTATAATATTTTTAACACAGTTTTACTAGCAAAATTCTTTTAAAATTTAAATTACAACACTATTTGCTAAATATTACTATATATTTTATATGAATATTTATACATATTTATCATAATCCATACCCATATTCCTTTCTAGTATTAATCATTAAAAATAGTATAAATACATAAGTACATATATTAACCAATACTTAAAAAGGTACATAACCTAAAATAGTATGGTTTATCTATACACACTATCCGTATATTTATCATATACATATTCTGTATACTCACTCTGTCAACACAGAGAGCCAACTCCATTGCCACATAGGTTGCCCTTCGAATTTCGAAAGGTCCAAAGACCCTTTCAATTGAAACGATCTAATCAATGTCAGCATAACTCCTCCCATTCTGAAGAGTCAAGAGACTCTGCATCTCTCGAAGGGTCATTGCCAATGCTTTGGCTCCCCGGTTTCAAAGGTCGGCTGACCAAAAGACAAGAAGGGAGAGAGAAAACCATTGTAGCCATCCCTTTTCCATTTTGAAGAGGGAAAAAGAGACAGAAATTGATGTTCTCAAGAACAGAAAAAAGAGACACCCTCTCTTCAAAGAAGATAGAGAAAGGGAGGCAGCTGCTTCCCAAATAGAGAAAAGAGATATAGGTTCGAGCGGTGTAGAGAGACAGAAGCTCACCGTAAGCAGAGATGGTGGCGCTGGCTCCGAAAGAAGTCTCATGACGACGAGGTCTGGTGGAGACAGACGAGCTAGATTGAAGCTTGAATGGTCGACGGCGAGGTCGAGATGCTGGCGAGGCACAGCTCCAGATCTGGGGTAGATCTGGTCCGAGGGTCTTCGACGGTGGCAGCATTCGGATCTGTCATGGCGTCTACGTAGTTAGGTGGTGGAGGAGATATGGTAGAGGTTGCTGGTTTGGGCGGTGGCTAAAGTCATGGTGGTGGTGCTGGTCGTTGAGCCAGGTGTTTGCAAAAAACAAATGTATAAACTTTATTGATACAAACTGTGTAAAAAGATTACAAGAATTCTGAAAAAGTACAACTGTAGGAATCCAATCTAGATGACGATTGTTTTATCCCTTGGAGGATGTGAACTTTGAAGATGATAGCCTCTGAATTTGAAGGCAAAAGCCTCGGAAGAATGCAGCAGCACTTGGGCAAGAACTCCTGCACTCTCTGATATTTCTGAACTTTATGTCTGATCCTATTGAATGAAGACTTGAAACTCTATTTATAGAGTTCTGAAAATAACTAACTTTTAGTTATTCTGAATGGCGCAAGTTGGATTGCGCAGGCACTGGATTGCACAGCATCAGACTACGCAGGCAGTTGTCTGGTCGTGGGCCAACTGTCTTGGACACATGGCATCATTTGATTGAAATGCGTATGATCGTGTGCAGACGGTTGCCACGTAACGAGCAATTGATGGCATGAATGCCAAGTGTACTTTTGTCAGTTGTCATGATGAAATGCGCCACATGAATTGCGCTGACTTTGGATTGCGCTAGGATGGACCGCGCTGAGTTGGGTTGCACGGCAAACAGATTATGTTGCATGTACAGTTGTCCTCGAGCGCTGGGCGGCGCAATAAACGAACAGTCTCCTCGTTCTTTATGCTGTCAGTTGTCAAAAGATTTGATTGTGTCAGGTAATGATGACATTGCCACATCAGCCTACGCACTTGAAAGTGTGCGCAGTCCAGTCTGCGCCACCTGGATGATGCGCAATATGATGTCTGTGCAGTTCATTTGAAAGCTATTTTTTTTTATTTCTATGACTTTGTTGATAGGTGCAACTTGATTTTTTAGGACCTACAAGACCCCCTTCAAAGTTTTTGAAAGTTGAATTTATTCAAAATTTCGAAATACTTTGAATTTTGAATTTTAAATCAAGTTGTGTATATGTTGAGCTGTCTGCGCAATCGGATGAATCAGCCCCTGCTTTTTCGGCGCAATCTGTGGCGGCCGTTTGTTCTTTGAAAAACTATAAATAGTTCCCTCGATCCTTCAAATTATTCTTTACTTGCTTTCATTGTGTTTGAGAGAGAGAAACCCCGAGCCTACTCCGACTTCAGCCTTTCTTCCCCGTCGATCTCATGGCTCCCAAGCGTTTCTGTGCCGCCGCCAAGGGCAAGGCCCCCGCCGAGTCTTCGACTCGTGTTATGCCTCGTCCTTCCCGTCATGAAACTGTGCACCCTGCTTTACGAGGTAGACAACCCGATCGAAAACTTTTTTTATGGTTTTTTGACTTTGCTGGATCTTAAAATCCATCTCTTTTTAGAGATGTGATCATACTGTGCCACCCTTTTAGGGTTTTGGTTGCACGACACATTATTCTTCATTTTATGAAGAATATCTTCTCGTGCAATCGGTTGAATTGTGCTAGCAAAAGTCAGCACAATCGGCTGATTTGTGCAATCTTGTCAGCGTAAAATGTTGCTTGCACAAGCTTTGTCAGCACAATTTGATGATTGTGCAATCTGATGGTTGTGCAATCTAATGTTTGCGCAATCTGATGATAAAATTTCTGACTTGACTTGTACTGAATTTTGTTTTTTTCTGTTTGATGCAGTTAACACCAGAGAAGATCCTGAATATGAAACATTTGTAGGAACTTTAGCTGAGCCAGATTTTAAAGAAGACTTATCTCATGTGCTCTTTCCACAATATACCCTTTCATCTTCTCGCCAGACTATTTTGATAGCACAGGATAACGAGACTTTGCTAAGTCTGATAAATGGACAGCCTTTGCAATCTGCTGATGCTGTCACTCATAGAAAGCCTATGTTCCTCTTCGGCGACGCCATTGATAAAAGTTCTCAACCAAGGCCCCGAGTTGAGTCGAGAACTTTCCAATGGAAGGAAAAACTGATCCAGTTACCAGTCATAGCTAGATGCCTTCCTCTAGCAAGATATGCTCATGCAAGCCATCCTAGGAGGATGGAATGGGACATCATCCCCTTCAACATACACGGACCGGAAAGATCTGTGTTAAGAAAGACCGGAATAATAGAGACATGTTCTATAGTTCTTCCGAACGACACAGCACTTTATTAAGAGGGTTGAAGCCAGGTTGTATTCCCCCTGAGAACTCGTCTTTGTTGATGTCGGTAAGGACACCGATTTTTGCCAATGAGTATGCCAAGACAGAGGGCAGTTATCCGTATCAAGACATCCGGTTGACAGGTCTGGTAAACCCAGACATCAAAAGATGGAGCTGCATAGCCAACTGGATACTAGTCCAGTTTGAAGATAAACTCAGAGAAATTGATCTGTATAATACGGTACACGCTACTGTATACGGCTTCTTTCCAAATCCTCATCTGTTTTTGGCTCTGGCAGAGAGGTATAACTACAGGACAGGGACGTTCATGATGCCCTGCGGGGAGATGGGCTTGGCTCTCCATGTGATGAAGTATATCTCATATTTACCAATGGGTGATTTGCCTTACGAGGAGTACGTCCCGACCAACGACAAGTTAGATAGATTTCGTCGAGAGAATTCAAAGATGGTGGAACTCTTTGATGAGCTTATGTGCCATTATAACATATGCTCTTTTTATTACCAAAGTGGCACTTCTGGCACATGCTATTTATCCAAATGGTTGACTTATCTTTTTCTCAACCACATTATTAAGAAAAAGACAAAAGATCATGACTCATGTAACCCTGATTTCTTTCATCCCCTCAGCAACAGTGAAGTGCTAAAGCTGATGGAGGAGAATAATAGAATGGATATCAGAGTTGATGATGAACACCAATACCCTCCTCTTAAGGCTGGAGAATTTGTGGAGA
Organism: Iris pallida; assembly: GCA_029216955.1. Classification (NCBI taxonomy): domain Eukaryota; kingdom Viridiplantae; phylum Streptophyta; class Magnoliopsida; order Asparagales; family Iridaceae; genus Iris; species Iris pallida. Next base: position 5,011 of record JANAVB010040590.1, read on the forward strand.
GCTTTATAAGAATGGGCTACAGGTCCATGTCTAAACAAGCCCAACTGGCAGGATTTTTGACGTACTGGCTACGTCGATTCGTCGTGCCTGGAGCAAGTGTTGTAGACCGCTTTCATCGCGGTGTTCTTTTTGCTGCTGTCCAGTTAGTCTTCGGCTACCGGATGGATTTACTATCAGCGATGACCTGTAGGATAAATGCAGGTCTTCGTCTGTATGTTGATTCTATGCTCAAGTGCAAGGGTGATAAGGGGAACTTCCCTAGACTGGAGTTACCTTACACCTACTTATTCGGATGGTTGCTCTTGCATCATCCATCATTGATGAACCCTGCCATGGGAGCAGTTGGTGGCAGTTTTCTGCGCAGATTCTCACAGAGCAGGTGGATATACACTAGTCTGAAGGACTGCAGACGAACTCTGAACCTCGGTAAAGGATGGAATTTTCTTTGCTTTTTCCCTCCGACTGGTTATGAGCATATGGCAGCAAATCTGATTGACCTTGGGAGACAACCAATAGGTCGAGTATCTTTTGAATGGCTGAAGACGATCAGACCATCACATTTAGTATACAGATTTGAGGAGGAATGCTATTTAGAACCATATCTGCCGAGTCATTTCGCTCGTCAATTTGGATATGACCAATTCTATATGGGCAACGCAATAACTTGCTTACAAGGAAAGGGATACCTGATCGACGGTGCCAGAGCATGGGCTTACTACAATGTTCGAGACCCAAAGACTGTGTTCTCGATGCCAAACAAAAACTGATGCTGGTCCTAGAATGTTGTATACTTATTTACAGTTTTACACAGCTGCAAATACATTTGCTGAAAACTATAGCCTCGTTGATAGTTTTGCAACAGCAAATCGTCTGAAGAAAGGAGTGACTGATACATTAGCTCCCAATAACGACGAAGAACATGAGCCAGTGGACGATCCATTGGAAGCTTCCAGAGAAGCCAATTTCCCTAAGGAAGTTAACCAACCTTTAAGAATTTCTCTGAAGGTTGTTAAGTCTCCGGTCAAGGAGAAGAAGAGAAGGAGAGAAGAGCCTTCTTCCCCAGCTATGAAGAAGAAATTGATCTTGGAACATTCTTCAGAGAAAGTCACTACGAGATCACAATCTAGACAATTGGCCGAGTCCACTCGAGATGAAGCAGCTACACCGACCTCTATTCAAAAACAGGTCGAGGTAGTAAATGTAGAGAGTCCTGAGAGGTCTCTACATAGAAAGAAGAAGCTAGCTCACAGAAGAAAGAAGAGAACAGTTTCTCCTCCAAGGCAAATTTTGTCTTCGGTAGTGATGAACGCTGCGGCTGGAATCACCATGCCATCTCCTACCCCTGTTTCTGAGTCTGGGCATAAAACTCCTAGTCCAGAACAGAGGGAAGAGATTGAGCAGAGGGAAGAGAGAAATGAGGCCGTAGAGCCCAGAGAAAATATTGCAGAGACATATCACGAAGCTTTGCAATCTTCTTTACCGGTGATGGAGACTACTCAACCTCCTGCTACACCAGGAGCAATCCATGAGGAGGAAGATCGTTTGATGATCGATGCTTTAAATGACTGTGACTTCGGTCTACAGGATTACATTGATCAAACCGCTGCAACTGCCAGTGGGGAGGTACCGGAGGAAGATGAAAATGAGGAGAGTTCATCATCTGAGGACATTGAGGATACACATGATCCTGAAGATGATGAAGAGCATGTGTCTCCTATGGCTGATGATGACACCTTAGATCCTGCGAAGGATATTGAGGTGCAGATATCTCCTGAAGCTGCTAATGATACCTTGGATCCTGAAAAGGATGTTAAGGTACAGGTATCTCCAGAAAAGATAGCAGATGAAGAAGCGACCCTGGAGAAAACTCCTGCTGTTGATCCCCAAGGTATAGAATGAAATTAGCAATTTTCTTTTAATAGATTGACAGCTAACATCTTTATTCTTATCCCTACAGAACTTGGATCTTCTCCAGCTCCTCCAGTATGCATGGACATAGTGCTTGTGACGACAATTGCTAGTAGCAGTCGTCATTTATCCTGTAGCTCCAAAGCAGGAAGTAGTCAGGCAATAGTGTCTGAGGCTACTTCTGCTCAGCTAGAATCTGTCCCAACAGATGATAGGCCAGTCGCCGGATCGAACCATGGTAAGGCTGTTTTCACTTTTGGTTCTCTTTGAAAATAGCAAATGACAGGTAAAATGACAATATTTAATTTTGCAGAGGAACAACCAGGAGGAACGACCAGCTCCACTTTAGTTCCTTTATTCAAAGAGCCTTCCGTCCAAATACGAGAAACTGAACGTCCTGCTGCCTCGTCATCAACAGGAGTAGCTGCGAATCCTGGTGCTCTGGCGACCAATCAATTCGTCATCCAATCATTTACCAAATTCTTTTTCGATTCATTGGGACCATTGATCAATAGGGTGATGGAAAAAGAGGATGCTAATTTTAACACAGTTAGAGGTCCAACCTCTTTCTTAGTTCATGCTATCCGCGAGCAAGGTGACGAGCCTCAGGCCACTTTTCTTGAACACATATTAAATGAGCTAGAGACTTCAATAAAGAACTAGAAAGAGCTCAACAAGGGGGAGGTAGAACCCTTAGTTCAAGCGGAATTTGAACGGATGGCTCAAGAAGCTGCAGTTGAGAGAGTAAATTTCCAAATTCTTTTGGATGCTTTTGCTACTAAATCTGCTGAGTACAATTCCAAGGTGGAATCGGTGACATCTACTGCTGAAAGAAAAGAGAGAAGAATTGCTGAACTGAGAGCGGAGATTGTCCGTCTTTAAGAAGAACTGGAAGATGAGGTTACCGAGCATCAAACTGCAATTCAATAACTCGGTGCTCTAACCCAAGAAAGAGACGAATATGCCGCAGCTCATAATGATGAAATCACTCGCAGAATGGTAACCATGCCAACTTTCAACGAGAAATCTGGGAAGGAAGAGGCCAGAAAGAGAGTGATGGAATTCCGCGAAGAGCGTCTGCAGACTCTGAAGCAACAGATTATCGGCTTGATGACACCACCAGTTTAATAGAAAGATTCCTTGTATCTTCTTGTTTTTGCTATATGTAAGTTTTTGTAATGTCTTAAATTTTGATCAAATAAAAAGTCATTTTGTTGTGGCTCTATTATTTATTGCATATCTTGTTCAGATTTAAAAAATATATTCAAAGGTACAGGACATGATATATTTCTCGATTTTAGAAAATAATCATATTCATTATATCTGCTCAGAGGTAATGTGGACGTGGCAGAATATAATTTGTCAAATATTATTATTTCAATAGACAACTTAATCGAGGACGACAAGTTGCTGATATGGATGATTAAATGAATAAAAATGAATCGTCAAAAAGGTGTGAACAAATAAATTATCAAAAATGAACGGATGAACCGTCAGATGATGATGAACGGACGAACCGTCAGATGATGATGAACAGATGAACCGTCAGATGATGATGAACGGATGAACCCTCAGATGATGATGAACGGATGAACCATCAGATGATGATGAACGGATGAACTGTCAGATGATGATGAACAGATGAACCGTCAGATGAATGTGTCATTTCGTTGTTTTGAGAATCTCTACCTATAAATAGAACAGAAATCTGGAAGGAATGATCATTTCTACTTTTCAACATAAAGATATCGTTCGGAGATGCATCCAAGAAGGCTAAAATTGTTCCGAAGATTGAAGTAGGTACTGAAGAACGTCCTGCCAATCCAGTCCAGCCAAAGCAGGCAAAAGTAGGCGAAGGTTCGTCTGTACCCAAACCACCGCGGGATATCTTGGACTTTCTGCTTGAACCAGGAAAGACTGAAGAGGAAGAAGCCATGAGGATGGCTGCTTGCAAGTTCCTGGTAGGCTCGAGCAAGGATGTTCTCAGTTCTTTTGCTGATTATGTCTTTGATAAGGACGGCAGTGGTCCGCGTCCTAATGTCGAGAAGGATGATAGTGACCTTCCTTGATATCATGTAACATCATTTATGATGTAATAAAAATCAAACTTTATTTATGAACTGTCTGATCATATTTACATAAAATCTCTGTTACATTTATACATAGTATTTCTTGAGGAATTTGCCATTGATAGGCATCATTGCAACTCGACCATCTAACTCTGAAAGTTGATAAGCTCCGTTTGAAAAGACTTTGCTGACAATATAAGGCCCTTCCCACTTCGCATCGAACTTGCCTTTGCTCGAGTGAGTCATTGTCATAGGACGTCTGACTGTTAAAATAAGCTCTCCTTTCTGAAAGGTTCTGACCTTAACTTTGCGGTTGAAAGTTTTCGAGATACGGGCTTGATATAACTCAATATGCTGTTGAGCTAATAGCCGCTTCTCATCGAGCGCTTCTAACTCTTGAAGTCGGAGAAGATCGTTATTCTCTATCGTGAGCTCATTGGCGATAGCAATCCTCAAGGACGGAATTTGAAGTTCCAGAGATAGAACTGCTTCACAGCCGTACACCAAAGAGAAGGGTATACAACCTGTAGGGTTGCGGACCGTAGTGCGATAGGCCCAAAGACATTCACCAAGCTTTTCACTCCAGTTTCGTTTGTTAGTAGACACAAACTTCTTGAGGAGCTTGATAATAGTCTTGTTGAAAGCTTCAGCTAAGTCGTTAGCAGCAGGATTGTAGGCTGTCGACATGACATTGTCAATCCGATGATCGTCACAGAATCTCGTAAACTTCTGGCTGATGAATTCTGGTCCGTTGTCATGGATGATTCTTCGAGGTACACCAAATCGATAGATGACATGGTGTTTGACGAAGTTAATGACACTACTGGTCTTGACTTCAGCCAGAGGTATAGCTTCAGCCCATTTAGAGAAGTAGTCGGTTATTGTTAGTATGAACCGATGTCCTCTAGAAGAAGGAGGATTGATAGGACCTATAATGTCCTTGCCCCAAGCTTCAAAAGGCCAGGAAGCAGCAGTCGGATGAAGGAATTCTAACGGTTGATGAATAAAATCTGTATGGATCTGACAAGTTCGACACTTCCTTGCATATTCAATGGCATCTGATACCATAGAGGGCCAGTAGTAACCCATTCGTCGAATGCGATCCTGTAATTTAGGACCGGGTTGATGTGCTCCGCAGACACCGTCGTGAGCTTTACGCAATACTCGCTTTACTTCGTCACCAGCAAGACAACGCAAGAGTAGGCCGTCATAAGTTCGCCGATAGAGAGTCTTGGTGGTCTGATTGTAGTAGAATCGCAGAGACCTTCGACGAATACTCGTAGCTTCTTTGGGATCTTCAAGGAGTATGTCATGAACTACAAAGTCGATGAAGGGAGCTCTCCAATCTTCACTGATAACATTGGCTTCATTAAGATTACTGAACTCAATATTATGATTGTTTTCGATGCAGAACAATTCCCGATTAGAGATAATCACCACCTGTTGTCTTTTGATAGGGATGGCTAAGACTGCTGCAAGATTGGCCAAAACATCTGCCTCAGTATTGCAAGCTCGGCGTACATATTCAATGAAGAAGGCTTTGAATGATGTAGCCATGTTGATTATCGCTTCAAAGTAAGGCACTAGATCTTGATGGCGAACTTCATAGGTTCCTCTAACCTGGTTAACAACCAGCTTGGAGTCACCATAGACTTTAAGATATTCGACATCTAGTTGTTTAGCTAGCTGAAGGCCAATGAGTAGAGCATTGTACTCTGTCACGTTGTTGGAGCAAGGCTCATCTAAGGAGTATGCTCTTTGAATAGCTGACCCGTCCGGAGAAACAAGAACAACTCCAACTCCTGCGACGATGGCACCATTGGGTCCAATCCTGGATGCACCATCAAAGAATAGACGCCAAGTAGGAAATTCTTCGGAGATCATATTTGATTCCAATGACTCGTCAGGAATTTCATCATAGAGTTTAGATGTCTCTGAAACAGGATGAGCTGCTAAGAAATCCGCCAGTGCTTGACCTTTGACAGACTTTTGAGGAACATATATCATGTCATATTGGGCTAGCATAATGGCCTATGTAGCCAGCCGAGAATTGAGTGTGCTAGGCTTCTTCATGAGTACCCGAAGGAGATTAACTCGTGATATAACATGAATGGTTTGACCAATGATGTAATGCCAAGTCTTTTGAACAGCAACATAAGAGCTAAGCATTCTTTTTCAACCGGACTATAACGGTGTTCAGCACCAATCATAGTACGACTAAGATAGTAAATGGCTTGTTCATGACCTTCTTTGTTCTTTTGGACAAGTAAAGCACCCAATGAATGGTCCATAGCATGGACATACATTAAGAATGGTATGCCTGAGATCGGTGGCACCAAGACTGGTGGATTCATGAGATACCGTTTGATGTCGTCAAATGCTTGTTGACATTCTTCAGTCCAAATGAAAGATACACCTTTCTTCATGAGTTGAGTGAATGGTCTACAGCGTCCTGACAGATTCGAAATGAATCTCCTGATGTACGCAAGTCGACCTTGGAATCCTCGTAGCTCTTTTAGGTTGCGTGGAGGATGCATCTCTTAAATGGCTTTGATCTTCTCGGGATCTACGTGTATACCCTTAGAGGTAATGACGAAGCCGAGAAATTTGCCACTAGAGACACCCAAGAATGACTTGGTGGGATTCATTTTGAGTTGATGTTGGCGCATGAGATTGAAGATAGTTCTCAAGTCTTGGATGTGATCTTCCTTTAGACAACTTTTGACAGCAATATCGTCAACGTAGCATTCGATAGTCTTGTGCAGATGATCTCGAAAGATGGTACTCATTGCTCGTTGGTATGTTGCACCAGCGTTCTTGAGACCAAATGGCATTACAGTATAACAGTAGACTCCACGAGGAGTGCGGAAAGAAGTATGCTTCTCATCTTCAGGATTCATCCGAATCTGATTGTATCCGGAGAATCCGTCCATAAAAGATATTCTTTTAAATCCACAGGTGTTGTCAATCATGACGTCCATGATAGGGAGAGAAAATTCATCTTTTGGACATGCTTTATTAAGATCCCGGAAGTCGATACAGATTCAAACTTTTTCGGACTTCTTTAGAACTGGCACGACATTGGCTACCCAATCAGGATACTGCTCTTCTCGAATAAAGCCACAGGCAATAAGCTTCTTGACTTCATCATCGATGGCATCCATCATTTCTGGCTTGAAGCGCCGTTGTTGCTGTTTGACCAGTTTTGCATTCGGCAAGATGTTCAATTTGTGAGTAGGAACTTTAGGATCTAGACCTGGCATGTCTTCATAGCTCCAAGCAAAGACATCAATGTATTCTTTAATCAGAAGAATTAATTCTTGTTTATCTGCCTCTGGAAGGTTCTTGCTGATGAATATTGGACGAGGTGATCCGTTCTCCTACAACGACTTGAACTAATTGATCTTCGGTAGGAGGTTCTCTTTGTTCAAATCGGAGTTCCCACTGGGTATCCATTCATTGAGCCCAAGGGTCTGTTTTAGGATTTTCTTCAATATCCTCGTCATAACCTTCTGGAAGTTCAACGGAGACCATGTTAGAAGATACAGTTAACCGATGAACTTGACCAATGCTGGTGTCAGAATCCCACGATCTGGAATCAGAAGAGTTAGAGCGCTCCTCACTATTGGATTCAGAGCCTGCTGGGGATAACACTGGAGGAGAAGCATATCCGAGACCTCTTTTGGTCCTGCTGTAGTACATCTCTGACTTTCCTTTCGGAACAGCCGTACGGATAGGAGTTCTTCTACCCTTACCGTAGTTGAGGCCACTCTTGAAGTCATAACCCATCTTTCGGATAATATCTTTTGATTGTTGACTGTAACGACGGAGTTGAAGATGCCCCGTATCATTACTTTTGCTATCATCTGTATAGCTGAATTGTTGTTCCGGTCCTTTACTAAAAAGTATTGGACTCTCGCCTTTCTTACGAGCGAGAACAATACGATATGAATCTTTTGGGTGTTCAAATGAAACTTCTGTTTGAAGAGACTGTACAACTCCCATTGTAAATGATTGAAAGCTATCTAACATGTCCAAATAGCATTTAGCATGATAAATGACATCAGTATACTGGAAAGTAGATGCTTTTTCATTGATTTGTACATTTGTATTTACAACAGGACCTTTAGCCTTAATAGGCTTGGTCAGATTGATTACAAGAGGGGAGAAGAAGAACATGGAGGAGGATTGGCTTTGTTACGACGGAGGTCGATAACAAGCGGCTCAGAAGAGGTGAGCTCCCTTTTGTCCTTGTTATGAGATAGATCTATAATAAGTGGCTCAGAAGAGGTGAACTGTATTTTATCCTTGTTACGACGTAAGTCGATAACAAGTGGCTCAGAAGAGGTGAGCTCCCTTTGATCTTGATCATCAATTGATTACTTCTGGACTGGCAAGTGAATAGCCAGTGGCTTGGAAGATTGAGGACGAGAAACACGCCCTTTGACAGGAATGATGAAGGTGTCATTAGGCACTGTTTCTTGCTCTTCTTCAGTATCCAGAGATAGGACAACCTTCATGAATTTGTCCTTGTACATACGAGCATCATTGCAATATGCTTCGACGCCTTTGAAAGGATAAAGATCAGCAACCTCCTTTTGTACTTCTTATTATCATCAACATATTTAAAACATTGATGGAGAGTCGAAGGACGATGTTATGCTCATGCAGAAATGGTCTTCCCAGCAAAGCATTGTAGGAACAACCATGATTGTCAATGATATAGAAGGTCATCTTTGTGCGAAGATTGCCTATTTGGAGTTTTAGGCGAATCTTGACCAGAGGTTCACTCCTTCCCTGATTGAACCCAAAGATGGTGGTGATTGTACCGGAGAGACTATGCACTGGGATTTTCAGTGCATCCAATATTGTCTTTGGCATGATGCTAAGAGCAGACCCTGGGTCTATCAGAATACGATCGACTTTTATCGAGTCGACGTATCCTGTATAGTAGATAGGACGGTCGTGCCTGTTGTCTTCCATCAGCATATCATCCTGTGTGAAAGTTATGTTTGGAATTAACTCCAGATACTATGACAATGAAGGCAAGAGACTGGTTCTGCTTTCGGCTTCTTCAGAAGAGCTAGAGAGTTTTTGGCTTGCATAAGAGCTTCATTCAGAGTTTCCGAGTCTATTTGGAGAGGCGTAAAAGCTCGAAAATGGACAACCGGGCCGGTGTATAGGCCAATTGAGCCAAGATATGAAAGTTGTAGGGCTTTTCAAGTCCAGAAGGAGATGTCTTCTTCAAAGGTTTGTCGAAGCGGACTTGTTGTTTGCCTTTGTCAGCGACCGTCGACTTGGGAGGGTAGACTCTACAACCGGTGAGGATGCAGTAGGAATATCCTCAGTAGAAGCAGGCTGTACTGTAATAGGCTTAGAAGAAGAAGCAGGATTCTCTTGAGCTTTCGGATAATCCTTTAGATAGGCTTTCCCTGATCTGGTGCCTAGCAGGATTTTTTCATCAACTATGGGGTCAAAAGACACCATATTGCAAGTCTTTGTCTTGCCCTTGGAGCGGTCTTTCTTCTTGGAGGAAGAGGAAAGTTCAAATTCTGAAGCAAGATCCGGATGAATCCACATAATCTCGCCATTGTCAAGAGACAAGGGGACGAGACCTTCACTTCGTGGAGGAGGGAGATTTTCAATCTCAAGAGTAGCTTTGGGGATAGGAATAACACCGTGCTGCACCATTTGCGGTGGAAAGTCACCGAATTGAACTGAGACCATATTTGCAGTAACAGTCTTCTCGTCTTGTTGCAGAGTGACGACGCCAGCGTTGACCAGCTCCTGGATTTTGCCTTTGAGCACATAATATGCTCGAATGGGATGTCCGATGAACCTGTGATAGACACAGTACTTGGGATGATCAGTCTTATCGACTTCATCGGGCTTCTTTGGATCTGGAAGTTGGATTTTATTGCTTTTGATTAAGCAATCAAAGATGCTCGCTGTGTCATTCTCGTCAAAGGAATATTCTACTTTAGGACGAGGTTCTCTCGGTGGAGGTGCTGAAGGAGTAGAAGTGGACGTAGGATGAGCTACGTTGACCGCAAGAGATTCTTTGTTCTTGTTCAAATTGATGTTCAAAGTTTCTTTTGCTTTGCGATTGTTCTGGCGATTGCTACCACCTGATGTTTGATGTTCATCCCGATCGGGGTTAGACATTTGTACCCCTAGCTGCTTGAATTTGTCGGCGCTAACTTCAGCTGCTTTAGCGTTGACAATGAAAGATGGCCAATCTTGGAACTGAGTTGACCCGTCCACATGCTGATAATAGGCAACAGATTTGCCTTGTATGTGTCTATGGTAACAGCAGCCGGAGTTCCAGGAGGCATTTTTAAAGCTTCCCGGCGAAACCTTTCAATGAAACTCTCAGCAGTTTCATTGTGTCTTTGTTTGATTTTATTGAGGGCTGACATAGTCATGTCGTTGATCCCCTCACAAATCGTTCCAAGAAGATTTGCTTTAAGCCAGAGAAGGAGGTGATACAACCATCGGGCAAACTTCTGTACCAATCGTATGCTATGCCAGCTAAACAGCCAACGAATACTCTGGTAAAAGAGCGTCATTTGGTTGAAGTTGGACAGTCATAACCTCAAAGTGGTTAATGAACTGACTGGGAGATGTGCTGCCATCAAACAGCGAAATGGTTGAGATTTTGTACTTCGGAGGAAACGGGACTTCCTTCCATTCAACTGGGTAAGGTTGCTTAATCCCCAATCTCTGCAGGTTGTCCTTCTCCTTGAAGGCCTCGAACTGAGTTCGTAGAAGATTGACAGCTTCATTGGCATCTTCCACTGATGTAGAAGGAGCAGGCTGAACCACAGTATTAGGAGGAGGAACAGCATGATAAGCACTACCCCCAGCACCTGATTGACTGGGTGTAGGTTGGACTTGTACAGGAGGTACTGGAAGGGAGGTTACCCCCAGCCCTGCATTAACAGGCACCGATGATGCTATGATTTCAGGATTTGCAGGAGGTACGGTCGGTGGGACTGTATGCTGGGCCACAATGATGGAATGCATACTTGCGACCATTTCAGCCATTGTCTTCAACTTGTCTTCTAATGCAGCTATTCTTTGTTCTTGACTAGCTGAACTGGAAGCATCGGGATCTTCATTGACAACATAAGCTGTCACTTCTCTGGGTACAGTGGAGGACACTGTCTGCTCTGAGCTTTCGCTGTATGCATCGTAATCGGAGAAAGAATCATCTCCTGAGTGAGAAGGAAGGAGACGTTCGGAAGGATCTTGAAGATTCCTTTGACCGATTGTGTCTCGGCTTCGGGATCGAGTATGTTGGAATACTCCTTCAGATGATTCTTGAAGTAAATCCAAATACCACTGGCTTGGCTTGCGAGGCTTCCCGTGCTTGGAGCACTTCCTACCCCCAGTGTCTCTGGAAGTCATATTGACGGAAGCGTACAAAACCTCATCTTCATCTTCCGACATAGGTTCAGAATTAGAAAAGTTCAGACGATCGAAGACAGATCGTCTTGTTATCTGGCAACAACACTTGATGACCACTTTGTGATTGCAATTATGTCCACATGGTTGCATTGGGGATGTTGGGATGTTGTCCCATTTTTGCTTGAGGTGTTCTCGGAGATCGGGAACAGCAACAGGACGAGCAAAAGTTCGAGGGATGTGTTCTTTGATAATATTCGGAACATGGTTCCGATTCTTTAAATGTTTTGTCCCTTGCATGTACAGGAAGTGCTCATTTCATTAGCATAGGTGTCCGAATTCTTGATCCTGGAAGTTCGCTTCTGATACTGGTTAGTCTTCGGCATTGGCTGTTTACGTTTCACCGAAGTTGGCCTGTTGAGATAAGTTCTTAGATCAGCAAACTCACCCCAGGAGTTTCTGTCTGAGACACCAGAAATTTTCCCTGTCTTGAGCGGAGATCTTGAGGGTTGGGAGATCTTGGAACTCTGCTACCGGAGTAGGCAGAATACCTCTCTGATCAGTACACTTCCCTTTGGCAAGGAGAGAAGAAGAATCCTTGTGAGAAAGGGTCCTTGTACTGACTGGTGCCGGAGCACATTCAGATTGATCTTCAACGGTAAAAATCGAGGAAGACTGAGAAAAGACCAAAGGGCCTTTTCCTTTGTTTTGGAAAGAAGGTTAGCTAAAGAGCATTTCCTCTGTTGTCTTCCAAGTCATGGAACGAGAAAGTTTGAGAAAAGACCAAATGGCCTTTTCCTTTGTTCTGGAGAGGAGGAGGAATAGTCAAAAGACTACCCCCCTAGTGGATTGCGCAGGAGCAGCAGAGTGTTGGAAAGGAGCAGAGATTTTTCCCTTGTTGTGAGAAGAGGAGAGATTAGCCAAAGGGCTGTCTCTCTTGGATTGTGCAGACACAGTTTGCGCATGGGTTGATGGCGCATTGGCAAATTGCGCAGGAGGAGTTCTGACAGAATGTCTTCTGGCCTGAACCACAGTAGTTTGCGCAGTAGGAGCCTTGTTGCCAGAGTGCTTGAGTTGTACTCTGGTTGCTGGAATGGTAGATTGCGCAGGCAGAGTAGCAGCCAACTGCGCTAGAGGAACATGAGTTTTGTATTTTGACAGAGCAGCATATGATGTAAGTTGTGCACTGGCCATATTAGACTGCGCCTGAGTGGCAGAGGCAGATTGTGCAACAGCAGAGACAACAGACTGTGCAACAGTCTTGGTGGCAGAGACCTTAGACTGCACAGCAGTCTTAGGGACAGAATCAACAGACTGCACAGTAGTCTTAGGGACCCACACTGGGTGCACTTTGCTCGTAGCAGAAGTTTGTAGTGCGAGGAGTGGTCCTGGAGTTGATCATGGCTTCATAGGCTGTCTGGTTGACCTTCACAACCAGAGTCTTCTGCGTCTTCCCGATAGACGCAACGTCACATTGAGTTGTCACTTCCTCGTCGGAGGAGAAAGTCGTCCCCAGCAGAGTCGCCATTTTGTTTGCAAAAACAAATATATGAACTTTATTGATACAAACTGTGTAAAGAGATTACAAGAATTCTGGGAAAGTACAACTGTAGGAATCCAATCTAGATGACGATTGCTTTATATCTTGGATGATGTGAACTTTGAAGATGATAGCCTCTGAATTTGAAGGCAAAATCCTCAGAAGAATGCAGCACTTGGGCAAGAACTCCTGAACTCTCTGATATTTCTGAACTTTATGTCTGATCCCCTTGAATGAAGACTTGAAACTCTATTTATAGAGTTCTGGAAATAACTAAATTTTAGTTATTCTGAATGGCGCAAGTTGGATTGTGCAGGCACTAGATTACGCAGCATCAGACTGCGCAGGCAGTTGTCTGGTCGTGGGCCAACTGTCTTGGACACATGGCATCATTTGATTGAAATGCGTATGATCGTGTGCAGACGGTTGCCACGTAACGAGCAATTGATGGCATGAATGCCACGTGTACTTTTGTCCGTTGTCATGATGAAGTGTGCCACATGAATGGCGCTGACTTTGGATTGCGCTAGGATGGACCGCGCTGAGTTGGGTTGCACTGCAAACAGATTGCGCTGCAAACAGATTGCGCACTTGAAAGTGTGCAGTCCAGTCTGCGCCATCTGGATGATGCGCAATCTGATGTCTGTGCAGTTCATTTGAAAGCTGTTTTCTTGATTTTTATGACTTTGTTGATGGGTGCAACTTGATTTTTTAGGACCTACACTAGGGTGTGGTCAAAATGGTAGAAGTGTAGGTGGATCCTGGGGGTGATGGACAGGTCGGGTGGAGGCGTTGGCGGTGGAGCTGGGTTCTTGGTGGAGAGGAAGGTCAGTGCAATAGAGGTCGATGGTGATATGCGTTAGTGGCACGGCTATATGAGTAGTTGGGGGTATTTCTGTCAGTGGTGGAGAAAGTGGTGTACAGTGGGGAAGGGCAAGCGATGGTCGGGAATGGTGGTGGGGCAGCGGTTCACTGGAGCATGGCCAGAGTGCGGTGGCACGCGGCGGAGAAGAGGCTAGGCGTAGACAGGAGAGAGAGTGTCAGAAGAGAGGAAGACTGTAGAGAGAGATATTGATGTGATTGCTGTAATAAATTCTTATTATTTTAATAAGAAAAAGCATAGTGTTCTCCAAGGCTAGTGGCAGGATTTGTAAATACCAACAGATCTAGGGGTAATAACTAATGGCTTCCAACAGCCCTAACTAATCTCTAACCATCCTAACTGATTTTGGCGGCTAGCTATTAATTCCTAGTTAGGACTAACTATCAATAATTACTGCTAACCATTACTTATCTAGTCCAAACCCAAAAAGCCCACAATCCAGTCCAAAGGCTTGGTAGGCTCCAATTCAAAATTAATAGTTCTGAATATTTAATATTAACTAATCATTCACTAACTAGAATAAAATCTTAACTACCGATAGTAACTAAATTTTTAATTCAAATTAAATAATTAAATATTAATATTCAGAACTTAGAAAATAATCTTATAATAAATTCAAAAATGACTTCATAATTTCCAAAATATGAAATTCGAAATCAGGTAGACAAGTCTACACACCTTAAAAAAATTTTGTTCTCGAAATTTAAAACATTCATTCAACATAATTCAAATATAACAACATACAATCATTCAATCAAAAAGCCTAGGAAAATGCTCCCTCATCTCGTCTTCGCGCTCCCAGGTCGACTCGTCGGAGAGTGATGCCTTCGTGCCACTCGGACGAGCGGAATCGTCTGGTTGTGCAGTACCTTTTTTCGACGATCAACGATCCCAATAGGCTCCTCCTGATATCTGAGGGTAGGACCCACTCTGACCTCTGAATGGTCAATCACATGAGTTGGGTCTGAAATGTAGCGCCTCAGCTGCGACACATGAAATACATCATGCACACCCTCCAAAGTAGATGGCAGGTCAAGTCGGTAGGCGACAGCCCCGATCCTCTCAAGAATGTTAAAAGGTCCAATGAATCTAGGGCTAAGCTTCTTGCCTCGACCAAAGCGGATAGTGCTATGTATCAGGGAAATCCTCAGGAATGCTATATCTTCCACCTAGATATTTAAAACCAAACTTAGAATATAAACCTTAATTAATAGCTAGAAGACAATTAAATTATAAACTCATTACCTCAAACTGTAATGGTCTTCGTTGACAATGAGCCCAGTGTTTCTGCCTTCGAGCCACACGAAGTCTCTCCCTGATCTGCTTCACTTTCTCCGCAGCATTCGTAACCATCTCAGGCCCCAATAAGGCTCGCTTTCCATGTCATCCCAAGATAATGGAGTGCGACACCTTCGTCCATACAAGGCTTCGAAGGGAGTCATCTCAATACTGGTTTGGTAGCTATTGTTGTATGAAAACTCCACCAAGTGTAGATAATCCTTCCAAGGCGTCTGAAATATAGTATACAAGTCCAAAGCATCCTCCAGAGTCTGAATAGTCATTTCCAACTGTCCATCAGTTTGGGGATGATAAGCGGTA
>JANAVB010040591.1:0-23027 GCA_029216955.1 Iris pallida
CCGCCAATACAACTTCTCAACTGATCAGCAAAGTCCGTCGTCAAATTCTCAAGATCAGGAATCGATGTTCCCACTCTCCTGACCACTTTGGCAGGCGTTACGCTAACCTATTGAGCTGCCCCAGGCACTCGGTCTAGGCTTTTAGGTTTTGTTGTTTCATAGCAATTGGCGCGCTTACTTGTGTAGGCTTCGACATTTTGCGCTGATACATCAATAAAAGTCCTTTTATATATATATAATATATATATATATAGATATATATATATATATATATATATATATATATATATATATTTTATATATAATATATATATATATATAATTTGGCAAGCGTTACGCTAACCTATTGAGCTGCCCCAGGCACTCGGTCTAGGCTTTTAGGTTTTGTTGTTTCATAGCGCTTGGCGCGCTTACTTGTATAGGCTTCGGCATTTTGCGCCTAATACATCAATAAAAGTCATTTTGTTTTATATTAATATATATATATTATATATATATATATATATATATATATATATATATATACAAAATATATATATATATATATATATATATATATATATATATATATATATTATATATATATACAAAAAATTATATATATATATAATTTTTTGTATATATATTTATATATATAGATATATATATATATATATATATATATATATATAGATATTATATATATATATATATTATATATATATACAAAAAAATTATATATATATATATAATTTTTGTATATATATTTATAGATATATATATATATATATAATATATATATATATATACAAAATATATATAATATAATATATATATATAGATATAATATATATTATATGATGTCTCCTCTCCCCTTCTTCTGAACCCCCTCATCCGCCGGACTGCCTGCCCTGCCTTACGCCGACGGCCCGTCCCCTCACCTCCTCCCCCCTTCCGGAGTTCTCCCCAGCGGCAGGTCCTCCCATATATATATATAATAGATAGAGAGAGGGATTTGGCTTAGCTTCCTCTGGAAGGAGCCCGCCCGCTCCTCGAGAACACCCCTCTCGCGCCAGGACGGTAGCCGGTCGCCCCCCGGCGTTCCACTCACCATCGCGGGTCCCCTATCCTCCCCTGCCACCCCGGTCTCGGTGGCTGGCCGGGCTTCCATCGGCCGCTCTTCCAGTGGGGAGCCCCTCCCCCTCGACGCAGCCGGTCGGTGTCCGCCGTTGTGCGGCGGCCCCTCCTTCCTCTCTCTTTCTCGGCCCTGTCGACGCCCACGGCGTCGTAGGCGTCATCGAGCTCGGCGCCCTCAGTCAGCCTCGGCCCCTCCCTCCTCGGCCAGGTCCGTCGCCCCTGTCGGCCGCCGTCTCCGTCGCGACGTACCCCCTCCCTCCCCCCCCGCGGCTGCAGCCCCTCCCTCCGCTTCCCTCTCCCCGAGGCTTATCTCGGAGCCCCGAGCGGCGACTGTCTCGGATCCCCCTCCCCTCCCCGGCGCTCGGCATCCCCGCTGTCCCGAAGCCCATCTCGCTCCGTCAGGCTCGCCCCCTCCGTCTTCCCCGGCCCGGGCGCCCTCCACCATAGCAGTATCCTTTCCCCCGACGCTTCCCGTCCCCGTGCCTCCCCCCGCCTTGGCACCTCCGCCGGTGCCTCCCCTCGCTACGGAAGTGGCCTTCCTTCCGGAGCCCCTCTCCCTCGCCGTGCCTCCTCCTGCCTCGATCGCGGACCCCCTTCCCCCTCACGTCGCCCTTCGTGCCGCGCCTTCCTTCTCCTGGCGACAGCCTACTTCCAGGACCCCACCATCCTGCGGTGGTACTGGTATACCCTCTCCGTCCAGTCGGCCGCGTCCCACTGGCACTCTTCGGCCCTTGGCGGTTCTGGTCTCCCCTCAGCGTCGGCGTGGGGGTCGAGCCCCTACTTCTAGCCTCAGGCGTCGCCTGGGGCCCTCGGCTGGCGCTCCCCGCCTCCGCCGTCCCTCCTATTCTCCTCTCCCGGGTCTCCGTCTTTCCCGGCGCTCAGCCCTTCTGGCGGAGGCCGCCGCCCCCCGCGCCTCGGCTTCCCCCAGGCGTCCCCACCCCTCCTCCTCTGCGTCGGCTTCCCCTCCGGTAGTGGCCCCCTCACCGTGGCCTTGCCATCGTGGCCCTCCTTGTCGTGACCCTCCTCGCTGTGGCCCAGCCGACGTGGCCCGTCCACCGGCCGTCGTGGCTCCCCCTTCGTCGTAGCTCCTGATCCCCCCTCGCCGGAGTCCCCGCTCCCCCTCTGGCCACCCCGCTCGGTTTCGCTGGCGCCTCGGGCTCAGCGACCCTCGAGCTACGCCACTCCCTCGGGCAGAACCCCTCCCTCGGGCCCCGCGTCCCTCCCTTGGGCAGCGTGCTTCACTTTTTTTTTTCGTTTTGAATTTTGTATTCGGGTTTCCCGCCTGTGGAACCCGGTCCTTGGTTTGTTTCTTTCAATAAAAGTTCCTTCCTGTTAATATATATATAATATATATATATATATATATATATATATATATATATATATGAGGGACGACATCTTCCACCCCCAACTGTACAGGGAAATCATCAGACCGATCCTTAAGATCCGGAGGTGCTGCTCGCACTCCACGTCCAAATTCTGGGAAACCATAGATTAGTCTTAGTCTATGTCTTTTCTTCTTTCAGTTTTGTCGGCTTGCCTAGCCGTTTCTCTTCTTTTGCCAGCGCTTGCCGCTCTTATTGTATAGGCTTTTCCTTTTTGCGCCTGATACAACAATAAAATCCCCCTTCTATTATTATAATATATATATATATATATATATATATATATTAAAATATATATATTATATATATACAATTTTAACTATCTATAATTCATTTTTTCGGTTCCCAAATTTCAAATGTGAACTATGAACTGGAAAAAAAAAATCAAAATTTCAAAAACTAAAATCAAAATTCAAATCTTATTGTAGAAAACGAATCCAAATCACTATTTTAGTTCGATTTAGGACGGTTTATGGTTTTGAACGAGAAATGCTCACTACCATACAACCCAAAACAAATAAATACACATCTGAATCACAGCTGGCATGCATTACAGTGCTATTGAAGAAACAAGAGATATTTTAGTAAATGTCCCCTTTTAAAATATAAAAACTAGCATATACCTCAACTATTTTAAAAAACTAGAAAATGCCCTCATTCCTTTGTAGATCAGTCAAAATTTTGGTTAAATAGTAGGGGTATATCTTAAAATTTTATTTTTTCATACAAAGGAATTGGGGCATTTGCTAATTTTTAAAAAGAATGGGGACATATATAGTTTCTACAGTTTGAAGAAGGACATTTGCTAAAATATCTCATGAAACAATGACTTTGTTTATGCTATGAAAATAAAAAGAAAGAGAACAAATTAATAGCCATAAATATGTATATAGTTTTCTTATTTATAACATATAAAGGGAATGGGATAGAGGTTGTTTATGTGTATGGATAAGGGAATCCATATTTGAGTTTATCCAAATCACAACACTCTCCCTGGATGCCTACTTTAATTATTGCCTCATAAAAAACATTTCTAGAAAAAATCCTTTGGAAAAAATCCATAAAAAAGAAAATAGTATAATAGTATTCTTCAGGAACATGATTCTTTAGGAATCCAACTAGGTCGACTTACAATGCCTCATTAAAAACCTTTCGAAGAGAAAATTTAGTGGAAAAAAAAACCTCAACAAAGGAAAGGAGTACAATACGTAAAGACATGCTTCAAAAGGTCTCCATTAGCATCTTCAGGATGCTTGCATCTACAGGATGCTCCCCTTCAAAAAGATTACATCTTGTTCTTATATCAATTCAAAATGAAAAATCAACCCCCAGTGTAATTTGAATATTACAGCTCACCCCAACACTTTATTAATTTGTCTATACATTTATACTCATATCCTTATGAAGAGGTTGTTGTTTGTCCATGTAGTCATGATCAACCTGATTTCGATAATTGACTTAAAACTCGAATCTGATACATAAAGTAAGAAGACTGCAGAAGACCGCAGTTATTCTCGTCAAGCAATATTTTGATAATTTATTTTATTTTTTCTTTTCTTGATTCTAGATTTTGTGAGTCGAATATCACTGGCTTAGATGAACATCCTCACACAACAAAACCAACTCTTATCAAACCAAACCAATATCTAAAAAGCCATTTTGAATCCAAAAGAACCATGAAAACCTACTAGCTAAACTCGGTGCGAGTTCCCCTCGAACTCGGACCAAACTCGGTATCCTTGAATCACTCCTAGTCAGAATGAATACATATTCTTTTGGATGTCAAACGTACAAAAATTTGAACGTTGTCCTAACCAAGTTCTGCCCGAACTCTGGTTCAAAAATACCGATAAATAGAGAAGAGTTTTTCAATGTACTCACTCATCTCATTCTTCATCTTCTCTATACATTCTAAGCCTTCCTATTACAAAGAGCTTTCCAATCTTCATATTTTAAGACAACTCCCATTCTTCTAAGTGTCGTTGTATTTTGATTAGAATTATTCGAGTTGTACAAGCTTGGTGTATAAAAGCTTTTCAGACAATGTTGAAGTATGTTCGTGGGCTTCGGATAAAACCACGACGTTATAAGAAGTCAGCATGTCCTTCGGAGTAAAGCACGTGGTGTAAACTCTATTTCAAATAGTAAATTTAACATCGAGCAAGAGTACACGAGCCTGGACTAGTCCTCTCAGAAGGAAACTAGGATAAAATCTTGGTGTCTGCGTATTGCTTCGATTTTACTATTTAATTACTTCTTTACATTATTGTATTTAATTAGTTGTCTTTATTTGCCTTCACCTGCATTAATTTTTATTGGGAATATTACTTCTGCTACACTCTATTCACCCCACTCTATAGGTGCCATCGATCCGACAATTGGTATTGGAGCCAAGTTTTCTTTGTGTTGGACTAGAACTCCTTGATAAATGGCATCATTATACACTAGTAATGGTGAAGGCCAGTCTACAAATAGAACTCCCCTATTTGATGCCATAAATTACACATATTGGAAGACACGCATGAGCTTTTATCTCAAGTCACTTGATTTCAATTTGTGATCAATTGTCATTGATGGTTATAAGAAACTACTTTTATTGTCCAAGATGGAAATCTGGTTGAGAAACCATATGACAAGTATACTGATCATGAAAAAAAACAAGCAAGTCTTGATGCAAAAGTTGTTAATGCTTATTTTGTGCTATAGATAGAACATAATTCAATAGAGTATCAACATGTGATATGTCTCACGAGGTTTGGAAACTTGTTGAGGTAACTCATGATGGAACTTCAGAAGTGAAGGAATGCAAAATCTCAAGACTCACACAAGAATATAAGACCTTCAAAATGAAGCCTAATGAGACTATTAATAACATGCTTACTCGGTTCATTGATATTGTTAATCTCGTATCTTCTCTTGGAAAAGAATACAGTACTAATCATGAAAAGATATGAAAGGTACTTCGCGGATTGACCACGAACTAGAATCCTAAAGTAACGAAAATAATTGAAGGGAACGATCTCACAACCATGACTCTCGAGACACTTATGAGAAAGTTTATGACACATGAGCTGGACCTTAAGGAATTTGAAGAGCCAGTACCAAAGGAGAAGACTATCGCATTCAAAGCACATCATAAGATGGCTTCCAATGACGAAAGTGAGAATGCCAGTTCAGACAATACAAAATAGCCCTTATGATGAGGTACTTCAGAAGATTTTTAAAGTATGAGAAATCTAACAAAAAGAAGAAAGATTCCAGAGACAACGAAGAACCAATATGCTATGGTTGTAAGAAGATAGGTCATATCAAGAAAGACTGTCATGTTGTAAAAAAGGACGATCAATCAAGTAAGAGAAAGTCTTCAACCAGGAATTATGCTAATACTAGCATCTAGTGTGAAAGTATGGCAAGTGATTCTGAAAAAGAAGAAAGACCTTGTAAAAAAAATCTATGCTTCATGGCTACAGATGCAAAGGTAACTACAAATCCCTTATATGAAGAATTTACTTGTGTTGAATTATTTGATGCTTTCAGTGATCTACTAGAAGCTTAAAAGAACTACACCAAAATGGCTATTTTGAAACACTAGACATTTTTCAATTTGGAACGCTTTTTGGGCATACCTAGGTGCTGGAACGGAGTAAAAGTGTTCCAGATTAAAAAATGTTCCTAATATAAATAATTTTAATTTTCAAAATTTTTTTTTATTTAGGTACACTTTTAGAGTGTTCCAAATACATGTCAAATGAGAATGATACATGTACATCTCATGTTATTAGAAGGAAAGTTCAAGTAAAGAACCATTTTTCCCCTGATATCATTTATTCCCCAAACCCTCCTCTCGTTCTTTCTATTTCACCATCTCCACTCCTCCTCTCTCTCCCAACTCAACCTAACCCACCTGAAGAATAAAATCCCTAAATCGATCAGAGGGAAGAAGAAAGAAAGGAAGAAAAAGAATGGATATCCATGTGGTGGTCCTCTCCGGCGGTGATTCGAAGAGGCTGTCCCTGCTCCTATCGAAGGTGATCCCCAAGCCCCTCTTCCCCATCACCAATCGCCCCGTTCTCACCTACGTCCTCAAGCTCCTCGATTCCAGCAACCTCAAAGACCTCATTATCGTCAGTTTTACGAACCCTAACTCCCTTTCTCGCTCACTCATTCCTACTGCCTTCATTCCTTCATAAATTTATTCATTCGCTCGCAGGTCATCGAGGGGCGAGACGCCGCCCTCTGCATAGACGGCTGGATCTCCGACGCCTACGTTGACCGCCTCCACGTTGAGGTCCCTTCCTCACTTTTTTTCCTATCTTTTTCCACAAGACAAAACGATGGTTTTGGAACCTTTAGATTGTTTTTATTTAATGAAACGTGTTTGATGCTTTAGTATTAGACCGATGAAACATATAGCTATGGATCCATGTTAAAACGTTAAAATATGGTATAATTTGTTTGGGCTAAGCATAATGCCAGGATGTTTTCTTTATTGCAAGTATTGTGAGTTAATTTACGGACGCTCTAAGAGAGCCTAGCCGAGAAGGGGAGAGTCCTATTGATAATTTTTGTGAATCAATTTATGTTTCTCTCTTTGCAACTTATGTTCTTTAATACGACCTCATAAGAATTAGTACGTAGGAGGTGCAATATATATTGGCAACAATAGGACTAATCAAATCTTAAAAATAACATCTAAATTTCACAACTAGCTACTACACTCTTACGTATATATATGTCTTTGTTTCTATTACTTGTTGATTCTTGAGTTAATTTTCTCAACTTGTTGTTATAATTTATTAAGTATACGTTGTGGATTGCATTAATTTTCTTAATTTGTTTATTATAATTTATTCAGTATACGTTGTGGATTGCAGCCCAACTTTGAAAAGCTCAGAAAAGCTGATCTAGGAGGCGGATGGTGCAAATAATTTTGGTGAATCTCAGGTCGATCATTTCAGTTGTCCATTAGGAACATGCCATTTGAAGACTTGTTATTGTTCGTTTGGTAATTGGAACTTTGAGGTTAGTGGCAATAATAAATCTTGCGGTATGTTCTCCAACTTGAAAAGGATTCTTTAGTTTCCATATGTATGCATGTTGAATTGTTTATCATTGCATCTTTTGCTGCAGTAACCAATTGCTATTAGTTATTTAATCTAGATGACGAATATGAAACATACTAGAATTCTGCTAGATATAATTGTGAGAGTCTAGAACCTGCTCGCAAGGGTCGCATTCAAATCCTTAATCGCATGGAGCAGGAGATAAGTTCACCATGGAGCGCAAATGCTGGAGGTGCCCTACAATTAGGTTGGTCATTATTCTTTGTAATGGGACCTGCTTCTATGTTAGTTACCAAATACTTATTGGTCCTCTAAGTCGTAGTCTATTTGTGCTGCTACTTCCTATATAGTTACTTTGAAGCTCAGCAATGATGCTCTTCGATGCTTGCTTGCACCTCTAGGTTCTCACAGGAAAAGAATTGAAAGAGAAACAGGTCTGTTGTAATCTTTGTCATGTATTTGTTTATATATTACTTTAAGAAGCTGCAGATGAAGCATGTTGCAGGTCATGATTGTTTTGTTAATTTCTTAATATCCTATTACTGTTTATCGAGAAGATTTTTCTGTGGTAGAGATAAGGCTATTTTGTTGGAGTCGAAATAGTTCAGTTGCAAATCTTTTTATTTATTTATTTTTGTGTGTGAGAGCTTTTGTGGTTTTAAAGATGGTATCCTGCAAACAGCTGCCTGTCGAAAGGTCCATGCATTGATGCGCAACTTCTGGTCTTTCCAGAAGTTGCTTGCACTTTCTCATTCGATTTGTATGGTTAAACTTTGGGTAAACTTTCTTTGCCTGTTCCCTTGTGTTTGCTTAGAATCTCTCTGTATATCTCAACTTCTTTATTTTTTTGTATTCTTTACTCCATGCTCACATTTCAGTAATCTGCTGTGATCATATGCGTGGTATTGACTAATTTATTCAAATCCTTGTTTGTTATAATTTATTCAAATCCTTGTTTGTTATAATTTATTCAAATCCTTGTTTGTTTGTTATACCGGTTAGTATGATCGAATGGCTGACTGCTTAAAGAGATTTTTTGGTGTTAACAAAAATATAATTAATTGGACATGTAAATTGATTAGCTGGTGAATGGATCTGTACCAGGTGCCTATGTTGCACGGATACAACTATGACACGATAAAATATGGGCGCCTAGAGAAGGATACATCATATATTTTATGTAGATTGAAATGTTTTTAACTTGATCATTTCTCAAATTCTAATGTCACAATAATACAAACTATTTGTATCTATTCTAAACTTCTAGAGTAGTTTTCAATTCATTCTAAATCATAAGGTCGACATTAGGCTCAGTAGACTGTCAATATATATGGCTCAGGGATCATTGTGGACTACCGCTCGTCATTGGGCTTGCGACAAGCTAGAGCTGCCAGGCAAGCTTGTGGTGGTTGTAGTGCCCATTGGCATGATGTGCTTTTATTGTTAGCTCCAAGCATGATGAAGCCAATAGTTGGTCAGGTTTTATTGCTGGTGATGGGTTTGAAGGCAGTCACACGTGGAGGTGGACTTTTTATTGACTCTCTCAGCCTTGCTTCTGGTCCTCCATGTGGCTGCCACCTAAGTGATGGATCATATATATAGGCACCACCGCCTAGGACCACTGGCCATTGTTACTACATTTATTGTATCTGAACCAAATAAATATAAACATATTTGCATTTTGTAAGCAACCAAACATTCAAAATAAAGTTGGATTGATTTTAAGAAGGTAAACTAAGCAATGTGTTATAGGATATAGCTTAATGGATCTGTAGTTTTGTTTGATAATAACATCATGAGTAGACTTCACTATAATTTTGATCTGTGCTTATTCTCTGAACTACAGCCATCTTTCCTAACTGAAAGACACCAGTTAAGTGTGTGTTTTCTTAACCTTTCTATGTGAGAAATACACCAGTAGATGATTCCAACTCTTGAAGTTTTGTACATGCATTCCTGTTTTGGCTTGAGTGGATGCACTGTAGAAACCTGACAACTGTTAGCAGTTATTTATTGTTCAAACTATAACACACTGTTTGAGGTTGATTGAGTGGCGACACACTTTAGAAACCATTTCCTTTAGAAAATTAATTGAATAAATAGATTGAATGCTAACCTATTGACCGTCGTCTCTTTTATTCATTTTCAAAATTATAAGCCCTCTGCTGATGATAATAGTTGATTGTTCTGTAATTGATACTTCTGCAATTTGTTTCTTTATTTTTCTTTAGGCATACGTATTTAGTACCCAATTATATGTAAAATGCTCTATAATTATAGAAATAGATTTGTGAACTGAATGGTTCACCTGGATGACAGAATTATAAGCCTGTGTAAGTTGATCCATGTCCTTATATTAGTCAGAGTAACAATTAAGATATTAACTGCACACACGTAGGTATTTTGTCTATGTTTATATCACCTATATTGTTTCGTATACAGGCACGTCTGAAGGAGATTCATGCTAACTTATTGCGAAGGCATCTCAATCATTTGGAGCAGCCTGTTGAGACAGGGCAGAAGTTGGAAACAGATATGGAAACCGAGACTGAAAAAAAAGATGTAGAGAATGATGCAGATGGTAAGCCTTCGCCCAGTCAAATCACGTATTTCTACATATTGAGAATGTTTAGCTGATAAGATTCATGTGTAGATGCCCAACAACACTCTCCGGAGCCCATAATAGATGAACCAAGAGATGAGCCAGGGGAAGAAGCTGGCTCTTTCTCACCCCAGCTCTTGCATGGTGATTAAGATGAAGAAGCAATCGACCCTGAGGAGGATCGTGCCGAGCTGGTAATTTTCTCATAGGTTTCATTTGGGTAACTTTACAACAATATTAATCAAACTATGATCAGTCACTTGAAACTAACCCATAAGCGAATCCAATTCATATAGTTTAACAAGTGATGTTTAGCTTATATTTTAATAATTTGATGTCCTTATGATGAAATGCCAAACTGACACTAGATATAACCTGCACTGCGCTTGGGATTTTAGAATTTTTTTTTAATTTTTCCTGATAAAATAATATGCATTCTAGGTTTATGTAAAATATTTGATCTTTACTGAAACAAACTTCACCGTCTCCAACTAGAAACCTGAATAAAATTTTTCTGAACAACCACTTCACTCTAGCCACATCCTACCATTTATTGTTTAACAGGACCGGAAACGTGAGGCTGTGATAATAGAACACCAGAAAAGGAAGCAAGAAGCACTGGCAGTCAAAGCAGCTGTACCTGATAACATGGAGATGAAACTATGTTTATGAAATATTTATAAGTTCCTATCAGTTTTAGACTAGTTGACACTATAATTATCAATCATAAAAGTTGTTACTTCCATCCAAGTTTTGGATTTGGCGTGACTAGATGGATATGAAAGACTGAAACATCTGATACATATTGGTTGTAATTGTTTTTAACTTAGCTTGGTCCAAATTTATACCAAAATGAATATGAATTGAGGCAATAATGATTACATTTTTGGGCTTTGGACTGTAGATTTATGCCCATGAAGGTAATTTGCCGTGCAAGATACTTCCATTAGGTATCTGAGAAGCGATGAGTAAAATGCGAGCAATAAATTGTGCTAGTTTCTCTTTTATTGCAACAAGTCATCTCAAGGGTCTTTTTTTCTTGTCAATTAGTTTGCTGAGAACAATTCTTATAACATAATTTCATGTTTTATGTCAAAGAGGGACTTTTCTTGCAAGCCTTATTTTTTGTATCTATATGCTGGTAAGTTCCTTTTGTGGTTGGGTTCTATAGAATAAACTTCAATTTTTTGTGGTTGAGCCCCCTCTTTTTCCTCCTTTGATAAGAAACCGTAGAATGACAATTTTTTGTTATTGTTGGCAATACATGTTTCAATTATCCGTGCTTACTACACTACTTTATGCTAAGTGGCATTGGTACTAAATTTTTGGGTTGGTTTGGATTTGGTTGCAGAGACTTGGTCTGTTGTCATACTTTGTAGGCGCAAAGAGAGGAAGGATAACCATGTTATGCCTTAATAAATAGTTGTGTATTGTAATGTTATCAGAAATGCAGTTCTTTTCAACATAATGACTTTAGGTCAATATTAGGACTTCACTTAACATATATAAATTTGCATGTGTTATTGTTATAAAATTGTGTTGTTAACCATTTTTTTTTTATACTTAAAGAGAAAGGGGGGATACCCCTCTTGCATGTGTCATTATTACAGAATTATGTGCTAAGTGAACAATTAGTATCCTTCTTAATTGATTTTTCTTTTGATGATTTGTACAGATTTCATGCTAGTTTGAAAAATCAAATTTCTATTGTTTTAGTCCTTGTTTTTTACCTCTTACTTTTCATCGTGCAAGAAATAATAAATAAATACACCAAGAAAGCTGGATATGGAGACAAATATGGAGCTCTTGCAAGTATTTTGGGATATTTAACATGGAAAATTCCTAGATGTTCCAACTTTCAACAGTTATCAAGGTACTCACTACAATATGTTTTTGTATATTTATAACTATGTTATAAAGGCACGAGAAATAGTATCCT
This sequence comes from Iris pallida, assembly GCA_029216955.1. Taxonomy (NCBI): domain Eukaryota; kingdom Viridiplantae; phylum Streptophyta; class Magnoliopsida; order Asparagales; family Iridaceae; genus Iris; species Iris pallida. Next base: position 12,106 of record JANAVB010040591.1, read on the forward strand.
ATGTTATACAGGCACGGGAAAATAGTGTCTGTATATGAATCGTGTATATATGTGTATGTATCTTTATCCATGTCTGTGTTCGATTAATGTAGGAGAGGATTCTTATAGCCAACCACAAAAATGTGGGATAAACACAACTAAATATTTTTTTGAACTTTTTGCAGACTCCGTGGCCATTCCAACAATGAAAGATGTCACAAAGCTTGAAGCAATAATGACAACTAAGAGGAAGGGAATAACTATGGGGAAGCAAGAGGAGGAGGAGAAGATTATTATTCAAATTATTTTTACAACTCTCGAACATTTTGTTTATAATTGTAATTAATTTAGTAAAGATGTATAAACATACAACGATAATGTAAGACATTTGACTTTATCCGTCTATGTACCTTTGCTTTTATCTATTCTACAAGTTATTATGCTATGGGTGTTGGTTTACTTTCATTTATATTATAAAGAGTTTTACTTTCATAAATTCTTGAGGATTAAAATATTTATTATATATCATATATTATTTCAAGCAAAATGCATATTTGAAATTTCATATAATCTGACAATTAAATAAAAGATGCCTGGATATATTAATATTATCCCAATTAGGAACACTTTTCTACCGTTCCAACACTAGAATACAATCTAGGTGTTCCGGTAAGAGGCATAAAATTTAATCTGAAATGCTTTGTCAGGAACACTTTTTTGGTGTTCCAACACTGGAACGCATTTAAAGCGTTCCAATAAATATTAATTGGAACGCCTTTTATCCGTTCCAAGAAATTTGGCAGCCCAAAAATAGGCACGGAATAAAGGTGTTCCTGAAATTTTTTGGAATGGATTTTCTCCGTTCCTAAATGGCTTTTTGGATGGATATGTATAAATGTGCTAAGAAAGAGCTGAAAGCACTATAATCTAAGTTTAGTAAACAATCTTAAATATTAGAAGATATTAGAGATAAAACTTCTTCTAGTAACACGGATGATATTTCTTCTTTAAAATTGAGATTACATGACACTCTTGAGGAGCTTGAGAAAGCAAATTAAGATAATATAAAACTCAAAGATCTTTATGAATTAGAGAAAAAAAGTATAATATTGCGGCTCAGATAATAGATACACTCATGACCAAGTATAATAAAGTTTGTGATACCTCTAAAAAGTTAGAGACTAAACTGGGTAAACAGGTTGTCAAACCTATGACTCAAGTGAATACGAATCACACAGCTAAACACAAACACAAAACATCCAACACCACTAGAACTTTCAGAAGTCATGCATTCACATATAAATTTTCTCATAAGAAGTCATACTCCTTTTCAAAAACTCACATACATGATCTTCGAACTTCACCTAGCACAAACACATCTGCTACATGTCACTATTCTGGTATGAGAGAACATGTTTCACATTAGTATAAAATTAGGAAGTTAGTAGACATGCATATATATGTTTGGGTTCCTAAAACTAACACATCTGGACCTTCAAGAAAGTAGGTACCAAAGGTTACATCTTCAACTTGTGTAGGTGGACCTACCTCATCTTTCTAGAAGCAAATGGATTCTCAATAATAGTTGCTCCAGACATATGACGGGTGATAATACTTTGTTTACAACTCTATCGATGAAGAAAGAAGGTTATGTCTCCTTTGGAAACAACTTAAAAGGATATATATTGGTAATGACGACATAGGTACTTCTCCCTCTCCTATTATTAAAGATGTTTTTTAGTACAGAATTAAAACATAACCTTCTGAGTATAAGTCAATTGATCATCAGCTTATGGAATTAATGTTAAAGATAAATGCTTTATTTATGACGAAACTTCTGGAGTAATCTCTTTTGAAGGATTAAGAGAGGACAATATATATGTTTTATATCTATCAGAGAATACTAACAGTACAGGAAAGTGTCTATACACATCTCAAGGTGAAAGCTGGATATGGCATATGCGTCTTGGACATGTGACATGGATACTATTGCAAGATTGTCCACAAAAAAATTGGTAAGCGGCTTACCTGATATTACATTCAAGAAAGATATAGTCTATGCCAAGTATGAAAAGAACAAGGCATCCAGATTATCTTTCAAATCAGTAAACGTTGTAAGTACCTCTAGACCTCTTCAACTGGTACATATGGACTTATTTGGAACAAGTAGAGTCGCTAGTCTTGGTGGCAAGCTATATGCTTTTGTAATAGTTGATGAATATTCAAGATATACTTGGGTTTATTTTCTTGTAAATAAAAATGAGGCCTTTTCTGAGTTTATTTCTGTAAACCCCCAAAAATTTTAAAGATTTTTTTATTATTTTATATTAGCTTAAGTAATTTTTGGGAATTTTCATTTTAATATATATAGTCATAGTCATGACTAAATTTTGCAATGCAAATCGACTAGAAAAGATGGCACAGCTAGTGCCGTTGCGTGCCATGACTAGTGTATTAGTAGTGCACCCTGAGTTTGGTTGTTTTAATATTCATTAATTTAAAAATTATTAGCTGGTATATGGTTATATAATTCATTGTCATGTTTATTTATATTAGAAGTAATTATAAATTATTTTTTGTTTAAACATAATATAATAAGAGTTTCAATATTAAATATGTATTTTTCATATATGTAAATAAATACTTGTTACAAGTATTTTAGGAATTTTTAAAATTATATATTCTCATGATTTTGTAATCTTAGACTAGAACAACATATAGTTGTGTGTGCTTAATATTATATAATAACTATATAAGTATATGTACTCCAAGTCTATATATACATTGAAATTTTTTTCTTATTAAAAATATATTAGATTTTTCTATTAGAAACTAGTCCTGATCTCTACTACTACTACTTTATATAAATATTAGAAGAGGAAAAAGAAAGGAAAAAACAATCAAACCTATAACTCACGAGATCAAAATCTCGTGAGTCACCCTCACACAAAAACTCCAGCAAGCCAAGCTCTGAAGAACATGGCTCCAACCAAGTTCAATCCTAATTAATTAACTACTCCAAAGTCGATCAAATCTATACCAAATCATTTCGAATTTTATTCCTTCTAATCTCTACTTGATTGTCCTCAACTAGAACTATGAATCCAGGCCTAAACCCTATCCAATTCCTCAAAAGAGATTCTCGATTTTAAATGCACTTATAACTCTTCGGAAAACTTCTTTTGAAGAAAACCTAACAACCCCCGCTCGAGACCGCCCTAGACCTTCCTGGAGCATCCCTGCACCCTCGCGTCTTCTCGACCGATTGCACGCCGCCTTCGACCATCGCATCGCCGGAGACACGCTCAAACCTACGAGAAACAGGAGTGCCCTGTTTCAAAACCGACAGCCAGGTACCAAACTTCCCACCTATGTATCTGTAATTACTCATTAAATTTTGATCTCGTTAGTCCAACGTGTAGCTGACTTGACCCTCTCAAAACCCCTTCAAAAAGAATTGAGTACCCTAGTATTTTGCTCGAAAATTTGAACCAAAGTTGCCCAAAAAATTGTCGAAAATAGATCAGTTTAGGAGTTTAAAACCCTAAATTGGAAGACAAGTTTTTGTCGACTCTTCGACAGTGTAGAAATTCGAATTAAACAAACCGGTAGACAATATACAAGATGAAAATCCAACTTGTAGTTTTATTTTTCATCTATTAGATTTCGCTTAAATCAGTTTCAAATTTAGGGAAAAAATACTTTTTGAACTACAAAATTTGATAAAAAATTTGATACAGCGTGCGCCCCGACAAACTAGGTGACGTGGTCATAAATCATAAGTATTGAAAGACGCTATGGATGTTGTCGATAAGAATCGACGAAACTCGATTTCGTTGTGGTGTGTGACGAAATCGAAGCGTATCCGTCGAGATACCCCGTATCGGCCACTTTACAAACTAGGCCATAACTTTGTGCATGTTCGTCGTATCGAGATGAAACTTGCGCCAATAGGAACGTATCATTTTTTGGTCCTGTATGCCAACTTGGTCCGATTCTTAGAAGGTCGATCGAAATGCCTTTTTGGCCGGCCCGAGACTTGATCCAACGGGCGAAATTGTGTATGGCCTGCCGGAATCCAACTTTGGACATACGGTTTAGTTCGTCTCGTCAAACCGGAACCGTAAACATATAGTTTGCTGACTTTTGAGACCGTAGGTACTGGCACGCATTTCGATGCAAAATGGGTCAACGATGTACATCGATTTGATCCGAAATTACGATTTTGTCCTGTGTCCAGAATTGGACTTTTGGGTAGGCGTTTCAAGACATATTTTATACCAAAAATGTTCGTAATATTTGTTTCAGCATCCAGAGCTGTTTGTGAATTTTGACTTTCGTTGTTGATGATTCTGACTATTAGATTTTGCTACTTCTCGCAACACCCTCAGGCAAGATACATTATCATTCGTTGTTTATTTATTATTTTGTCTGTAAAATAAACTGTACTATTGTCGTAATTAGATAGATTATACTGTGTAGTTTTGTTTCCCGTACTTACTATTTTATGCATATTAACCTTAGATTTAAGGGACCACCCTTATTTGTGTTGCATTCATTGGCCTTGACATGTTGTACCACGAAGTCGCGGATGCATATAAAACTCGGACATGCGTGACTGGCTGGCCACCAGTACGTATAAGTCGTACGATAGGAATAACGGCTAATAGTATTTGCATGATTAGTTTGACTTAGCGGTTAATAGAGGTTATGTGTTGTGGATACAACATAGTAGGCATGGGGCGGGAAGGACAATTCCTCAGCGTATGGGCTACTATACACTTTAACTTTTGTGATCCGGAAGCTCCGCTGGAGATACGGTGTGAGATGACCCTTTATTTTACTGACGGCCACTGATGTTCTGCGGAACATCATGCTCTTACTTATTGGGCCTTTGGTGCCCCAAAGGGTGACCATGCCGATCCCATTCTAGCTAGAGCCCATGCGTTGGAGGTTTATTCTTAAAACGCATTCACTTAGAACGGTTAGGATCCCTTATCCGTTAGGTATGAGTACTTTCGGTTTGGGTACTTATATCTGACCGTGGCTTGGAACAGTAACTTATCGCAGACTAATTTGCCACATCTTGTCCTTATTTGGTTGTAGGTATGGCTCACTACTTCGATGAGAAAGTACTGAACCTTGTTGTGGTCCGGATACCATATTAGATTTTTGGCATGGAAAGATATTCATCGTAGATTAGGGTGCCTTCTGCTGTCCTTGTTTGGTTGGGGGGATGGACGCTAATTCAATGGTGTGTATTGGACCATGTTATAATCCAATTGACTTATTTATTGAGCAGTTTATACTCAGTATTATGGCATGATATTATGTGTCTTGTTACGTCCCTCTGAGGACCTGGTGATCTCTCCAGGTGTGTTCTTGTCTTCTGCATATTTTAGCCGAGGTCGTGATCTTCTCCATTCCTTTAAAGATGACGTGTCTTGGATCTTTCTTGCTACCTTCGCTAAATTATTTCAAATGTCATGTACTTCTTTTCTTTAAATTGGTTGGTAGTTGATGTGTCTCCGCCCAACATATTGTACAAAGATAATTCATGGTTATTATATGATATCTTTTATTCTTTTATTTTTTGGATGAGATTAGTTAGCTGTGTTTTTACTACATTTACAGCTTACGTTATTTATTATACGGCTGGTATGTCTACGTTCCTAGTCCTACGTATTTTGGGACTAGGCGTTACATGTTTTTGTGGTGGCCCATGCAGGTCAAGACCAATTGTTTGGTTATTTTACCGTACCAAGCAAGCCTGCGTATATGATTAGAGTATAGGATCTCATCCACATACTGGACCTCTTACCTCGATTCCATTCTTGAACTCTCACTTGACTCATTGATTGCATCTTGATTGATCCCTTCTATCGTAAATCTTATTTTTCTTTTGTGCTTGATAGGGGTTAGAAGAATAACTTGCAAGCCTCATTGGTTCAATTACACTATTAGTTGAATTCTTATAAGTTGGGTAGAGTGCCTCACGACCTAGTATTGCTTTCATCCTTGTGACCCATTGTGGAGGATACTACTTGGATTACCTAGACTATAAATCCTTAGAGGACCATATCTTATTTTATCGACCAAAGCCTTAGAAAATAAGATAATAGGACATCTGTATAGGCCAACCACCGGACAAGACTTAGATTCTTAAGGACTTGAACTATTTAGATTTCCTTGCATCATTATCTAGCGTACTTATATTTTGGACTAGCTTGACTAATGCCGCTATTATAGCCTAGTTTTGTGAGCTTTCTTTCTATCGAGCTTGATAAAGGACAGTATTTTATTGAAGGCCTCCACTAACATATTGTCTAATCAGAACTGGTGTATGATGGTCTGATCAACCTAGTGCACTTGGTTCGCTCTTCTTATGAATACCCTACAGGATTAAGAAATAGTTAACAAATATACTTGCCCTCTAGGATCTCATCCGTGTATGCCTTGACGACTCTCTTTTGAACTATTCAATCATCTTCAAACCCCGTATTTGTATTCGACCTTACCTTCCTTGAGCTCCTTATTGTTTTCGTCGTTCACCTATTTTAGAAAGATGAACACTCGTACTTGATATCCCCTTTAGCTGCCCTATCACCTATGGTCGGATAGTTGTATATACACAAGTATAGCTAACCATCGGCCAAGCCAAGTGATTATAACCTGCCTTGAGTCACTTGTCGTTCCTTCGACCCTAAATCTGTTACCGTGATCTTCTAATCATTCAAAATTTAGATTGACTAAAATTGTTTCCTTAATCGTGCCCCAAACTTAGACGACTATCATACCACTTTCTCTCTAAAAAATCATGTACCCTGGATCTCTAATCATTTATCTTGAATTCTTAACACATACTCTTTATATTTCTTGTGTTAAACCATCATTTATTTTTCCAACCCTTACCCGACCAGGCAGCACAATTTAGGCAGGCTAGACAATAGGTGAATAGACAAGGGCAAGGGCCAGTATTTACCATGGTTGTGATAGACACCCATCCCAAGATTAGCGATCTAGCAGGTATTATTCTAGTTATACCATTTTATTTATTTTGACATGACTTAGCATTAGAACTGTCACGACCCGCTCCCGAATAATCAGACACGAGTCGGACACGCCCAGCCTTCGTCGTTGGACACGACGAAGTAAGCTGTACCAATCTAAGGAAATCTAACCAAATAATCAAGACAAGTACAAATCACAGCATCTATAAACGTATCCCAAAATCAGAGTAAAGTACAAGTCTCAGAATTATTACATTCCAGCAATGAAAGTAAAGCCTACTAGTCTCAAAATACAAGGAAATGTAAGCTACTAAGGTAAAGCTCTAGGCTTCAGCAGCCTCTAAGTCAAGAGCAACTCCAGCTGGCTCTACAGCATCTATTGGCTCTCGGCCATAATAAGTGTCGCACAAAGCCTCCAACTCACCTGCAACATATCCTAGTTAGGAGCGGAGCAAAGTACAGTTCTAGGTAATGAACAAGAACAATATAAAACTAAGTACAGGGGTATATGAATATGAAATACAGGAAAGTACAGAAAAGTAATACAGGAAATAAAGTACAGGAACTACAGAACAGGAATATAAAGTACAGGAAATGTAAAGTACAGGAAATGTGATGTACAGGAATGAAACTATAATCCTGAAGTACAAGACATGATAAGTACACCATGTTTGAAATACAACTAGTCCATGTGACCGGCTGGGGGAGTACAGGAGTACATGAATATGGTACGGCTTAGGGCCCGCGTGCACGATGCGAGGCCTAAGCTATCTACATATATTAACCGAGGTTTGGTCACATGGCTAGTGTTTTCCCACCCGACATAAGCAAGTACAAGAACAGGAATACAGGAGTACAGGGGTACATGATATCGTGTCATGACGTGTCAAGAAAGGTACAAGATATATAAATGTACAAGACTGTAGAAAAGTACTTGCCTTGCTCTGGAAAGGTACTGGTAAACAATAGAGCTAGATATCTTCCTGTTTTAATAATTTACAAGTTGGTTAAGCTATGAATAATATCCTAGTCAATTATCTTATAAAATATTATGATTACACCACTTAGCTAACTCCTATTATATAACACTCATTAACCATAAGTAATTTATTATATTCTAGTTAGCTACACATAATTGCCAAGAACTAAGTTATTGCTTTAGAAAATGATTTTTGGACCTAAATGACAACTAACAGTTACTGTAACCCATAATTTAAGAAAGATGGCATTTATTATAAAGTTACCATCAAGGTGACAGATAAAATTTCCTAGAATTTGTAATTTCTTGAGATAACTTCTTAAAACAATCCTTAAATCCTAATGTTACCTTCACCAACTATTTCGAGGAAAGAGATAAGTAAAACACACTCTTAATAAAACATGAACTTTAAAACTAGTTTCAACTCTTCAATCCAGCCAGCTGCCCCAAACTCTATAACATTAACTTATAATACTATCATCTGATCATAACATTTGAATAACAAGTTCAATATACCAAGGAAAATGTACTGATAACAGCTAGTAGTTAGAGTTCAAACTCAGCAATTCCATTGCTTAATATGCCACACATACACCAATAAATCTAGAGTATACTCATTTCAATCAACCCCAACACCAGCCCATACAATGTACAGTATAAATAAAAGAATATATAATTCAAAAGAAAGACAAAATAGGGTCTAATTGCAACTATAGACTACTACTGCACTCTGCCACAGAAATAATATTTTGCACCCCAAATCCACTTAACAACCTGGTTGGCCAAGTCAAAAAAATGCAGCAGGACACGAACCACACAGCAGGACACGGTCACGCAGCAGGACACGGTCATACAGCAGGACACAGTCACAAGCCAACTATACTCCTTATGAGTACAACATAGGGTTTTGATAACCCGCACCTGGACACGACCACAACTTGCTCACGAACACAGACACGACACGAACGAGAGCAGATCCTCAGATACGATCCAACACCAAATAAAAGTTGACACGAACGCACGACCCAATGCAGAAAGAAATGAACACCACACCAGAATTATAATCGATCATAAAACAATTCCAAAATATGAAGAGGAAGTAAAATGTTACCTGCTGAGAAGAGGAATTAAATTTCTCAAGAACAGACGAACCCGACACGATCTCGCTCAGGACACGAATTCCTACTCCACATATTTAAAACAAGGAAAGTACAGAATTAAGATTATATTAAAAAAAATATACCGAAAGAAATCAAGAGTACGAGTGTTACGTACTCACAGTCAAATAATGACAATCAATCCAATTCTGAAGTTCTTCCAAACTAAAGATCCAACTCAGATTTCCTAAGAACACTAAACTCAGAGAAAATAAGGGTTGATCAACTACTGACCGATTTCCCAAATTTGAATTGAAGGAGTGCAGTTGTTCTTACCAGAGATCATGGATCTGAACGAATCGGATTTAGATCAGTCAATAGTTCTGCCGAGCTCATTATTCGATTTTACGAGATCAGAGGAAACCTAACATATGAGGTGAAGAAAATAAGAATAGATCTGGACAAGAATTCATGAAGATGACCAGCTCAAGAACTCACCGTCATGAAGATTGACGGAGAAGAAGAGTATCGCCGTCGAGGAACCGTCCTGGGAGGCGCTACTGTGGTGAGTCACAGTCGTCGAGAGTAATCGTCGACGAAGGGGGTGATTCAGTCGAAAGGAGAGGGCCATCGTTGCTGTCGTCGAAGACTCGCCGATATCTTCAAAGATGATGTCGAACCCTAGTCGCCGTCGTCGTCGATGACCATCGCGGGAAGAAATTAGGGTTAGGGTTAAGCGAGATTGGGGAAAAGAGAGCTCTGGCTAGGAGAAAGAGTTCTCGGGAGAAGGAAAAATTTGGAAAAATTATGAGGCTGAGTAAAAACTCTCTCTCCTCCAATTGGTTTTAAAAGGATTGAATGGCAACTTTGCGAACCCCCCCTCCGCTACAATACATTTATATAGGTCCCTCCTGATTGAATAATTTACAAAATAAACCCTTTCCTTTTCATTATTTATAAGATCTATTAGAAATCAGTTAGAATATTAAATGGTGGACCCCAAAGTTTGTTATAACAAACTTTTAAATTTAAAATAATTCCTGTCCTGCCAATTTCCCTCCAAAAGTATAAATTAAAAATATTTATTGTTTCAAAACCAAAACTTTATTATTAGAAGAAATCTTTAATTTCTCTAAAATAGGAAAGTGGAGTTACAAATCTCTCCCCCTTGAAAAATTTTGTCCTCAAAATTCGAAGACTCACAAAAATTAAATCTCAAAGTCAGGAAAAGATTCAAACACCAGTCATTTATTGAAATCAGATTTTCGAACACTAGAATACAATCAAGTAAACAAGCTAGGATAGCGCTCTCGCATCTCATCCTGCGCTCCCATTTGGACTCTCCAGAGAGTGGTGTCTCCACATGACGCGGACAAGTGGAATAGTCTGGTTGCAGGTGCTTCTCCCTCCGATCAAGGATCTCCACTGGCTGCTCCACGTAAGTCAAGCTCGGACCCAACTCTAGCTCTGAATAGTCCACCACATGACTCGAATCTGGAATGTAGCGTTGAAGCTGAGACACGTAGAAAACATCGTGTACTCCCTCTAAGCTGGCTGGAAGTGCTAGTCGATACGCCACCTCGCCAATCCGTACCGTCACATCGAGAGGTCCGATGTACCTCGGATTGAGCTTCCTGTCTCTGCCGAATCTGATAACGCCCCTGGTCGGTGATATCTTCAGGAATACTCTATCTCCAACCGCAAACTCTAGTGGCCGTTTGCTGTTGTTCGCTATATTCCAGACCAACTTTGAGACGCTCTCTGATCTGTCTGACTTTCTCGTCTGAGTCTACTACCATCTATGGCCCAAGCAAAGCCCACTCACCAACGTTGTTCCAAGATAAAGGTGTGCGACAC
>JANAVB010040592.1:0-71194 GCA_029216955.1 Iris pallida
CTTCTATTCATTCTATCTATGCACCCATTCACCAATTTACTTTTCCTCCATTCATATTGCATCCATTCCTCCATTCATTAAATCATTCAATGCTTCATCATACACTCATTCATCCATATTTCATCACTAAAATTTATTAACCCTTTCATTCATTCATTCATTAATGCATCCATCCTTCACTCTACAAATTCACCACTCATCCATCCAATATCATATCATCCATCCATTCCCTCATGCATTCAACCACACTCATTCACCCCACACATCATTCATCCATCCCACAAGTTCCTATACTAAAATCAGCTCCTTAGAAAACCCTTATGTGTGTGTGTGTGTGAGTCTATGAGGGGTAATAGAATTAGCATGTTAGCAAGATAAGTATTGTTAGTCTATGTTAGTAAGGTAATAGGATATGGTTTGATTAGATATGATATTTTGTTGGAGAGTGAGGTATTGTTAATAAAGATTGTTTTAGAGTTAGAGTTGTGGGTGGTATCGTAGGATACCAATATGGTATCTAGGGTAAATAGGATTTACCCTATTTCTAAGAGGTAATTGTCTATAGCTAAGGTAGTGATTTAGGGTTTAAGATATGGTTAGAATATAGTTTCCTTGGTTGGTAATGGTCAGAAATAGGCTCCTAGGCTAATTTTGACTTGGATTGACCATTTGACCAAAAGTCAACAAAAGTCAACCGAAAGTCAAATTTACCTAAAAGTAACTAGAATTGACCGAAACCAAACCAGAGTTGACCAGTTGACTGAAAATCAACAGTTGGTCAATATTAGCCTAGTTTGACCTAGGGCTGACCTAGAGTTGACTAGAGTGACTAGAGTTGACCAGGGTTGACCAGTTGACCAAAAGTCAACTGTAAGTCAACCTTTGATCCAGTTTGACCTAGTTTGACTTGGATTGAATCCAGTGACCTAGTATGACCTAGTATGATCTAGTATGACCTAGTATGACCTAGTATGATCCAGTATGACTAGTTTGACCTAGTTTGACTTAGACTTGCTATTCATGACTTAAATTAGTTTTCCTTCACTATAAAACCTTGTTGACTTATAGTCTATCTTTAGGTCTGTGATTACTCCTGAGCGTTTGTTCACCTTATCAGCTCAGGACCACAGGTGAGTACATTCATGATAGTTTTCATTGTCTTAATATCTGCTATATTCGATTCAGTTGTAGTGTCTTACTCGATTTCCAGTCACGATAGTTCACGGACTAGTATGTTGGATGATGACATGAGATGTTGTTCCTAGATTTTTGGTATTGGTAATTTTCCTGTCTTGTTCCCTGTACTTGTATAGACCAATTTCTAAAGGAACTTGCTACCCTTTTATGGAATCACGTGTCATGTCCAGATCCATTATACTATTCGGGGATGGAAAATTATTAGGGGCTATGTGATCAAAGCCACCCTGTCACTATATCTTGTGCTTGTGCCACTCTTACCTCACGGGTGTAGCGAGACTATTCCTTATGCTTGTTATCCAGGTTGGCTGGCATGACCCTTCCCAGAAAATTTTTTGTGATTGTCGGGCCAAGTGGATAGCCTGTCCTTTAACTTTTCCAAAGCGATCACATAACGCTCTAATAATTCAAGGCAAATTATATTTATTTTATCTCATCATATATCCGCTCAGTTCTACTTTCAGTACTTTTCTCACCATGCTATAATATTCATTTACTCATATGTTCTATATGCCTTATGTTATACCTTGATTGGAGGCTAAGTTCTATTCGGGAGAAGGGTTACAACCCCGGTCCTTGTTTGGTTTAAGCGTTGTAACTCAGCTTCCGAATGGTTCCCAAGTCATCCTATATCTTTGTCTTGTATTTTATTATACTGTCTCTTATAGAATTGTCAATTTATAGGAACTGTTAGTGTTTGTACTTGCTCATTTTTCTGACAGGATACCGTTGATATATTACAGATGATTCTGAGGCAGACTGCTCGACCTACTATGGGGGTCGAGATAGATGGAGTAGTCCAGGACTGTAGCCTGATAGTTGAGCCACTAGACTTTGCACACCAGAGTAGTGTAACTTAGTTAGGTTTGCTGGACTATGATCCAGCTAGTACTTTCAGACTGTAGTATTCAAACTGTAGTATTCTATATTATATTTGTGACTCTGTGATGTTATGTATCTCTGGGCTTGTGTTGGATCTTGAACTTATTTCTATCTTCATATCTATCATATTTTCTTTCCGTGTTATCTACCTTAGTTTTATCTTGTGATTGAGTTATGCCAATTATATTCCTCCGTACAAAGATGACATGTACCTTTATACTGTTTAGTCGTAGTATTTACAGACGTCATATACAGCGTTCTACCGTCGATTCTGCGGCGTAGGCTGGACGTACCCACGTGCTCGTGCCCCTAATCAGGGTACGGGTCGTGACATTTTTGTGGAGGCCCATGCAGGTTAGTGTCGCAATTAGTGCGATCTCATAATGGTGCTCAACTTAGAGTACTAATTACGAGCCTGCGATTAGGACATAGGATCTAGGATATGATAGGAGTTACTCATCAATTTTAGGAATTTTCTGATCTTTTGATTACCATGACAACTCTTTGCATTGAATTTAATTGTCCTTCTTTGATATTCCCTATCATGTGCCACATTGATTCCTTGTTTCAATCTATCCTCAGGATGACGATTACTCGCTCACAGGTAGCAGGATCTAGTACTGTTCCGGGAGGCCCGATCCGGTAGGACCTCCACCTCCGGTTGAGGGAGTTGCCACCTCAGTTCCTGCCCTTCAGGCGCGAGTAGCAGCGACGGTTACAGGAGGTCTTCCACCTCCAGCTGCGGGACCGTCCATAGTCATTCCTGAGACTCATCCTCCGTCGCCTCCGCTACCAACTGATGCATGTAGAAGCATGGAAAATAACTAGAAAAGCTCATGCGGCTCAGATAGAAAGAGCTCATGCGACTCAGGAATCCGTTAGACATTCATGCGGTTCAAAAGTCCTTTAAGCCTCATGCGGCTCGGATAGCTTTATGCGTCTTAGGAAGGAGCCAGTGGCCCAAAGTAGTTCGCCTCTACAGCTGGCCTAAAGCAAATGCTTCATTAAATGCCCTGACGGCAACTCTGACAGAAAGGCGAAGTGACAACTTTGACATAAAGCTGAAAAGATAGCTCTGACATGATGGCGTGCTCCTAGGAAAAAGAAGAAATCTTTTATAGCTGACATGAGCCGTCAAGTCCAAAGCTCCTATGCGGGTGCCACTCCTATGCGGCTGTCACCCCTATGCGGTTGCTCTCTTCATGCGGATGACTCTGCATGCGGCTGCCCCTTCATACGGCTGCCACCTTCATGCGGCTGCCCCTTCATGCGACTGCCACCTTCATACGGCTGCCTCCTTCATGCGGCTACCCTTCTACGACTGTCTCATTCACGATGCTGCCATCCTTTGCGGCTATCCCCCTCATGCGGCCGTCACCTCATGCGGCTGCTACCTTTATGCGGCTAGGAGTGTGGAGGTCACCCATATGCGGTTCATTTAGAGACTGTATTCATGCAGCTCTGTCAGGACGTCCCACTCATGATAGTTGAGACACGTGGCGGTCCTCATGACAGTTGAGACACGTGGCGGTCTTATCCCCTCGGAGTTATGGCTGCTAGCAATCATAACAACCCAGATTTGTTATAATCATCATAATTACTCAGGTCAAATCAGATTTGTCGTAATTAAGCAAATTTAACACGTAGCGAGAGATCCGAGCTTGTCATGACAAATTATGAAGATTCATTGCCATCAGCATTAATTGCCCATACGGACTGGGCGTAATAAAAATTAACTGCCCAGATGTGATGCAATCAAGATTAATGGTCCAGATTGTTGGCCGCGACTTTTCAAGGGATAATCATTACAAACCCTAATGATCACACCACCACTTCTATAAATAGCAATGTGCCATTCCCTTACAAACCCTGGAGAGAAAAGAGGGAAAAAAAGAACAGAGAGACTCTCCACCCGACTGGACACACAGAGAGACAAGGCACGCACAGAGGATTCTTCCCGCACATCTCGAGAGCATTTTTTCATCAGAGTCAAGGCTACGTCCGATCGTCCAAGAAGTAAGGCAGAGCTGCCGTCGCTTTTCCGAGCCTCTATCGTCACCCCCCCCAAAATCAAAAATAAACAATCGTACTTAGATTACTGTACCTAGGTTTTCATTCTTAGGTTCTTTGTATGAGCGAGTTTGTATTGTGAGTCTAAGTTCAGTCCTCCTATAAAATTGTTCTGCACTTTTATAATCAATCGCAAACACGATGGCGACTCTGCTGGAGACTAACTTCTCCATGGCTGAGGAGTTGGTGACGCAATCGGACGCAACCAAACTTGGCTCTACTCAACAAATGCTGGTCGTCCGGTTCGACCAACAGGCGTTTGAAGAAATGCTCTCCGACGGGAGCGCTGGCCCGGTCCAGCGGCGAGCCCACACAAAAAGGCTCGCAGAGAGTGGAGTCCCAAATCATTCGCTTCTCCCCAAACTCTCGAAGAAGTACTCTCTGTTACTCAAGATGGCGTAGAAAACTCTCATGCGGCCCCATTTCAGACCATAGAGGACTTTGCTGTCCCCAAGTCCAGCAGAAGAAAACACTATGATGCTGGACTTGCAGGGACAAAGAGGAACTCTATGCGGTCCAAGCCGCATAAGGGTGCCAGCCGCATGGAGAAGGCTCATGGGGCCACAACCGCCAGCCGCATGGAGAAGACTCATGCGGCCACAGCAGTCAGCCGTATGCAGAAAGCCCATGCGGCCAAAACCTTCAGCTGCATGCAGATAGCCTGCACGATTACGACTTTCGGCCGTATCCCGAAGGTTCATGCGCCACTGCTCCTAGCCGTATACAGAAGGTTTATGCGGCCACAAAAAGACAACCGCATGCAGACTGCCTACACGGCCACCGATCCCAGTCGCCATACCATCTGTCTCATACGGCTCACAGTCAGTCTTTGACCGCCTCTCATGCGGTCCTGATCTGGAGGCTCTCTGGGTATACGCCAGGCTCTATTGTGGCCAACTTGGACTCTTTGTTATGCACTCTCGGGTGCCAAAGGGAAGAAGTCTCGGTCAGCGCGGGCTCGTCGAGCTCAGTCGGCCGTCCCAACTTCTGACTATCAGGGCGTCCGCTTACTATTACGCGGGCCCCTGATGGAAAGTTGTATAGAACTACCGTGTCCAGCCCCCGGCGACCAACGAATGGGATAGTTATCAAGAATCTCCCAATAATGATCAGAGCAAGTACTCGTACTACCACACATCAGGGAGCAGACAGGGTGCCAACACACTCATATGCTCAGAACTCCCAGGCCCACAAAATGGGTGACTTGCGCAACGTGATTCTTCACAAACGCAAGGAAAAGACGAAGACTTGATGTACAGAGAGTCCTGTCAGGGACATCAATACACCCAAGTCATTGTCAACTGCTGCTGCAATAAGGTAGAAGTACAAGAAGACCGACGGTCCGTCTTCCAACGGTTGTAACACCCAAGCTCAGAAGACGAGGCGCTTCTCGTCGTCTCCTGCAATTCTGCTCTGAAGATTTCTGGCAGCAGTAGAGGGAAGAAAACAAATTTCTCCAGTCCGAAAATCTCGACCGACAAACTCTCTTTTAAGCGGTTGTTTACCACCGTTACAGAGGAGTTTACCAAGGTACCCGCTCAAAGACGAAATCTGCCATACTGGAAGATTCGTCGTCCACATCTCTGGGAGGCACTGAAGCCGGGGGTAGCACTCTCCCAAATATCTACGACAACCCGGTGTTCCAAAAAGATAATCCTGGGGAAACGGTTCACCCAATAGATGCAGCAGATCCTGACATCCCCTAGGGCGTCCACAACTCTCAAGATAAGGCGAGCTCTGAAGTTGGGGGTACCACTCCTTCTGAGTTCGAACCAAAGGAGAACATTCCCACGTACCCTGACGACTTTTCTGTACAAGAGTATGACTCAGAGGGCACATCCTCCACCGTTCCTTCCATCTCTCCTCATGTGAGGACGGTGTTCATGACGGATAGCAACCAAGACGGTCCCAGTGATCGCCAATGCATCGATACTCTGGAGGCCATACTTCATGCCTTGGTCAAGTCCGTGGACGAGATCAAAGCGGCCCTTCCAACTCTGCAAGGAAGAACACTTGGCCAAACAAACGTGGGACCCGTGGTCAATGCGGACTCGAACTCAGCCGCACCAAACCCGGGTGATAATCCTCCTAAAATATCGGCCCCCACCACTGTAGACGAGGCCAGGAAGGCAAGAAGAGAGGTGCAGGAGCTCCGGGCCATGTTCCACGCCCGCGAAAACTGCCAGGACCTCAGGATACGACAACCGTATCCTGCTGCATGGAGAGATGTGCCTTTTCCACCATGATATAAACCACTCAACATCAATCCTTATGATGGAAAGACATCTACAAGCAGGTACATCACCTACTTCGAAGTCACAACCGACCATCTGTCTCATGACGATGCCATCCTTACGCGGTTGTTCATCGAGGCACTAGAGGGGGTCGCCTTCGACTGGTACCGCAACTTGCCAGACAACTGCATCCATTCTTTTGCTGGCTTCAAACGTATGTTCCTGGAGAGGTTCTACGAAGTAGGACAAGATGTGGCAATGTCCACCCTCATGGATGTTGTTCAGGAAAAAAAGGAGCTGACAAGAAACTACATCGAGTAGTTTCGCCAGACCGCGATGAAGTTGCCTTCCGGTAACCCTGATTCCTCCTTAATTGAAATTTGCCAAAAGAGGCTGCTTCCCACGATCAACCTCTGGATGGGCGGAAGTTAGTTTAAGGATTGGAAGATTTTCATTATCAGTGCCACTAGCCCAGAAGACAAGTTGAAGAAAGCTCGCCAATTGGGATTGCACGTCTCGGAAGGAGAAGACAAGGGCATACGCCCTAACACCAACAGCAACAATGGTGGTAATCCCTCCAACAATCGAGACAACAAGGGCAAACAGGCTATAATGGCCGACACAGCATCGAAGCCTGAACCAAAGCCAGCAGAGAAGCAGTGGCCTTAGATGACTATTCCTTCGAGGACGGCCATGTCAAACCATCTTGGACATGCTCATACAAGGAGGTCGAATTCAGCTCCCTCTTCCAAGACGTGAACCTCGTCCTGCAGAAATAGAGAACCCCAAGTACTGCCACTACCATCGCTATGTCCACCATGCTACACATGACTGCTACCAACTGAAGCGATACACAACATCTCATCGATTCTAAGGCCCTGGCCATTGGTTTTGAAGAGGTGACCGTAGCAGCCAATATGGTGTCAGTACAATTCGGCAGCTTCCCTCCGACAACGACTCAAGATGGAGTAGTGCCCGTCCCCAGAGCAAGGATGGAGGTCGCTAACCTTCTACCTTTCCGAAACTAGGATGCTGGCCTAGTGCCCCTACCACATCACGAGGGGAGGTCATGTGGGTCCATCCGGATCTGCTACCTGAAGCGACTCAGTCCGCACCTCCCTCCACCAGTAAGAGAAAAAGTGGGAAAGTCAAATCATGTACAATCTCGACAGATGTCGAAGAAGCTACTGCTGTTGTTACCCGCTCCGGCGCACAAACCCAACCTCCACCGGGTAACTCGGCTGAAGACCATCAGCCGACAGCTGCTGAGGCTCCAGGACCTTCGCAGCCTTCGTTGACCGACAAGCCTAGGCCGAAGGAGACTCGCTTCGACAAACCACTCCAAAGAGAGATGCCTCATGGGATGGAAAGGCCCTACAACTTTGACATCTTGGCACAATTGGCCAACACACCAACCAAATTGTCGCTATACGAGCTCCTGAGGCTCTCCAATGATGTTCGTATCGCACTAAGCGAGGCACTCCAGAATGCCGACACATATCTGGCTGTCAAATCTCACTGGGGAAAGCTCTCCTGCAGATCTCCAGGACAGTGCTTGTACAGGCACAATGCCAAATATCGTCTTCACTCCGCAGGATATGCTTATCAAGACCAACCTACACGATCGCCCTCTATATTATACTGGGTACATTGGCGATATCAAGGTGGACCGAATGCATATTGATCCCGGTTCTTTGATAAGCATCATCCCGAAGAGCCTACTACACCATCTGCACATCCCAATGCATCGCCTAATGCTGACAAGCACCGCCATCAGCGGTTTCAATTCAGACAGAAGCTATCCGATCGGGAAGATTTGCTTGAAGTGCCAAATTGGCGACCTTCAGTCAGAAGTGACCTGTTATGTCATAGATACAGACACTTCCTACAACATCCTCCTGGGGCATCCTTGGATACACGATTACATGATCGTGCCCTCCATATTGCACCAGTGCTTCAAGTACGTCGACAAGCACAGCTTCGTGAGGACAAAATTTGTCGACATCGATCCCTTTAAAGGGGTCGAATCCTACTACTCAGATTTATGCTTGTACGAGAAGTCAAAAAAGCACTTTGCCGAAGGAGATACTCAAGCTCAAACTGAGGTGGCAGCTGGATCAGAAGAACTGCTGATAATCCATCTCCAAGCCCGCAAACTTGGCAGAACTGTATCCCTTACGGCCACTCTGCGTAAGGACGCAATCAGCCTCTCTGCACAAGGAGGACAGATGATAATCCGACTGCCAAGGTCTGACCAAGCGCCAAGACCCACGACAGAGCCACTGACAATTAGGCTGCCTAGAGCTAGCCAACAACACAGAGGAGCTCAATCCCTCTGTCAAGCCAATGACGATTGTCTTTCCAGAATGAATCGGCAGCCGGACGCTAAGGGGACTGTTAGCCAGCCAACAACCCCCGTCCAGCACTGAACACCAAACTGGAGGTAGTATGCCAACGACTCCATGTTCGGCTCCACCCATGGAGCCCCTGATGATTAAGCTGCCGAAGTCATCCTTTCAGTCTTCATTTACACAGGGGGTAGCTGAAGAAGAGTCAGAACTGGCCAAGTATGTGGCTGCTCACACCGATGTTCCATCCGCAGATGATGTAATCCTACTAGAAAAGATACCTTACTTCATCAATAAAGGGCTATCTTTGAATTATCTCGAGCTTAACAAGCTTTGTACAATGTATGCTATGGAACACGGTATAGGCACCCATCTACATACAAGTGACAAAGGACACCGCAAACCAACTTACCCCAGTGGAAGACGCTTACCGCATAATCGAAGGAGAGGATCATCCAATCATCTTAGGCCAGAAGAATGATCCACAACCTTTTAGGGTAGAAGAAGTTGAGCTCGAACCCGACACCGGGAGACTGCCTCTTTACCTGTATAGTTCCCAATCCAAGTACCTCATGCAAAAATAGGGGTATGATCTGGAAACTACACCAGGCTTGAACTACGGTATTGGACGGCGGTTACCCTTACAATTGCCGGTCCCGGCTGGAAAACCACGAGACTATTACAGCAAAACCAGATGTGGGCTAGGTTATGTTATACCGACAACGACCACTAAAAGATCAGACGAGGAATGCGATGGCATTCACACTCAACCGGATCACCCAGTTTCGATTCAGATGTCAGCATTCGGGACATGCTCAGGCAAGTCTGGTCCGTCAATATGGTGTTTGTCGATGCCTATGAAGAAGATGAAAACATTTCTGAACTTCTTGAGTTAGAGCCGTGGGCACAACAACTAGATGCGCAATGGAAGAAGCGGTTCGAGCAAAGAGAGCCTCCCACCGAAGATGAGGTTGTGCAAGTTGATCTTGGTGATGAGTCTTCTCCAAAGCCCATCTCTGTCAGCAAGAATCTGACAGACGAAGAGCGGGAATCGCTACTACAACTCGTCAGAGAATACATCGACGTTTTGTTATGGAGCTACGAAGACATGCCAGGACTAAACCCCAAAGTTGCACTTCACAAACTCAACATTCGTCTGGACGCAAAATCGGTCAAGCAATAGCAACGACAGTTCCGTCCCGACGTCATGAATGCCATTAAAGCTGAGGTCAACAAACTAATAGCCAGCGGCTTTATCCGTAAGAAATAGCATCCAGACTGGGTCGCCAACATAGTACCAGTCCTCAAGAAGAATGGAAAGATTCGAATCTGTATCGACTTTCACAATATGAATGAGGCATGTCCTAAGGATGAGTTCTCTCTCCCTATCACAGACATCATGATTGACAACACCTGCGGCTTCGAGCATATGTCATATTCATGGATGGTTTTTTCGGGTACAACCAAATCGAGATGTTCCCTAATAACGAAAAGTATACATCATTTCGAACACCGATTGGCATATACTGCTACACAGTCATGCCTTTCGGTTTAAAGAATGCTGGCGCCACCTATCAAAGAGCTATGAGTGTCATCTTTAGGGACCACTTGTGCAAGACAGTAGAATGCTACGTCGACGACATCATTGTCAAAAGCCGCTCTAAGAAAGATCATCTGTATGATCTGAGGACAGTATTCTGTAGGAACGAAATCGTAAAGCACAATACTCTACAGGGGGGGTGAATAGAGTTGGCAGCGGAATAATGATAATTAAAAAATGTTAGCAGCAAGATCATAGAATAATAATCACAACGTAAAGTAAAGGCAGAGATAAGAATGCAAACGCAAAGACAGCGATGTATACTGGTTTCCCTCTGTTGAGGACTAATCCAGTCGGTAGAACTCTTGCTACTAGTTGAATCTACTATTGGCAAAACCACAAGTTTTCTTACGAAGTCCTTGCAACTTCTACAACGCGAGCTTTGATACGAAGAACTCGTCCAACGTAAATTATGAAGAGGTATTCTTCAATCAAGCCTTCTGATTATAATCTCTCAGAAACTTCTAGATCGTACCGCACTGGAAAATCGACTAGAGGATTGTAATTGGTTTGGGATCTGAAATTTAAAGCTCAAGAAAACACTTTGGAAGACTGAAAGCTTTAGATAGAGAGAATATTGAAAGTGAATGAGTGAGTTGAAATGATCGAAATCCTTCTCTATTTATAGTAGTTCCAAAGACAGAATTCTAGCAGAATTCGGGCAGAATTCGGACAGAACTCTATGAGAAAATTTTGGTCAAATCCGCAACTGCAGGAGGACCAAGTTCAGAAGAATTCAAAAATCAAACGGCCACCAACCGAACTCTGGCCGAACTCTGGCCGAACTCTGGCCGAGTTCTGTCAGGGTTAGGTTAGGTTTTAAAAATTAGTTTTTGATGATTTTTGAAAACCTTTTTGAAAACCTTTTTAAAACTTTGTTTAAATGAATATTTTTCAAAACAAAGGATATTTTAAAAGTATTTTGAAAACATTTTGGAATAGCCTATTTGTCAGTACGACTCGGTGTACAACGTATTCCTAGACTCAATAAAATGGAAAATATATTGCTCAAAGAAAATACAGACTCGAACAGGCAAACATAGCTTCGGTCTTGAACTGTGGATAGTTGTTCTTGTTCATGTCTAAGAGTCCGATACATCCTGACTAGCTTCACATATAGAGATAGAGTTTGATCAATTATTAAAATCAGGTTGACCATATAACCAATGGGCCAACAATTTTCTCCATTTTGATAATTGACAAACTATGAATGATATAACATTTAAGCTTGAAATAAAATCAAAAATTGTTCACGTCCTGCATTTTCTTAAAAGAATGTTAGATCTTTATTTTTCTCCCCCATTGTCACTTAGCAAAATAATTGCAAAAGAGGAAAAAATCCCTCGCAATCAATGCATAAATAAAAAACAGTAAAGAAATACAAGAAAATAATCATGATAAATGATAGAAATAATAAAGCATTTGAATAACATCACATGTATGTATTTGTCCTCAGGCAGTTATAATAAACAAAGAATTATCACAGGCAGTTTATAGTAGAGAAGCAGATAAAAAAATGCTAAGTAAATAAACTGATGTGAATCATAAACTACGAATCTCATAAAGATGAAAAGATAAAGATGTTCAGATGACATCAAATAAAACAAATCCAGTACAAGTCCTCAAAAAATACTGATAATAAAGTCTGAAAGTAGAAAAACTTGGAATGTCGGAGCATTTCCAAGTATACAGGAGATAATGTCTAAGTCTTATATCAACTAACATATCACAACTCCTCCTTCTCATCATCATAATCAGTATGATGACCAACATGTCCAGAAGGACCAACTCCAGAGGTACCCGTGCCAGAAGGCTGAGGAGGAACGCCAGTGTAAAACACACCGACATAATCACGAGGAGGAGCACGGTCAGAACGGTACCAATCATATGCGTTACCGGGCTGGAAGTAGGCATGAACAGCCTCATCCTCACAGCGGTAACTAGAGAAAGCTGGATCTCTAGGAATGGAACCGGCTGAATGTCCAGTCTGGGCGAAACAAAGATCAACTAATGAATTTACAATCGCCTGATAACGGGTGCGTCGCAAACTCACGTTCGTGGGCCATGTCCATCATGGAGACGTGCAAATATGAAAGGTGCTGGTGTATGCCCTCAAATGTCATAGTATATGCTGAGGAGGTGGAGGAGGTGGAGCAGTATAGCAGGAGCAGTAGGAGGAGCAGATGCAGTCATACTGCGACGAGATAACTTGAGAACCTTGGGCTCAGGGTCTTGAGCACAAATAGATAAGTCAATGTCGAAACGTTGAAAGATGCGTGGGAGAATTATCGCATAAGAGAGATTTCTATCTCTTGCACGACAACGTCCCATCATCTGAATAATGGTCTTAGGGGCAGAAAATGAAATTCCCTTAAGAATGTGATACATAGCAGATAATTCAAGAGACGTGACATCATCCTTCGAAGTAGATTTCGGAAGGAGAGTGGAATAAATGATACGGTGCAATTCATAATTAAACAAGTTCAAGTTGTTTGCCTTAAACTTTCCAAAGCGAACTCTATCAGGTGCACAAGTTCAGCTATGAAACTGGTAAGTGTCGTGCCTTCGGGGAAATCAAACTCAGTGATGTCAACAAGCGATTCATCTTCATTGGGAATACCAAGGATCTCCGCTAAGAGAACATCATTGAAATTGATATCTAATCCTCCAACACGTGTGCTTACATCAAAAGTGTTTAATATGATATTGTAGTAAAAGAGTCTAATGGCATTAGTTGCTACGAAAAAATAGAGTTTAACAAAATGCTGTAACCCAAATGTCTCAAAGAAATGGCGATGATCAGGAAATACTGTCCACTTGATGGGTGCGCCTGTGCATATGGATCTCATGGAGAAGTCTCCATACCACAGTAAGGCTTGGTCTAGGGTTTGAAAGTAAAACCCGTCGAACGCGCCGTCGCTAGATTGGACTAGCGAAAATAAAGAATTAGTGGGTGGATCCGAAGATGAACCTTCCTCACTTGGGTTGGTTGTCTTCTTCCTCTTAAAGGGGTTGAATCCCTTAGGTGCCATTTGTGAAAATAAAAGGAAATAGCACGAAATTGAACGGAGAGGAAACAAGGAGTTATACCTCCCGAGATTAGAGTATGTTATAGCAAATGACGAACTCCGCACGAATCCAAAGTTGGATTGATTTCACCACTTGGATTAGAAGAGGGAGTGATGAAGAACTAGGGTTTGGGGTTTCCTCGCGCGGCTGCTGCTGTGTGATGTGGTTTAGAAGCAATAAAGAAGAAAGGCTCTCGGGTTCTGGTTATATAACCTGATACCTTCAACCGAACTCGGGCCGAATTCGATCCGAAGTCTGGCCGAATTCGCCTAAGTTTGGTTTGGAACACTTTCTTTTTCATTGGCTCATTTCAATATTTAATTCAAAGATTAGTAATTTCAACTTTCAATTAACATAATTAATATTTTATAGATTAAATATCATTACACAGCGACTGTTTCAGATTAGTTGTAGGAGTACTGTCCTAGCTGGCGGAGGTTCACCGGGGAACTCTTAAGTACCGCTTCGATTCAACCGTAGTTGTGGTGACAAACAGACTCTTTATTGGCTTGTCTCTAACACAGTTTTTGCATATTGAAATATAATCATAAAATAAAATCAATTAATATTATTGACGTCTAAAATTCCTAATTCTCGACGTAAATATTGAAAACGATCTTCTGCTAGAGATTTTGTGAAAATGTCAGCTAATTGATTCTCAGTATCTATGTATACAAGGTCAATATCTCCATTTTGATGATGATCTCTAAGAAAATGATGTCTAATCTCGATATGTTTTGTACGAGAATGACATACAGGATTCTTAGTCAAATTAATAGTGCTCGTGTTATCACAGAAAATGGGAATATGTGTAAAATAAATCATAGTCTTCCAAGGTTTGTTTCATCCATAAAATCTGAGCACAACAACGTCCTGCGGCAATATACTCAACCTCTGTTGTTGATAGGGCTACAAAATTTTGCTTTTTACTAAACCATGAGACTAAAGCTTTGCCTAAGAAATGACATGTGCCACTAGTACTTTTTCTATCAACTTTGCATCCAGCAAAATCTGCATCCGAATAACCAGTAAGGTCAAAGGACTTAGTTTTGGGATACCACAAGCCAACAGAAGAAGTGCCCTTAAGGTATCGAAAGATACGCTTAACTGCGCACAGATGTGATTCCTTTGGATTAGCTTGAAAACGTGCACAGACAAATACTAAATATTATATCTGGACGACTAGCAGTTAAATAAAGTGAACTACCGATCATACCTCGATACTTACGTGTGTCGACCGGCTTGCCTTGTTCATCAATATCAAGCTTTGTTGAAGTTGCCATCGGAGTGCCAATAGGTTTGCCATTGTCCAGATCAAACTTCTTTAGCAAATCATTTGTGTACTTGGCTTGATTTATGAACGTCCCATTGTCAGTTTGTTTGATTTGTAGTCTGAGAAAGAATTTCAGCTCTCCCATCATGCTCATCTCAAACCCATTCTGCATACACTTAGAAAATTTATTAAAGGACTTAATAAAAAGTGTAGTGTCAACCTTGCCTTTTGAAAAACCATTATCACTTAGGAAAGAGCTTAGACGATCATACCAAGCACGAGGGGCTTGTTTCAAACCGTACAAAGCTTTCTTCAACTTGAAAGCATGATCAGGGTTTTTAAAATTGTGAAGCACCTTTGGTAATGTCACCAATTACCAAATCCTTTAGATGATCAGCCGTAAATTTTAATCTTTTTGGCAGACTCTGAAGGTAGCTGGTTCTTGGATCTTCTCTAGGAGGATCAGCTAGTGCCGAGCTTGGTTGAGAATTAGCTGTTGTTGAGCTTGGTACAGTTGGATCTTCGTCATTGTCATCGATAGTCATTTGATTCAGTTCATCAAAAGTGACGTTGATTGACTCTTCGATAATCATGGTTCGTTTGTTGAAGACCCTGTATCCTTTGCTCTTGGCCGCATAACCTAAAAATATACCTTCATCGGCCTTTTGTCAAACTTTCCCAAATTGTCTTTTGTATTAAGAATAAAATATTTACAACCAAATATTCTAAAATATGAAACTGATGGAGAATTCAAACCATAACTCAAATGGAGTCTTCTTCGATTTGGGTCGAATTAGAACTCTATTGAGAACAAAACAAGCTGTATTGACAGCTTCAGCCCAGAAATATTTGGGTAGACTAAACTGGTTTAACATTACTCTGGCCATTTCGGATAGAGTTCTGTTCTTACGTTCCACAACTCTATTTTGTTGTGGAGTCCTAGGGCAGGAGAACTCGTGTACAAAATCGTGTGTGTCACAAAAATACTCAAACTCTGCATTCTCGAATTCGCCTCCATGATCGCTTCTTATACGAGTGATCATGTAACCTTTTTTATTCTGAACTTTCTTACAAAAGGAGACAAATTCGGATAATGCATCATTCTTGCGTGTCAAGAAGTATACCCACGTGTATCTAGAGAAATATCTACAATTACGAAAGCATAAAGCTTACCTCCGAGGCTAGTAACTCTGCTAGGACCAAATAAGTCTATATGAAGCAATTGTAGAGGTCTAGTAGTACATACTGCGTTTACTGACTTGAATGTGGATCTGGTAGCTTTTGTTCTTTTCACATTGGCTGCATACCGAATCCTTCTTGAATGTAATATCCGATAAACCGCGTACTAGCTTCTTTGTGGATAATCTTGATATTGTGTCCATATTTGCGTGACCAAGTCTCATATGCCACAGATGACTCTCATCACTTTTAGCCATTAAGCATCTACCTGAAATGTTAGTTTCTTCCAAAAATAGAAAACATATATGTTGTCTTTCCTGATACCTTCAAAGATAGTACTACCAGTTGAGCTATCAACTATAATACATTTGTCTTTGCCAAAGTTGATGCCATAACCATGATCAGCCAAATGACTTATGCTGAGTAGATTATGTTTCAACTCGGTAACCAGACAGACATCTTTAATAACAGGATAGGGAGGCTTACCAACATTACTGATACCAATAATATACCCTTTCAAGTTATTACCGAAGGAGACATAGCCTTCCTTCTTTTCTTCGACAGTGTTGCAAATAGTGTAGCGTCACCGGTCATATGCCGTGAGCAACCGCTGTCGAGGATACATTTGCTTCTAGCATGTAAAAGGTGTTCCACCTACAAAACAGTTTGCAGATGAAACTTTTGGTACCCATTTCTTGTAGGGTCCTGAAATGTTAGCCTTTGGTATCCAAGCATAAATATTTAAATCAACAAGCTTTCTGATTCTACATGCAGATGAAATATGACCAATGAGGCCACAATAATGATTTTGCATGTCGAGTGTTGAAAGCTGAGTGGTGTGCATGGTTGGTAGGTTTAGGTTTTCTAGTATAGAAGAAAGCATACCTATAATCCTGTTTGGGCTTAACCTTTTGGGGTAAAGGTTTGATAGGGTTAGGTCTGACAGTGTTTGGCTTGGAAATATTCTGATTTTTCGGTAAGTGACACGTGTTAGGGAAGGAAGCAGCAGTCTCAGGCTGTTTTCCTAACCTAATTTCCAATCTTTTGGAAGTGTCATACAACTTAGTATAATCAGTGAGTGTTTCCATTCTGATTTGTGCACATCGAAGACTTTTCTTCTCTATAGAAAGTTCTTCTTTGAGTTGGTCAATGACTTTGTCTTTCTCTTCAGATGACTTGGTAATCTCGTGTAAGAAGAGCTTTATTGAAGAAAGCTCACCAGACTCACTAACATTATTTCTAACCTCAGCTAGTAGGTTGGTAAGTCTACCTATTTCACCTTTGTACTCTTTGAGTACCTTCTTAGAGGTTTGATACTTGCTACGCAGTTTTCTGTAATCAGTCATCAGTTCATTGAAGGCATCTCCTAATTGCTCAAAGGTGAAGTCATCATATGTATCAACTACAGGTTCAGTAGGTACCTGATCGGATGCCATAAAGCATACGTTTGCAGCATCATCTGATTGTTCGTCTTCTGAGTCGCTGGCTTCACTTTCATGCCATATGCTGGTATTGTCATACTTCCGTGATGTCGATCTCTTCAGGTTCCCCTTTTCATACATGTTTCTCTTCTTGCTTGATGATGAGTTTGTAGGACAATCTTTCTTCATGTGTCCCTTCTTTTTGCAGCCATAGCAGACAACATCATCTTGATACCAGTTGTTGCTGTTGTTTTCTTTGGCTCTCTTCTCATGTCTCATGAATCTCTTGAATTTCCTTGCTAGGAGTGCTTGATCTTCAGCATCAGATTCACTGCTATCTGAGTCACCTTCAGCAGCTTTTCTGTGCTGAGCCTTGAAAGCGATCGTCTTATCCTTTGGTGCAGGCTCTTCAAAATCTTGTAGCTCCAGTTCATGAGTGAGTAGCTTACCCATGAGTACTTCGAGGGACATAGTTGTGAGGTCGTTCCCTTCAATAATTGCAGTAGCCTTTGGAATCTAGTTCTTGGTAAGTGCTCGCAGGAGTTTGCAAATCTTTTCATGGTTACTGTACTCTTTGCCTAGGGAGGACAAAGGATTTACAATATCTAAGAATCTTTCGAACATCTGAGTAGCTGTTTCGTTGGGCTTCATCTTGAACACCTCATACTCTTGAGTAAGTCTGCTGACTTTAGATTCTTTGTCTTGAGTCGTGCCTTCATGTGTGACTTCAAGTAGCTTCCACACTTCATTTGTCGTGTGCAGATAGACACCCTGTTAAATTCAGTTCTATCTAAAGCACAAAATAGAGCGTTAGTAGTACATGCGTCAAGACTATCCTTTTTCTTTTCCTCCTCTGTATATCTGCTATGGGGTTTTTCAACTAAAACTCTATCAAAATTTATACGAGGTGGCTTTTGATAGCCATCAATAACAATAGACCATAAATCAAAGTCAAGAGATTTCAAGAAGAAACTCATCCGTGTTTCCAATAGGTATAGTTCGTACCATCAAACAGTGGAGGTCTGTTTGTGGCCTGGCCTTCACTTGTGAATTTTACAGTTGCCATATGTTGTGCTGTGATCTATATAACAATTAATTAAATCAATAAATAATTGCAATGTTATCTTTGCTTTACCTGTAACACCTGCACTGATACCAATTGTAGGAACGAAATCGTAAAGCACAATACTCTAGGGGGTGAATAGAGTTGGCAGCAGAATAATGCTAATTAAAAAATGTTAGCAGCAAGATCACAGAATAATCACAACTAAGTAAGTAAAGGCAGAGATAAGAATGCAAACGCAAAGACAACGATGTATACTGGTTTTCCTCTGTTGAGGACTAATCCAGTCGGTAGAGCTCTTGCTACCAGTTGAATCCACTATTGGCAAAACCGCAAGTTTTCTTACGAAGTCCTTGCAACTTCTACAACGTGAGCTTTGATACGAAGAACTCGTCCAACTTCAATTGTGAAGAGGTATTCTTCAATCAAGCCTTCTGATTATAATCTCTCAGAAAATTCTAGACCGTACCGCACTGGCAAATCGACTAGAGGATTGTAATTGGCTTGGGATCTGAAATTTAAAGCTCAAGAAAACTCTTTGGAAGACTGAAAGCTTTAGATAGAGAGAAGATTGAAAGTGAATGAGTGAGTTGAAATGATCGAAATCCTTCTCTATTTATAGGAGTTCCAAAGACAGAATTCTGGCAGAATTCGGGCAGAATTCGGACAGAACTCTATGAGAAAATCTCGGTCAAATCCGCAACTGCAGGAGGACCAAGTTCAGAAGAATTCAAAAATCAAACGCCCAAACCAAACTCTGGCCGAACTCTGGCCGAGTTCTGTCAGGGTTAGGTTAGGTTTTAAAAATTAGTTTTTGATGATTTTTGAAAACCTTTTTAAAACTTTTGTTTAAATGAATGTTTTTCAAAACAAAGGATATTTTAAAAGTATTTTGAAAACATTTTGGAATAGCCTATTTGCTAGTACGACTCGGTGTACAACGTATTCCTAGACTCAATAAAATGGAAAATATATTGCTCAAAGGAAATACAGACTCGAACAGGCAAACATAGCTTCGGTCTTGAACTGTGTAGATAGCTATTGTTGTTCATGTCCAAGAGTCCAATACATCCTGACTAGCTTCACATATCGAGACAGAGTTTGATCAATTATTAAAATCAGGTTGACCATATGACCAATGGGCCAACATATTCGACCTAATGCGAACGCACAATTTGAAAATAAATCCTACGAAATTCTTCTTGGGCGTATCCAGCGGGAAGTTCTTGGGTTTCATCATTACTTTACAGGGAATCCACATAGACCCGGAGAAGACGAAGGCAATCATGGAGATGGGTCCCCCAAGAAATCTTCGTGAACTCCGAGGCCTTCAAGGGAGGCTGGCCTACTTCAGTAGGTTTATCTCTAACCTCTCTGGACGATGTCAACCATTCACCTACCTCATGAAGAAGGGCATTTTATTCATATGGGATCAAGAATGCCAGCGCACCTTCGACAGCATCAAAGAATATCTAACGAACCCTCCAGTCCTGGTAGCCCCGGTTGCTGGAAAACCATTCCTGCTCTTTGTGCGAGCAATGGGGCATTCTCTCGGTACTTTACTAGCACAAATAATGATGCAGGCCATGAGCAGGCTATATATTACCTCAGTCGAATGATGATGGGGCCGGAGCATCGATACATGCCTTGGAGAAAGAGTGCCTTGTTATGGTCTTCGCCATTCAGAAGACGCGATACTACGTCACGGGACAAACCATCCATGTCGTATCAAGAGTCAACCCCCTCAGGGTCCTCATGACTAAGCCAGGCGCACTCAGCTCTCGCCTCGCTACCTGGGTGATATTACTGTCCCCCTACCACATGATCTTCGTCCCACAGAAGGCTGTTAAAGGTCAAGCTCTGGCAGACTTTTTAACAGCTCATCCAGGATCGAAGTCAACCAGAATAGACGAAGAGATTCCAGATGAGGTCGCCAATTCAAATGTGGCCTCTCACGATATTGTGTGGCGAATGTTCTTCGATGGCGCTTCTAAAACTGGACCCAGGGGCAACATCGTCGCTGGACTCGGAGTGGTGGTGCTGATTTCTTCCTTCGGGGGCGGTGACCAATCGGGCTTACTCCCTCATGGATTCCTGCTCAAACGATGTGGCCGAGTACAACGCTTTGGTCATTGGCCTCTGACTTGCAAAGAGCTTGGGGTAGAGTATCTTGAAGCATACGGCGATTTGCAGCTAATCATCAATCAAATTCGGGGCTCATACGAAGTGCGTCATGAAGACATGATCTCCTATCACCAAATAGCGATTGACATCATCTTATCCTTGGAAGGGTTCTTCATAGAACATGTTCCCAGGCTCTAGAACATTGAAGCCGATGCCCTAGCAGGCCTTGCCGCTTCCTTAGCAGTTTTGAATCATGCTCACCACTTGGTTGACATCATAGGCCGTGAGTTGGTCTGTCCCAAAAATAATGGTCAATGTGTTGAGAGTTACTCTGCCCTGGCAGTCGACGAAGCACCAGACTAGAGACAACCATTCATCGACTTCGTGGTCTACGACATCCTGCCAGAGAATCCGAAGGAAGGTACTTCTATCAGAAGACGTTCCCTCAGATTCTTCTACAATACAGAGACGAAAATGCTATATCGGTGATCATACGATGGATTACTGCTTCGTTGTCTGTCAAATACATAAGCCAAAGAAGCCGTACGTGAAGCTTTTGATGGCATCTATAGGGCCCATCAGCCTGGCCCCAAACTACAAGACCGCCTTTGCCGAATGGGCTACTACTGGCCCACGATGGTTGCAGATGCGATAGACTATGCAAGAAAGTACAAAGCCTGTCAAGGCACACAGATTTTATTTACCAGCCGTCTGAGTTTCTACATCCGACGGTGGCATCCTGGCCATTCGAAGCATGGAGAATGGACATCATTGGACCGATCACTCCACCTTCGTCCTGAGGACACCGCTTCATACTCGCAATCACAGATTACTTCTTCAAATGGGCGGAGGCTATTCCGCTGGCAGAAGTCAAGAATTCAAACGTGATCGGCTTCCTCAAGCATCACGTCATTTATCACTTTGGACTGTCTCGAAGGATCATCCACGACAATGGTCCGCAGTTCGCAAGCCATGCCTTCTATCGGTTTTACGACAAACACTGAATCCAAAATATTGCTTCAACACCATACAACCCGGCGGCTAATGGTCTGGCTGAAGCGTTCAACAAAACAATCATCAAGCTTGTCAAGAAGTTCGTATCATCAAACAAACGCGACTGGAATAAAAAGCTCGACGAATGCTTATGGGCATACCGTACTACAGTACGGACGACCACTGGGAACAATTCTCTCTGGTATATGGGAGTGAGGCAGTTCTTCCACTGGAAACTCAAATCCCCTCGCTCCGCGTGGCTCTCACCTATCGATTGACGACAGATGATAATCACCATCACCAACTGCAAGAGTTGGAGGCCCTAGATGAGAAGCGCATGTTAGCTCAATAACGAATCGAGCTGTACCAAGCACGTATCTCCGGAACTTTCAACAAGAAGGTTAAAATCAGAACATTCCAAGTAGGCGTTCTCGTTCTCGCAGTTCGAAGGCCAATGGTTATGACTCATAAAATCGCCGGCACGTTCCAGCCAAAGTGGGAAGGTCCGTTCATCATCAATGTTGTATTCTCCAATGGAGCTTACCGCCTCGCAAAACAAAATAGAGACTTGCTCATGTTGCCCATCAACGGCAAGTTCCTAAAGAAGTATTACGTCTGAAACGACATCCTCCAGGATGTTGAGTTATGTACCTTGTGGTACCGCTGAACTCACATCCTGACTTCAATCTTCTAAAGTGTTGAGTTATGTACCCTGTGGTACCGCTGAACTCACATCCCGACTTTAAATTTTTTAAAGTGATGAGTTACGTACCTCCTGGTACCGCTGAACTCACATTTCGACTACAAATTTCCCAGAATGACGAGTTATGTATCCTCTGGTACCTCTGAACTCATATTCCAAATCCAAATATCCCTGATTGATGGGTTATGTACCCTCTGGTACCTCTGAACTCACATTCCAAATCCAAATATCACAGATTGTTGAGTTATGTACCCGCAAGTACCATTGAACTCACACTCTGGTCACTATAGATAAATCTATATCGCATCTTTTAGGCAGTAAGTCATGTATGATCATACCTCTGAACTTTTCTCCTAAAAGAGCGCCCTCCTTATGATCCAATACCCGTACTTTTAGTGCACAAAAAGGGTAACGGATCCGCAGATTTTTTGAGACAACCACGTCGATTTACGTCTGAGTTGTTTTCCTTCAATCAAAAATAAACCGTCCCTCACATAGAACTTCCACGTCCTCACTACCTCTGAGTTGTTCTATGTACCCTTCATGGAGCCCACTCCTGCCATGTCCTCATTACCTCTGAGTGGGAAGGCTCCATCGAAGAAACCCTCATATTTAACCATGTCCTCATTACCTCTGAGTGGGAAGGCTACATCAAAGAAACCCCCATATTTACCATGTCCTTATTACCTCTGGGTAAGCATGTTGGTTCTCTCCCAACCTATTATCCATATCCAGAACTAGGATAATAGGTCCACAAAAAGTCTACCATTGGGGCAACTACTACAAGCAAAGAATAGAGCGAATGTATTCTGTTCATTCAAAATCAGTTACATTCACATGACTACATCTCATGACCAAGCCAGAAAAGTTCTCTATCATTTCATTCAGATAAGAAGGAAGAAGATTACATTGATGCCCAAAAGAAGCAAAACACAAACTGCAGCTAAAGACAGACATAAATATCAAGACAAAAGATAGACATTTATGAGAGCCTACGAATCGTAATTGCGGGGCGCATATACCAATCCCTCAACCATTTTTCATATGAAGGATCTACTTGAGCAAAATCCTCGTCCGAAGCAGGAGGGTCAGAACTTCCAATACTACCGCTGTCAGACTAGGGCTCCTTCTTTACAGCAACTTCAATAGGCGCCAGCTCTCTTTTCTGTACCTCCGTTTTTGGTATTACGTCCTCCTTAACGAGCGACGACCCTTGATTGAAAGGAGGCAGCAACTCTTCCTTCACAATGATCTCAGCCTTCGGCAGGGATGCTGCAAGAATCAAAGATAGAAAGAAATAAAGTTAGAAGATGGCCAGCGCCTCTTGCGGCCCAGTCCAGATGAGCTTATGCGGTCCTGTTTGAGGGGGATTCATGCGGTTCGATTCAGAGAGACTTATGCGGCTCTGTTCGACGGGTCATTATGTGATTCAGTTTGTGAAGTGCCTGTGCGGCTACTATACAAACTTCCATACATCTCGGATATTGGGTATACCCCCATGCGGCTCGGACGTGGGACATACATGCGGCCCATACAATTTGAACAGTCCGATGAAGACGAGGAACGCATTAAAGGCTTGTGCATAAAGCATGCAACAGAGCCATTTTTGTTAGGGTTTCGAAGTATACGATCCGCCCAAACCCTTACCAGCAATGGTGGGGTGAACGTCGGGGTGAACTTCAGGTGCCGTGGCTGACGAAGAAGCCACTCCCTTTTCCATCGCCGCGGCCTTGGAAGACTTGGGGGCCATTGTTGATTAATGAGCGGAGAAGGAAGACGAAGATAGCAACTTAGGGCAAGAAGAGTTGAAGACAGAAGAAAGTAAAGGTCTCTCTGACCAAAAATGCTCCTATTTATAGGCAGAAGGAGGAGGGACGCTTCGATCCGCGTGCTGCATAAAAACCAAATCGACTCTTCGGTCATCGAGGAAAATCTGGATATTTAAAACCGACCCTTGGGATCCTGCCCCGAAAGGCGGCTTTAAATCCAAAGCAAATCAAGTGCAATTAATGAGACGCACACGTGGCAGGAGACGCACACGTGGCAGAGATTCTATGCGGCCAGACAGTCTATAAGGCTAGGAAGCCCATGCGGCTAGGAAGTCCATGCGGCTAGGAGGTCCATGCGGCTAGAACATCCTATGCGGCCAGAAGAGTTTACGTGGCCATGCTTCTTATTCAAAGTATTTCAATTTTGCAAATTGAAAAATTTGAAGGAGGTCTTGTAGAAGCATGGAAAATAACAAGAAAAGCCCATGCGGCTCAGATAGAAAGAGCCTCATGCGGATCAGAAATCCGTTAGACATTCATGCGATTCAAAAGTCCTTTAAAGTCTCATGCGGCTCGGATAGCTCCATGCGGCTCAGGAAGGAGACATGCGGCCCAAAGCAGTTCGCCTCTACAGCTGGCCATAAAGAAACTGCTTCATTAAATGCCCTGACGGCAGCTCTGACAGAAAGGCGAAGTGACAGCTTTGACATAAAGCTGAAAAGATAGCTCTGACATGATGGCGTGCTCCTATGAAAAAGAAAAAAAAATCTTTTATAGCTGGCATGAGCCATCAAGTCCAAAGCTCCCTATGCGGCTGCCACTCCTATGAGGCTGTCACCCCTATGCGGTTGCTCTCTTCATGCGGTTGCTCTCTTCACGGCTGACTCCTGCATGCGGCTGCCCCCTTCATGCGGCTGCCACCTTAATGCGGCTGCCCCCTTCATGCGGCTGCCACCTTCATGCGGCTACCCCCTTCATACGGCTGCCTCCTTCATAAGGCTGCCATCCTCACGCGGCTATCCCCCTCATGCGGCCGTTACCGTCATACGGCTGCTACCTTCATGCGGCTAGGAGTGTGGGGGTCACCCATATGTGGTTCATTTTGAGACTGCATTCATGCGACTCTGTCAGGACGTCCCACTCATGACAGTTGAGACACGTGGCGGTCCTCATGACAGTTGAGACACGTGGCGATCTTATCCCCTCGGAGTTATGGCTGCTAGCAAATCATAACAACCCAGATTTGTTATAAACATCATAATTACTCAAGTCAAATCAGATTTGTCGTAATTAAGCAAATTGAACACGTGGCGAGAGATACGAGCTTGTTATGACAAATTATGAAGATTTATTACCATCAGCATTAATTGCTCATACGGATTGGGCGTGATAAAAAATTAACTACCCAGATGTGATGCAATCAAGATTAATGGTCCAGATTGTTGGCCGCCGACTTTTTAAAGGGCAATCATTGCAAACCCTAATGACCACACCCCCACTATAAATAATAAGGTGCCATTCCCTTGCAAACCCTGGAGAGAAAAGAGAGAAAAAAAGAATATAGAGACTCTCCACCTGGCTGGACACACAGAGAGACAAAGGCAAGCACAGAGGATTCTTCCCACACATCCCGAGAGCATTTTTTCATCAGAGTCAAGGCTACGTCCGATCGTCCAAGGAGTAAGGCAGAGCTGCCGTCGCTTTCCCGAGCCTCTATCATCATCCCCCAGAATCAAAAATAAATAATCGTACTTAGATTGCTGTACCTAGGTTTTCATTCCTAGGCTTTCTTTGTACGAACGAGTTTATATTATGAGTCTAAGTTTGGTCCTCCTATAAAATTATTCTGTACTTTTATAATCAATGGCAAACAATGCACAGCAGATGATGGCCCTTCTATAGCAGATGTGGCAGACCCAAAGGGCCCAGGCCGAGGAACAGCAGCATCAGGTTGACGCATCTCACCGCCAGACAGAGGTGTTATGGCAGAGCATGGAGAACTCCCACCAGCTGGCGATGGCAGCAGTTGAGAGGGTTGTACATGGTACAGTTCAGGGTGCCCCAGTTCAGCAGCAGGGTCAGGAGAGGCCTGTCACATGCCTAGATTTCAGAAAGATGAACCCGAAGGAGTTCAAGGGTACAGAGGGTATCCTGTATACGGATGACTGGTTGGAGGATATCCAACGGAGCCTGGAGTTATCAACGGTCCCGAAAGGGCTTTGGGTGACGTCTGCGGCGAGTCAGTTTTTCAATATCGCCTTGACTTGTTTTCGTATGGATCCTCGTGCATCGGTGAGGGATTTGACATGGAAGAACTTCATTCAGCTCTTTAAGGAGAAGTACTACCCCGATGTGGCTTTGACAGCTTTGGAGGGCCAGTTCGTCGGATTGGTGCAGGGGAACTCGTCGGTGAACGAGTATGCAGCGGAGTTCTTCCGTCTGAGTAGGTTTGTACTAGATCCGATCCAGAATGAAGGGTATAAGGCCCGTAAGTTTCCGAAGGGCCTTATTCATGTGGTTCGCACTCGTACTTCTGGGCGACGCGATGCGACCTTCGAACAGATACTGAAGGAGGCACAGATAGCAGAGAAGGACTTTGACCTCAAGCCAAAGAGGGGCAGCGATGTTCTTGGACCAAGATCTAGTGCAGGGTCGATGAAGAGCCCTCAGTTCCAGCAGAGGCTGTTTCAGCAGCCTCAGTTACAGATTCAGCAGGTACCAGAACGTGTCCAGCAGCAGCAGGGTCAGGGCCAGAGGTAGGCCATGCTGCGTGCTTTCTGCGGGAAGCCGGGGCACAGTCGAGAGGCATGTAGGAAGAGGTTAGGCGTATGTCTATATTATGGGGCGCCCGATCCCCAGCTGAAGGATTGCCGCTTTCGTGGAGTCCAAGGAGGCCAGGATAGAATGTAGCAGGCTAGAGGACCAACAGCTCAGCAAAGAGGTCCTTCACTTCAAACCCAGCAGTAGCGCTTCGTACAGCACCAGAAGGGAGAACCTGTGGGCAGGGTGTTCGCCTTGACAGTAGAGGAGGAGATAGAGCCAGTGGGTGATGTTGTGGCAGGTCACGTTCTCTTGATTCTTTCACTGCTTTTACCTTGTTTGATTCCGGTGCCACTCATAGTTTTGTGTCTGTTTTCTTTGCCCTAAGATACAACATTATTACTGAGTATATGGGTAGGACTTGCAAAATATTGACCGGAGGAGACATTATCCTGGTTAATAATCTGTAAGGGATAGAGAGTTACATTAGGAGGCCGAAATTTGAGCGCATGCTTGCTCGTAATGCCCCTTCCGAGGTACAACATGGTACTCGAAATGGATTGGTTGAGCAAGCACCATGCTAGTATTGTCACGACCCGTTACCCAAATTGTTGGGCCGGGCCGAGCCATGTCCAGCTTACGCTTGGTTAAAGCGCAGTAAGCTGTTCTAAGTATAGACAATAAAGGATCTAAGCAGCTAATAGTTCTAATATCACATTTAATAGGTTCATCACAACACAACATCTATAAGCGAAAGTAAAATAAATATAAACTTAATAATACACTTTTAAAGTATCTAACTGGAGACAAATTCCAGTAACTACAAGATATAGTCTAAGCAGTTCAATAACTAAGCCAAAAATAATCTAAGCAAGACTACCAAGTGAGGTTCCCTGCGGGGACTTCCTCGGGAGCAAAAGCCTGGTCCTCTGTAGTAGGTCCATAGAAAAGATCACAGAGCAAATCTTCCTCCGAAAGTATGCCTACAACGTTATCCTGTCATGACGGAAACAGTACTGATTCTATAAACTAAACATACTGAGCATGGAATGAAAAGAGATGTAATAAATAAGAATCATAGCATAACTCATGTCGTATCACAATCATGTCATATCACAAATCTATTATGTCATATCATAATCTATCATGGCAAGGATACATGTGTCATAGAGACAGATGTATATGTAATATTTAAAACTGGAGCAGGTACGTGATCGTCAATAGGTGTACAATGTGCAGGGACACATAATAAAATGTACTTCCGTATAAGTGATAGGGCGATAGATGTACATACGCACAAATACCGCTTTGAGAGTAAGGCCTACGACGAAGTAACATATAAAATGAAACTTTGCTCGAGTACGGTAGAGGGGGCATGATCACGTACTCAACTATCAGTTTCTCCATAACCCAGATTCTACCATATGAGAGATACGAGAACAGTAAAAACATGTGAGAGATATGAGAACGGTATAAAATATGTGAGAGATACGAGAACGGTATAAAACATGTGAAGGATACTGGGAGCAGTATAAGCATGGCAGGTACTGAGAGCAATTTAAAACATAGTAGGTACTAAGAGCAATTTAAGTAAAGCATGTGAAGCATACGCTAGATATATAGAAACATGTAAGATACGGTTTTTAGTTTAAATCACTGTATTAACATGGTTCATACGCAATTCATTATCATATGCAGTAAAATAAAGTTTGTAGGGGTACTCGCCTCGAGCAAGGTAAAGATACGAGTATGAAGATATAGATGTCCGGTGTCCTGTCAAAATAATACATAAATTTCAGTCTCTAAACTATGTTCAAGATTTTACCCTAGTGGTGTGACACGACTCCAAACTGGATACTAGCTAAGGGATGTCCTAGCATAGAAAATCAATTTGGGGTGACACTAAGCCTATAACCAACCATTAGAACACTTAGAAACACAAAATCATTTTAGAGTTTTACAAAATCCAAACATGTAAATATATATACATTAATAATAATTAATTTAAATTAAGGATAATACATAAGCAAAAATCTACAGATGTCTTCGGATGACAAAACAAATATGACCAACACGTCCAGAATGGTCAAATCTGCTAGAATAGCCTACTCATAAGTCCAATTTGGACATAGGGGCAAAATGGTAATTTTAGATCAAAATAATGTCCGTCGTGGTACACACTTTGCACCAAAAATGTGTCAGGATAGAAGTTTACAAAATCTAGCAAATTATATGTCCATGAATTCAGAATGATGATACGAACCCAACGGTATGTCCGAAATGGAATTCCGATGACCCTATCACAAAATGGTCCGTTGACCTCGATATTGGTATCCAATTTACACAAAAATACGTGTCGAAGCCAAAGTCCACAAAATCTAACAAATTATATGTCAACGAGTCCAGAATGACGATAAGAACTCAATGGTATATCCGGAATTGGATTCCGAAGAGCCGATCTCAAATGACACGTTGACGCGGACATTTGGAATCTAATTTGTACGGAAATACGTGCCGAAGTCAATTCTTCAAAACTCAGCAAATTATATGTCAACGAGTCCAGAATGATGATACGAACTCAACGGTATATCCAAATTTGATTCCGATGACCCGATCTCAAAATGACCCGTTGACTCGGACTGTAGGACCCACTTTATACCGAAATACGTGCTAGGGCCCACGTCCTCTAAATCTAACAAACTTTATATGAAAACGTGCCAGAACGATGCCACGAGTCTACTGGTGGTGTCAGAAATTGAATTCGGAGTCCTGGGTTCAAAAATAGAATTTTACAAGTACAATTTAAGAATTCGGACGGCCAACTTTGGCGTCAAATTCGACCAACCAAACGTGCTCATAATGAAACAAAACTTAAGGACATAAAGAGGATTATATCAGCTATGTACAGGAACTGGTAGCGTGCCAACTGGAGCTGCGACGACGGAGTTACGAGCTGACGAAGTTGGCACCACAAAAACTGTCCAAAAATAATACAATTTAAAGCATCAACTTGGTGGCCAGTTTTGATGTATCACACGACAGAATTAATGGATGATACTTGAGGAGAGTGAAGAGCTATATACCAAGATTGTGACAGAGCAAAGCAAAGAGTTTGCCGATCAAACGGTCCGATCTCTCAAAAATGTGTACGAAGTTGCTGTCCCGAAACATAATTCTGAGTTCAAAACTCGCGCGCGCCGATAGGATCTCGTGCCAAACGAATCGCCTCTGATACACGTCAGGGAGGTTGGCAAAACACTTGGGGGAGCTCACCAGGGTCGCACGGAGCCAGGGGGTCGGCCATAGCGGCACGTGGCTAGTGGCGGCACCGGTGGCGACGTACGATTGCTGCTGTGGCAGCTAGCTGCTGCTACTGCGTTTGCTTGCTGCTGCTGTACGGATACGCACATGTACGGCCGCGGTGGCGCGGTGCAGAAGTGGTGACACGATGCAGCGGTGGCTGCCCGGCGCAGCGGCGACGGCGTGCGGCTGGAGAGAAAGGAGGAGGAGTGTGGAGGTGGTGTTGATCCTCATGGTGGTGATGGTTTGATGACGGTGAGGGCGGAGATGGTTTGATGATGGTGAAGAATGGAGGAGGAGGAGAGGTGGCTGTGGTGGTGGTGCTCGGCCATGGGTAGAGGAGGAGGAAGAAGAGGAAGGTGGTGTTCGGCTAACATGGGGAATGGGGAGCTACTGTAGTGAGAGGGAGAGAGTGAGTTGTTATGTGTGTGTGAGTGTAAATATAATATATTGAAAGAGAGAGAGTTGTGAGATATTTGAAGAGAGAGATATAGATATTTGAAAGAGAGAGGGGGTAAAGTATGTGTAGGTGTTATGGAGTGATATATATATATATAATATATATATATATATATATATATATATTATTAGAAGATATTTATTAAAGAAAAAGAGATAGAGATATTTTAAATATGGAAAAAAGGGAAAATTGTGTGGGGGTTTGGGTAGTCATGAGGGGACAACATGGAGCTGGGGATTGGGTTCGGTCGAGCCCGGTCGGGTC
The DNA here is from genome assembly GCA_029216955.1 of Iris pallida. Classification (NCBI taxonomy): domain Eukaryota; kingdom Viridiplantae; phylum Streptophyta; class Magnoliopsida; order Asparagales; family Iridaceae; genus Iris; species Iris pallida. The sequence goes on from JANAVB010040592.1 coordinate 30,710, forward strand.
AAAATCGGACATGGTGCAATAATTGAATTTAAATAGGTATTTATGATCATGGGTAAATAAGTAACATGCGGGGACTCAAATAAATAGGACATAAGTATCATGTTGGTAGTAGGCTTCATGTGGGCCATGTCCATGCATTGGATTGACAGGTTGGATCGATGTCGGGTCCCAAAATTAAATTAAAAATTAAATTAGGTTTTACGGTAGATAATTAATTGGTCTAAATTGACCCGAAAGTTGTGCAAAGTAATGAAGCACAAAATAGAGTGTCTGAGGGGACACAAAGGTCATGGGTGTAGAGCGTCTCGAGTAGATCATGCATGAGAAGTTTGTTCTGAGAAAACGATGGTCTTGTGCTCCTAAATTAAAAGTCAAGGCAACGTACAAACGATAATCAAAGATAAAAGTGTAAAATTAATTAATTATTTAATCGATCAAATGGTCTAAATTGATCCGAAGTTGCGCGAAGTAAAAAGAGCACAAGAGAACGAGTTTAAGTGGGACATGATATATCAAAATGAATATATCTTGTCTACTATAGAACCCATAAAGAAAGTTTACAGAGATTGACATCCTTGACGCTCCAGAAGTCAAAGTCACAGAAAAAAGATATTAATGATCAAAATAATTAAATAATAAATATTTATCAAAAATAATTCATTTAGAAAATTTAAAATAAATACTGAAATTCAGGAGGCTTACAAGTATAGACTGTAGAGGAGGTAGGGTTATGTTTAGGCCATCGTGTGAGCCAGAGTTTGTGTTTGCCAGGGGAGCAGCTGAGCCGGAAGATGGGTTCTGTGGAGCTTTGCTGGCGGGGCAGGCATTGCCGCATCCATTGATAGCTGATTTCATGGATGTCTTTCCCGAGGAGTTGTCTGGGATGCCTCCAGATAGAGACGTTGAGTTCTCTATAGACTTAGTGCCGGGTGCTGAGCCTATTTCACAGCACGTCTATAGAGTCAACAACAGCGAGTTGGCAGAGCTGAAAAAGCAAGTCGACGAGCTACAGGACAAAGGATTTATCAGATCCAGTTCATCGTCTTGGGGTGCGCCAGTTCTGTTTGTACCGAAGAAGGATTGTACGATACGCATGTGTATCGATTACAGGACACTCAACAACCTCACTATCAAGAACAAGTACCCGTTGTCGAGGATTGACGACTTGTTCGATCATTTGGCGGCACGAAGGTGTTTTCAAGATAGACCTGAGGTCCGATTATCATCAGCTGAAGGTAAAGCGGGAAGACGTTCCGAAGACGGCTTTTCGGACTCGGTACAGCCAGTACGAGTTCACTGTCATGCCATTTGGGTTGACCAATGCCCCAGCAGTGTTCATGAACTTGATGAATAAGGTTTTCCATCAGTACCTTGACAAGTTCGTGGTGGTCTCATAGATGACTTTTGGTCTACTCGAGGATGCCGGAGGAGCATTGAGGATTGTGCTCGAGACTCTAAGGAATGAGCAGTTGTATGGAAGCTTTCAAGTACAAGTTCTTCCTGGACCAGGTCGAGTTCTTGGGTCATATTATGACCGAGCACGGATCTCTGTAGACCAGAAGAAGATTACAGCGGTGGAGTCTTAGTCTACACCCAGTTTAGTTGCCGAGATCCGGAGCTTTCTAGGTTTGACTGGCTATTATCGGAAGTTTGACCAGGACTTCTTGCGGATTGCAGAGCCGATGACTAGACTCACCAGGAAGGACGTGGAGTTTTGTCTGGACTGAGGAGTATCAGGCTACCTTCGATGAGCTGAAGAAGAGGTTGACATCAGCTCTGATCTTAACTTTCCCGTCTGGGACCGGTGGTTTCTCGATCTACAACGACGCTTCTGGCAGGGGTTTGGGTTATGTTCTTCACCAACAGGGAAGGTGATTGCCTATGCATCTAGGCAATTACGTCATCATAAGAAGAACTACCCGACTCACGATCTGGAGTTTGCCGCTGTATCTTTGCCTTGAAGTTGTGGAAACACTACTTGTGTGGAGAGCGGGTGAGATCTTACTGATCACAAGAGCTTGAAATACATGTTTACTCAGAAGGAGCTGAACATACGGTAGAGACGGTGGCTCGAACTGATAAAGGATTTCGATATCGCCTTGCAGTACCATCCAGGAAAGGCCAACGTAGTTGCAGATGCCTTGAGCAGGTATCCAGTAGATGTATCTAACGGCAGATCGTCATCTTTTGGCTGACCTAGACAGTTTGGGAATCGAGATAATTATTTGGGCATAGAAGTGCAGATATGGGACTTACAGATTCAGTCTGAGTTGATGGACCGAGTCAGATCAGCACAGTATAATGATGTTGCCCTGAGGAGCATAAGGGAGCAGGTGCAGGCAGGGTTGCTCGATGATTTCTCTATTGCCGAAGATGGATCGCTACGGTATGGTGCTAGACTGTACATTTTGAGTGGAGAGCTTCGGAAGGAGGTTTTCAGGAGGCACATCGCTATCAGTACTATCGCATACAGGGGCCAACAAGATGTACAAAGATCTAAGGGAGCATGTTTGTTGGTACGGCATGAAGCACGAGGTAGCTCAGTTTGTATCTCGCTGCTGGTATGTCAGCAGGTGAAGGCCGAGGTAAGGCCTGGTTGGTTGCTACAGCCACTACCCATTCCTGAGGGAAGTAGGAGCACATCACCATGGACTTTGTGTCCGGACTTCCACGATCTCTTGGAGGGAAAGATGCGATTTGCGTCATAGTTGATAGATTGACCAAATCGGGCCACTTCTTGCCTTTCAAGGTGGGGTTGTCTACAGAGAGGCTGGCAGAGCTGTACGTTCGTCAGATCGTAAGATTATATGGGGTTCCTGTGAGCATAGTTTTAGACCGATAGTCGTTTCACTTTTAAAATCTGGAGGAGGTTGCAGACTAGCTTGGGCACCTCGCTCAAGTTTAGTACCGCTTATCATCCCCAGACAGACGGCAGTCAGAGAGGACTATCCAGACTTTAGAGGATATGCTTCGCATGTGTGTGCTTGATCTCGGGGGTTCTTGGGAGGACCATCTTCACCTGGTAGAGTTTGCTTACAACAACTATCAGTCCAGTATAGAGTGTTGCCATTCTAGGCTCTATACTGACGGAGATGCCGAACTCCCTTGTCGTAGGACAATGTCGACGAGAGGTGTTGCTTGGACCAGAGATGGTAGTAGATGCAGCTGAGAAGGTTAGGTTGATTAGAGACAGACTTCAGGTGGCTCAGGATAGGCAGCGACATTGGACCAATAGCCACCGGAGACCGTTAGAGTTCGAGGTTAGTTTCAATTCCTGTTTGTGATGCTTGTGATTGTTGTGTCTTGTGTGCTGAGTTTATTTTATGTCTAGGTTGGTGCTTTGGTGTTCTTGAATATTTCTTCGACACAGGACACGATTCTCTTGGCGGAGACAGGAAGCTTAGTCCGCGTACATTGGACCTTTACTATCATTGAGAGGGTCGGTGCAGTAGCTTACCGACTAGACTTGCCACCTACGCTGAGGGGGTACTAACGTGTTCCATGTGTCGCAGCTGAGACGTACATGTAGACCCTAGCCATGTATTAGACCATTCCGCGATCGAGGTGGGGCCTACTCTTCACTATTCAGAGCAGCCAGTGGAGATTCTAGATCGAAAGAAGGTGCTCCGGAACCAGGTTATACCCTTAGTTCGTGTTGCATGGAGGCATCACTCTCCAGGTGAGTCTACTTGGGAGAGAGATGACGACATGCGGGAGCGTTTCCTTATCTCTTCGAGTCTCGAGGTATAATTCTTTGTTACTGCAGTGATTTTGGTGTATGTTTGTTTTAATTATGAGGACCAATTTTTTAAGGTGGATAGATTTATCATCCCCAGTTTCATGAACAGGGTATTTGGTCATTTTCCACTTTAGAATAATTTTGGAATTATTTATTTATTTATGATATTATTTGGGATTATTTGAGTCGGGTTCGAATTTTAACTCAATCCGACTTGTATCGGGGACCCGGGGTAGATTTGACTCTAGTGGGACCCACTCATTAGTTGGGCATGGCCCATATGACAATATTTTAGTTAGTATGTTAGACTAATATTTATGGATAGGTTTGGTTTAATTAGAGACTTAAAACATGACTAAATTAGCCTCAACCTAAAACCTATTCCTAATATTAATAATAAGACAGTGGGGGTGTTTTAGTCATTAGCTAATAGGACCCTATGCCCATACTTGGCCGGCCACTAGGGATAGGGTTGAGTCATCCTTGTATTATCCACACCAATTTCTCTCTCTTGTTCTTCCTCAAATTAAGAGGAGTCTCCATTCATTTTCACCCCAAAATCAATCCATTCATTTATGAATCCCTTTCTTCTTCATTATACATCAAGAGGAGAAGCTCTAGATTGTGAAGTTTTAGAACTTGTCGTGTCCATTTGAGGTCTCTTCGTATCGGTGTCGAATCTGGAGGAGTTTACTTAGATTTGATCATATCGGAAGGTATAATCTCTCTATTTCACTCTACATGCAATAGGACCATTATGAGCCCATAAGAATGACCCCCAATGTTTGTGTCTCTATTGTGTCCATTTGGACCCATTTGGAGATCAATAGGAGTGTTGTGTGGAGTTTTTGTGTCCAAGTGGGAAACCCCCAATGTTGGAACATCATGTGTTTGTGGTTTTGATTGAATGATTATTCTATTATTCTCAGATTTATAGGTTATCATGTTGTTTTGATGTATTCAATTGTATTAATGTATCATATTCATTTTCATGATTGGGTTAGGTCTCTTATATTATATATTATATATTATATATATAGATATATATATATATATATATATATATATATATATATATTATATATATATATATATATATATATATATATATATATATATATATATATATATATATATATATATAAAGAGACATACCCAAATCAGAAAAATGAATATGATACATTAAGATACCAATATTGATACATCAAGAACAACATGATAACATATAAAAATCTGAGAATAAATAGGAGAATAATCATTCAATCAAAACCACAAACACATGATGTGTCCAACATTGGGGGTTTCCCACTTGGACACAAAAACTCCACAAAGGACACTCCTATTGATCTCCAAATGGGTCCAAAATGGACACAATAGAGACACAAACATTGGGGGTCATTCTTATGGGCTCATAATGGTCCTATATGCATGTAGGAGTGAAATAGATGAGAGATTATACCTTCCGATTGATCAAATCTAAGTAAACTCCTCCAGATTCGACACCGATACGAAGAGACCTCCAAATGGACACGAACAAGTTCTAAAACTTCACAAATCTAGCTAGCTTCTCCTCTTGATGTAAATAGAGAAGAAAAGAAAGGGATTCATAAATGAATGGATTGATTTTGGGGTGAAAATGAATGGAGACTCCTCTCTAATTTTGAGGAAGAACAAGAGAGAGAAAATTGGTGTGGATAATAACAAAGGATGACTCAACCCTATCCCTCTAGTGGCCGGCCAAGTATGGGCATAGGTGTCCTATTAGCTAATGACTAAAACACCCCCACTTGTCTTATTGATTAATATTAGGAATAGGTTTTAGGTTGAGGCTAATTTAGTCATGTTTTAAGTCTCTAATTAAACCAAACCTATCCATAAATAATTAGTCTAACATACTAACTAAAATATTGTCATATGGGCCATGCCCAACTAATGAGTGGGTCCCACTAGAGTCAAATCTACCCCGGGTCCCCGATACAAGTCGGATTGAGTTAAAATTCGAACCCGACTCAAATAATCCCAAAATAATATCATAAATAAATAAATAATTCCAAAATTATTCTAAAGTGGAAAATGACCAAAATACCCCTGTTCATGAAACTGGGGATGATAAATCTATCCACCTTAAAAAATTGGTCCTCATAATTAAAACAAACATACACCAAAATCACATGCAGTAACAAAAGAATTATACCTCGAGACTCGAAGAGATAAGGAAAACGCTCCCGCATGTCGTCATCTCTCTCCCAAGTAGACTCACCTGGAGAGTGATGCCTCCATGCAACACGAACTAAGGGTATAACCTGGTTCCGGAGCACCTTCTTTCTACGATCTAGAATCTCCACTGGCTGCTCTGAATAGTGAAGAGTAGGCCCCACCTCGATCGCGGAATGGTCTAATACATGGCTAGGGTCTACCATGTACCGTCTCAGCTGCGACACATGGAACACGTTATGTACCCCCTCTAGCGTAGGTGGCAAGTCTAGTCGGTAAGCTACTGCACCGACCCTCTCAATGATAGTAAAAGGTCCAATGTAGCGCGGACTAAGCTTCCTGTCTCCGCCAAAGAGAATCGTGTCCTGTGTCGAAGAAATATTCAAGAACACCAAAGCACCAACCTAGACATAAAATAAACTCAGCACACAAGACAAACAAACAATCACAAGCATCACAAACAGGAATTGAAACTAACCTCGAACTCTAACGGTCTCCGGTGGCTATTGGTCCAATGTCGCTGCCTATCCTGAGCCACCTGAAGTCTGTCTCTAATCAACCTAACCTTCTCAGCTGCATCTACTACCATCTCTGGTCCAAGCAACACTCTCTCGTCGACATTGTCCTACGACAAGGGAGTTCGGCATCTCCGTCAGTATAGAGCCTAGAATGGCAACATCTCTATACTGGACTGATAGTTGTTGTTGTAAGCAAACTCTACCAGGTGAAGATGGTCCTCCCAAGAACCCCCGAGATCAAGCACACACATGCGAAGCATATCCTCTAAAGTCTGGATAGTCCTCTCTGACTGCCCGTCTGTCTGGGGATGATAAGCGGTACTAAACTTGAGCGAGGTGCCCAAGCTAGTCTGCAACCTCCTCCAGATTTTAAAAGTGAAACGACTATCTCGGTCTAAAACTATGCTCACAGGAACCCCATATAATCTTACGATCTGACGAACGTACAGCTCTGCCAGCCTCTCTGTAGACAACCCCACCTTGAAAGGCAAGAAGTGGCCCGATTTGGTCAATCTATCAACTATGACGCAAATCGCATCTTTCCCTCCAAGAGATCGTGGAAGTCCGGACACAAAGTCCATGGTGATGTGCTCCTACTTCCACTCAGGAATGGGTAGTGGCTGTAGCAACCAACCAGGCCTCTACCTCTCGGCCTTCACCTGCTGACATACCAAGCAGCGAGATACAAACTGAGCTACCTCGTGCTTCATGCCGTACCAACAAACATGCTCCCTTAGATCTTTGTACATCTTGTTGGCCCCTGTATGCATAGAGTACTGATAGCGATGTGCCTCCTGAAGAACCTCCTTCCGAAGCTCTCCACTCAAAATGTACAGTCTAGCACCATACCGTAGCGATCCATCTTCGGCAATAGAGAAATCATCGAGCAACCCTGCCTGCACCTGCTCCCTTATGCTCCTCAGGGCAACATCATTATACTGTGCTGATCTGACTCGGTCCATCAACTCAGACTGAATCTGTAAGTCCCATATCTGCACTTCTATGCCCAAAATAATTATCTCGATTCCCAAACTGTCTAGGTCAGCCAAAAGATGACGATCTGCCGTTAGATACATAGCTACTGGATACCTGCTCAAGGCATCTGCAACTACGTTGGCCTTTCCTGGATGGTACTGCAAGGCGATATCGAAATCCTTTATCAGTTCGAGCCACCGTCTCTACCGTATGTTCAGCTCCTTCTGAGTAAACATGTATTTCAAGCTCTTGTGATCAGTAAAGATCTCAACCCGCTCTCCACACAAGTAGTGTTTCCACAACTTCAAGGCAAAGATAACAGCGGCAAACTCCAGATCGTGAGTCGGGTAGTTCTTCTTATGATGACGTAATTGCCTAGATGCATAGGCAATCACCTTCCCGTGTTGGTGAAGAACATAACCCAAACCCCTGCCAGAAGCGTCGTTGTAGATCGAGAAACCACCGGTCCCAGACGGGAAAGTTAAGATCAGAGCTGATGTCAACCTCTTCTTCAGCTCATCGAAGGTAGCCTGATACTCCTCAGTCCAGACAAACTCCACGTCCTTCCTGGTGAGTCTAGTCATCGGCTCTGCAATCCGCAAGAAGTCCTGGTCAAACTTCCGATAATAGCCAGTCAAACCTAGAAAGCTCCGGATCTCGGCAACTAAACTGGGTGTAGACTAAGACTCCACCGCTGTAATCTTCTTCTGGTCTACAGAGATCCCGTGCTCGGTCATAATATGACCCAAGAACTCGACCTGGTCCAGGAAGAACTTGTACTTTGAAAGCTTCCCATACAACTGCTCATTCCTTAGAGTCTCGAGCACAATCCTCAAATGCTCCTCCGGCATCCTCGAGTAGACCAAAATGTCATCTATGAAGACCACCACGAACTTGTCAAGGTACTGATGGAAAACCTTATTCATCAAGTTCATGAACACTGCTGGGGCATTGGTCAACCCCAATGGCATGACAGTGAACTCGTACTGGCTGTACCGAGTCCGAAAAGCCGTCTTCGGAACGTCTTCCCGCTTTACCTTCAGCTGATGATAATCGGACCTCAGGTCTATCTTTGAAAACACCTTCGTGCCGCTCAAATGATCGAACAAGTCGTCAATCCTCGACAACGGGTACTTGTTCTTGATAGTGAGGTTGTTGAGTGTCCTGTAATCGATACACATGCGTATCGTACAATCCTTCTTCGGTACAAACAGAACTGGCGCACCCCAAGACGATGAACTGGATCTGATAAATCCTTTGTCCTGTAGCTCGTCGACTTGCTTTTTCAGCTCTGCCAACTCGCTGTTGTTGACTCTATAGACGTGCTGTGAAATAGGCTCAGCACCCGGCACTAAGTCTATAGAGAACTCAACGTCTCTATCTGGAGGCATCCCAGACAACTCCTCGGGAAAGACATCCATGAAATCAGCTATCAATGGATGCGGCAATGCCTGCCCCGCCAGCAAAGCTCCACAGAACCCATCTTCCGGCTCAGCTGCTCCCCTGGCAAACACAAACTCTGGCTCACACGATGGCCTAAACATAACCCTACCTCCTCTACAGTCTATACTTGTAAGCCTCCTGAATTTCAGTATTTATTTTAAATTTTCTAAATGAATTATTTTTGATAAATATTTATTATTTAATTATTTTGATCATTAATATTCTTTTCTGTGACTTTGACTTCTGGAGCGTCAAGGATGTCAATCTCTGTAAACTTTCTTTATGGGTTCTATAGTAGACAAGATTATATTCATTTTGATATATCATGTCCCACTTAAACTCGTTCTCTTGTGCTCTTTTTACTTCGCGCAACTTCGGATCAATTTAGACCATTTGATCGATTAAATAATTATTAATTAATTTTACACTTTTATCTTTGATTATCGTTTGTACGTTGCCTTGACTTTTAATTTAGGAGCACAAGACCAGTCGTTTTCTCAGAACAAACTTCTCATGCATGATCTACTCGAGACGCTCTACACCCATGACCTTTGTGTCCCACTCAGACACTCTATTTTGTGCTTCATTTACTTTGCACAACTTTCGGGTCAATTTAGACCAATTAATTATCTACCGTAAAACCTAATTTAATTTTTAATTTAATTTTGGGACCCGACATCGATCCAACCTGTCAATCCAATGCATGGACATGGCCCACATGAAGCCTACTACCAACATGATACTTATGTCCTATTTATTTGAGTCCCCGCATGTTACTTATTTACCCATGATCATAAATACCTATTTAAATTCAATTATTGCACCATGTCCGATTTTGACCCGACCGGGCTCGACCGAACCCAATCCCCAGCTCCATGTTGTCCCCTCATGACTACCCAAACACCCCACACAATTTTCCCTTTTTTCCATATTTAAAATATCTCTATCTCTTTTTCTTTAATAAATATCTTCTAATATATATATATATATATATATATATATATATATATATATATATATATATATATCACTCCATAACACCTACACATACTTTACCCCCTCTCTCTTTCAAATATCTATATCTCTCTCTTCAAATATCTCACAACTCTCTCTCTTTCAATATATTATATTTACACTCACACACACATAAACAACTCACTCTCTCCCTCTCACTACAGTAGCTCCCCATTCCCTCCATGTTAGCCGAACACCACCTTCCTCTTCTTCCTCCTCCTCTACCCATGGCCGAGCACCACCACCACAGCCACCTCTCCTCCTCCTCCATTCTTCACCATCATCAAACCATCTCCGCCCTCACCGTCATCAAACCATCACCACCATGAGGATCAACACCACCTCCACACTCCTCCTCCTTTCTCTCCAGCCGCACGCCGTCGCCGCTGCGCCGGGCAGCCACCGCTGCATCGTGTCACCACTTCTGCACCGCGCCACCGCGGCCGTACATGTGCGTATCCGTACAGCAGCAGCAAGCAAACGCAGTAGCAGCAGCTAGCTGCCACAGCAGCAATCGTACGTCGCCACCGGTGCCGCCACTAGCCACGTGCCGCTATGGCCGACCCCCTGGCTCCGTGCGACCCTGGTGAGCTCCCCCAAGTGTTTTGCCAACCTCCCTGACGTGTATCAGAGGCGATTCGTGCGTTTGGCACGAGATCCTATCGGCGCGCGCGAGTTTTGAACTCAGAATTATGTTTCGGGACAGCAACTTCGTACACATTTTTTGAGAGATCGGACCGTTTGATCGGCAAACTCTTTGCTTTGCTCTGTCACAATCTTGGTATATAGCTCTTCACTCTCCTCAAGTATCATCCATTAATTCTGTCGTGTGATACATCAAAACTGGCCACCAAGTTGATGCTTTAAATTGTATTATTTTTGGACAGTTTTGTGGTGCCAACTTCGTCAGCTCGTAACTCCGTCGTCGCAGCTCCAGTTGGCACGCTACCAGTTCCTGTACATAGCTGATATAATCCTCTTTATGTCCTTAAGTTTTGTTTCATTATGAGCACGTTTGGTTGGTCGAATTTGACGCCAAAGTTGGCCGTCCGAATTCTTAATATTGTACTTGTAAAATTCTATTTTTGAACCCAGGACTCCGAATTCAATTTCTGACACCACCAGTAGACTCGTGGCATCGTTCTGGCACGTTTTCATATAAAGTTTGTTAGATTTAGAGGACGTGGGCCCTAGCACGTATTTCGGTATAAAGTGGGTCCTACAGTCCGAGTCAACGGGTCATTTTGAGATCGGGTCATCGGAATCAAATTTTGGATATACCGTTGAGTTCGTATCATCATTCTGGACTCGTTGACATATAATTTGCTGAGTTTTGAAGAAATTGACTTCGGCACGTATTTCCGTACAAATTAGATTCCAAATGTCCGCGTCAACGTGTCATTTGAGATCGGCTCTTCGGAATCCAATTCCGGATATACCATTGAGTTCTTATCGTCATTCTGGACTCGTTGACATATAATTTGTTAGATTTTGTGGACTTTGGCTTCGACACGTATTTTTGTGTAAATTGGATACCAATATCGAGGTCAACGGACCATTTTGTGATAGGGTCATCGGAATTCCATTTCGGACATACCGTTGGGTTCGTATCATCATTCTGAATTCATGGACATATAATTTGCTAGATTTTGTAAACTTCTATCCTGACACATTTTTGGTGCAAAGTGTGTACCACGACGGACATTATTTTGATCTAAAATTACCATTTTGCCCCTATGTCCAAATTGGACTTATGAGTAGGCTATTCTAGCAGATTTGACCATTCTGGACGTGTTGGTCATATTTGTTTTGTCATCCGAAGACATCTGTAGATTTTTGCTTATGTATTATCCTTAATTTATAATTAATTATTATTAATGTATATATATTTACATGTTTGGATTTTGTAAAACTCTAAAATGATTTTGTGTTTCTAAGTGTTCTAATGGTTGGTTATAGGCTTAGTGTCACCCCAAATTGATTTTCTATGCTAGGACATCCCTTAGCTAGTATCCAGTTTGGAGTCGTGTCACACCACTAGGGTAAAATCTTGAACATAGTTTAGAGACTGAAATTTATGTATTATTTTGACAGGACACCGGACATCTATATCTTCATACTCGTATCTTTACCTTGCTCGAGGCGAGTACCCCTACAAACTTTATTTTACTGCATATGATAATGAATTGCGTATGAACCATGTTAATACAGTGATTTAAACTAAAAACCGTATCTTACATGTTTCTATATATCTAGCGTATGCTTCACATGCTTTACTTAAATTGCTCTTAGTACCTACTATGTTTTAAATTGCTCTCAGTACCTGCCATGCTTATACTGCTCCCAGTATCCTTCACATGTTTTATACCGTTCTCGTATCTCTCACATATTTTATACCGTTCTCATATCTCTCACATGTTTTTACTGTTCTCGTATCTCTCATATGGTAGAATCTGGGTTATGGAGAAACTGATAGTTGAGTACGTGATCATGCCCCCTCTACCGTACTCGAGCAAAGTTTCATTTTATATGTTACTTCGTCGTAGGCCTTACTCTCAAAGCGGTATTTGTGCGTATGTACATCTATCGCCCTATCACTTATACGGAAGTACATTTTATTATGTGTCCCTGCACATTGTACACCTATTGACGATCACGTACCTGCTCCAGTTTTAAATATTACATATACATCTGTCTCTATGACACATGTATCCTTGCCATGATAGATTATGATATGACATAATAGATTTGTGATATGACATGATTGTGATACGACATGAGTTATGCTATGATTCTTATTTATTACATCTCTTTTCATTCCATGCTCAGTATGTTTAGTTTATAGAATCAGTACTTGTTTCCGTCATGACAGGATAACGTTGTAGGCATACTTTCGGAGGAAGATTTGCTCTGTGATCTTTTCTATGGACCTACTACAGAGGACCAGGCTTTTGCTCCCGAGGAAGTCCCCGCAGGGAACCTCACTTGGTAGTCTTGCTTAGATTATTTTTGGCTTAGTTATTGAACTGCTTAGACTATATCTTGTAGTTACTGGAATTTGTCTCCAGTTAGATACTTTAAAAGTGTATTATTAAGTTTATATTTATTTTACTTTCGCTTATAGATGTTGTGTTGTGATGAACCTATTAAATGTGATATTAGAACTATTAGCTGCTTAGATCCTTTATTGTCTATACTTAGAACAGCTTACTGCGCTTTAACCAAGCGTAAGCTGGACATGGCTCGGCCCGGCCCAACAATTTGGGTAACGGGTCGTGACAATACTAGCATGGTGCTTGCTCAACCAATCCATTTCGAGTACCATGTTGTACCTCGGAAGGGGCATTACGAGCAAGCATGCGCTCAAATTTCGGCCTCCTAATGTAACTCTCTATCCCTTACAGATATTATTAACCAGGATAATGTCTCCTCCGGTCAATATTTTGCAAGTCCTACCCATATACTCAGTAATAATGTTGTATCTTAGGGCAAAGAAAACAGACACAAAACTATGAGTGGCACCGGAATCAAACAAGGTAAAAGCAGTGAAAGAATCAAGAAGAACGTGACCTGCCACAACATCACCCACTGGCTCTATCTCCTCCTCTACTGTCAAGGCGAACACCCTGCCCACAGGTTCTCCCTTCTGGTGCTGTACGAAGCGCTACTGCTGGGTTTGAAGTGAAGGACCTCTTTGCTGAGCTGTTGGTCCTCTAGCCTGCTACATTCTATCCTGGCCTCCTTGGACTCCACGAAAGCGGCAATCCTTCAGCTGGGGATCGGGCGCCCCATAATATAGACATACGCCTAACCTCTTCCTACATGCCTCTCGACTGTGCCCCGGCTTCCCGCAGAAAGCACGCAGCATGGCCTACCTCTGGCCCTGACCCTGCTGCTGCTGGACACGTTCTGGTACCTGCTGAATCTGTAACTGAGGCTGTTGCTGAAACAGCCTCTGCTGGAACTGAGGGCTCTTCATCGACCCTGCACTAGATCTTGGTCCAAGAACATCGCTGCCCCTCTTTGGCTTGAGGTCAAAGTCCTTCTCTGCTATCTGTGCCTCCTTCAGTATCTGTTCGAAGGTCGCATCGCGTCGCCCAGAAGTACGAGTGCGAACCACATGAATAAGGCCCTTCGGAAACTTACGGGCCTTATACCCTTCATTCTGGATCGGATCTAGTACAAACCTACTCAGACGGAAGAACTCCGCTGCATACTCGTTCACCGACGAGTTCCCCTGCACCAATCCGACGAACTGGCCCTCCAAAGCTGTCAAAGCCACATCGGGGTAGTACTTCTCCTTAAAGAGCTGAATGAAGTTCTTCCATGTCAAATCCCTCACCGATGCACGAGGATCCATACGAAAACAAGTCAAGGCGATATTGAAAAACTGACTCGCCGCAGACGTCACCCAAAGCCCTTTCGGGACCGTTGATAACTCCAGGCTCCGTTGGATATCCTCCAACCAGTCATCCGTATACAGGATACCCTCTGTACCCTTGAACTCCTTCGGGTTCATCTTTCTGAAATCTAGGCATGTGACAGGCCTCTCCTGACCCTGCTGCTGAACTGGGGCACCCTGAACTGTACCATGTACAACCCTCTCAACTGCTGCCATCGCCAGCTGGTGGGAGTTCTCCATGCTCTGCCATAACACCTCTGTCTGGCGGTGAGATGCGTCAACCTGATGCTGCTGTTCCTCGGCCTGGGCCCTTTGGGTCTGCCACATCTGCTATAGAAGGGCCATCATCTGCTGTGCATTGTTTGCCATTGATTATAAAAGTACAGAATAATTTTATAGGAGGACCAAACTTAGACTCATAATATAAACTCGTTCGTACAAAGAAAGCCTAGGAATGAAAACCTAGGTACAGCAATCTAAGTACGATTATTTATTTTTGATTCTGGGGGATGATGATAGAGGCTCGGGAAAGCGACGGCAGCTCTGCCTTACTCCTTGGACGATCGGACGTAGCCTTGACTCTGATGAAAAAATGCTCTCGGGATGTGTGGGAAGAATCCTCTGTGCTTGCCTTTGTCTCTCTGTGTGTCCAGCCAGGTGGAGAGTCTCTATATTCTTTTCTTTTCTCTCTTTTCTCTCCAGGGTTTGCAAGGGAATGGCACCTTATTATTTATAGAAGTGGGGGTGTGGTCATTAGGGTTTGCAATGATTGCCCTTTAAAAAGTCGGCGGCCAACAATCTGGACCATTAATCTTGATTGCATCACATCTGGGTAGTTAATTTTTTATCACGCCCAATCCGTATGAGCAATTAATGCTGATGGTAATAAATCTTCATAATTTGTCATAACAAGCTCGTATCTCTCGCCACGTGTTCAATTTGCTTAATTACGACAAATCTGATTTGACTTGAGTAATTATGATGTTTATAACAAATCTGGGTTGTTATGATTTGCTAGCAGCCATAACTCCGAGGGGATAAGATCGCCACGTGTCTCAACTGTCATGAGGACCGCCACGTGTCTCAACTGTCATGAGTGGGACGTCCTGACAGAGTCGCATGAATGCAGTCTCAAAATGAACCACATATGGGTGACCCCCACACTCCTAGCCGCATGAAGGTAGCAGCCGTATGACGGTAACGGCCGCATGAGGGGGATAGCCGCGTGAGGATGGCAGCCTTATGAAGGAGGCAGCCGTATGAAGGGGGTAGCCGCATGAAGGTGGCAGCCGCATGAAGGGGGCAGCCGCATTAAGGTGGCAGCCGCATGAAGGGGGCAGCCGCATGCAGGAGTCAGCCGTATGAAGAGAGCAACCGCATGAAGAGAGCAACCGCATAGGGGTGACAGCCTCATAGGAGTGGCAGCCGCATAGGGAGCTTTGGACTTGATGGCTCATGCCAGCTATAAAAGATTTTTTTTTCTTTTTCATAGGAGCACGCCATCATGTCAGAGCTATCTTTTCAGCTTTATGTCAAAGCTGTCACTTCGCCTTTCTGTCAGAGCTGCCGTCAGGGCATTTAATGAAGCAGTTTCTTTATGGCCAGCTGTAGAGGCGAACTGCTTTGGGCCGCATGTCTCCTTCCTGAGCCGCATGGAGCTATCCGAGCCGCATGAGACTTTAAAGGACTTTTGAATCGCATGAATGTCTAACGGATTTCTGATCCGCATGAGGCTCTTTCTATCTGAGCCGCATGGGCTTTTCTTGTTATTTTCCATGCTTCTACAAGACCTCCTTCAAATTTTTCAATTTGCAAAATTGAAATACTTTGAATAAGAAGCATGGCCACGTAAACTCTTCTGGCCGCATAGGATGTTCTAGCCGCATGGACCTCCTAGCCGCATGGACTTCCTAGCCGCATGGGCTTCCTAGCCTTATAGACTGTCTGGCCGCATAGAATCTCTGCCACGTGTGCGTCTCCTGCCACGTGTGCGTCTCATTAATTGCACTTGATTTGCTTTGGATTTAAAGCCGCCTTTCGGGGCAGGATCCCAAGGGTCGGTTTTAAATATCCAGATTTTCCTCGATGACCGAAGAGTCGATTTGGTTTTTATGCAGCACGCGGATCGAAGCGTCCCTCCTCCTTCTGCCTATAAATAGGAGCATTTTGGTCAGAGAGACTTCTTTACTTTCTTCTGTCTTCAACTCTTCTTGCCCTAAGTTGCTATCTTCGTCTTCCTTCTCCGCTCATTAATCAACAATGGCCCCCAAGTCTTCCAAGGCCGCGGCGATGGAAAAGGGAGTGGCTTCTTCGTCAGCCACGGCACCTGAAGTTCACCCCGACGTTCACCCCACCATTGCTGGTAAGGGTTTGGGCGGATCGTATACTTCGAAACCCTAACAAAAATGGCTCTGTTGCATGCTTTATGCACAAGCCTTTAATGCGTTCCTCGTCTTCATCGGACTGTTCAAATTGTATGGGCCGCATGTATGTCCCACGTCCGAGCCGCATGGGGGTATACCCAATATCCGAGATGTATGGAAGTTTGTATAGTAGCCGCACAGGCACTTCACAAACTGAATCACATAATGACCCGTCGAACAGAGCCGCATAAGTCTCTCTGAATCGAACCGCATGAATCCCCCTCAAACAGGACCGCATAAGCTCATCTGGACTGGGCCGCAAGAGGCGCTGGCCATCTTCTAACTTTATTTCTTTCTATCTTTGATTCTTGCAGCATCCCTGCCGAAGGCTGAGATCATTGTGAAGGAAGAGTTGCTGCCTCCTTTCAATCAAGGGTCGTCGCTCGTTAAGGAGGACGTAATACCAAAAACGGAGGTACAGAAAAGAGAGCTGGCGCCTATTGAAGTTGCTGTAAAGAAGGAGCCCTAGTCTGACAGCGGTAGTATTGGAAGTTCTGACCCTCCTGCTTCGGACGAGGATTTTGCTCAAGTAGATCCTTCATATGAAAAATGGTTGAGGGATTGGTATATGCGCCCCGCAATTACGATTCGTAGGCTCTCATAAATGTCTATCTTTTGTCTTGATATTTATGTCTGTCTTTAGCTGCAGTTTGTGTTTTGCTTCTTTTGGGCATCAATGTAATCTTCTTCCTTCTTATCTGAATGAAATGATAGAGAACTTTTCTGGCTTGGTCATGAGATGTAGTCATGTGAATGTAACTGATTTTGAATGAACAGAATACATTCGCTCTATTCTTTGCTTGTAGTAGTTGCCCCAATGGTAGACTTTTTGTGGACCTATTATCCTAGTTCTGGATATGGATAATAGGTTGGGAGAGAACCAACATGCTTACCCAGAGGTAATAAGGACATGGTAAATATGGGGGTTTCTTTGATGTAGCCTTCCCACTCAGAGGTAATGAGGACATGGTTAAATATGAGGGTTTCTTCGATGGAGCCTTCCCACTCAGAGGTAATGAGGACATGGCAGGAGTGGGCTCCATGAAGGGTACATAGAACAACTCAGAGGTAGTGAGGACGTGGAAGTTCTATGTGAGGGACGGTTTATTTTTGATTGAAGGAAAACAACTCAGACGTAACATCGACGTGGTTGTCTCAAAAAATCTGCGGATCCGTTACCCTTTTTGTGCACTAAAAGTACGGGTATTGGATCATAAGGAGGGCGCTCTTTTAGGAGAAAAGTTCAGAGGTATGATCATACATGACTTACTGCCTAAAAGATGCGATATAGATTTATCTATAGTGACCAGAGTGTGAGTTCAATGGTACTTGCGGGTACATAACTCAACAATCTGTGATATTTGGATTTGGAATGTGAGTTCAGAGGTACCAGAGGGTACATAACCCATCAATCAGGGATATTTGGATTTGGAATATGAGTTCAGAGGTACCAGAGGATACATAACTCGTCATTCTGGGAAATTTGTAGTCGAAATGTGAGTTCAGCGGTACCAGGAGGTACGTAACTCATCACTTTA
Organism: Iris pallida; assembly: GCA_029216955.1. Taxonomy (NCBI): domain Eukaryota; kingdom Viridiplantae; phylum Streptophyta; class Magnoliopsida; order Asparagales; family Iridaceae; genus Iris; species Iris pallida. The sequence continues at coordinate 48,976 of JANAVB010040592.1, forward strand.
AAAAATTTAAAGTCGGGATGTGAGTTCAGCGGTACCACAGGGTACATAACTCAACACTTTAGAAGATTTGAAGTCAGGATGTGAGTTCAGCGGTACCACAAGGTACATAACTCAACATCCTGGAGGATGTCGTTTCAGACGTAATACTTCTTTAGGAACTTGCCGTTGATGGGCAACATGAGCAAGTCTCTATTTTGTTTTGCGAGGCGGTAAGCTCCATTGGAGAATACAACATTGATGATGAACGGACCTTCCCACTTTGGCTGGAACGTGCCGGCGATTTTATGAGTCATAACCATTGGCCTTCGAACTGCGAGAACGAGAACGCCTACTTGGAATGTTCTGATTTTAACCTTCTTGTTGAAAGTTCCGGAGATACGTGCTTGGTACAGCTCGATTCGTTATTGAGCTAACATGCGCTTCTCATCTAGGGCCTCCAACTCTTGCAGTTGGTGATGGTGATTATCATCTGTCGTCAATCGATAGGTGAGAGCCACGCGGAGCGAGGGGATTTGAGTTTCCAGTGGAAGAACTGCCTCACTCCCATATACCAGAGAGAATTGTTCCCAGTGGTCGTCCGTACTGTAGTACGGTATGCCCATAAGCATTCGTCGAGCTTTTTATTCCAGTCGCGTTTGTTTGATGATACGAACTTCTTGACAAGCTTGATGATTGTTTTGTTGAACGCTTCAGCCAGACCATTAGCCGCCGGGTTGTATGGTGTTGAAGCAATATTTTGGATTCAGTGTTTGTCGTAAAACCGATAGAAGGCATGGCTTGCGAACTGCGGACCATTGTCGTGGATGATCCTTCGAGACAGTCCAAAGTGATAAATGACGTGATGCTTGAGGAAGCCGATCACGTTGAATTCTTGACTTCTGCCAGCGGAATAGCCTCCGCCCATTTGAAGAAGTAATCTGTGATTGCGAGTATGAAGCGGTGTCCTCAGGACGAAGGTGGAGTGATCGGTCCAATGATGTCCATTCTCCATGCTTCGAATGGCCAGGATGCCACCGTCGGATGTAGAAACTCAGACGGCTGGTAAATAAAATCTGTGTGGCCTTGACAGGCTTTGTACTTTCTTGCATAGTCTATCGCATCTGCAACCATCGTGGGCCAGTAGTAGCCCATTCGGCAAAGGCGGTCTTGTAGTTTGGGGCCAGGCTGATGGGCCCTATAGATGCCATCAAAAGCTTCACGTACGGCTTCTTTGGCTTATGTATTTGACAGACAACGAAGCAGTAATCCATCGTATGATCACCGATATAGCATTTTCGTCTCTGTATTGTAGAAGAATCTGAGGGAACGTCTTCTGATAGAAGTACCTTCCTTCGGATTCTCTGGCAGGATGTCGTAGACCACGAAGTCGATGAATGGTTGTCTCTAGTCTGGTGCTTCGTCGACTGCCAGGGCAGAGTAACTCTCAACACATTGACCATTATTTTTGGGACAGACCAACTCACGGCCTATGATGTCAACCAAGTGGTGAGCATGATTCAAAACTGCTAAGGAAGCGGCAAGGCCTGCTAGGGCATCGGCTTCAATGTTCTAGAGCCTGGGAACATGTTCTATGAAGAACCCTTCCAAGGATAAGATGATGTCAATCGCTATTTGGTGATAGGAGATCATGTCTTCATGACGCACTTCGTATGAGCCCCGAATTTGATTGATGATTAGCTGCAAATCGCCGTATGCTTCAAGATACTCTACCCCAAGCTCTTTTGCAAGTCAGAGGCCAATGACCAAAGCGTTGTACTCGGCCACATCGTTTGAGCAGGAATCCATGAGGGAGTAAGCCCGATTGGTCACCAGCCCGAAGGAAGAAATCAGCACCACTCCGAGTCCAGCGACGATGTTGCCCCTGGGTCCAGTTTTAGAAGCGCCATCGAAGAACATTCGCCACACAATATCGTGAGAGGCCACATTTGAATTGGCGACCTCATCTGGAATCTCTTCGTCTATTCTGGTTGACTTCGATCCTGGATGAGCTGTTAAAAAGTCTGCCAGAGCTTGACCTTTAACAGCCTTCTGTGGGACGAAGATCATGTGGTAGGGGGACAGTAATATCACCCAGGTAGCGAGGCGAGAGCTGAGTGCGCCTGGCTTAGTCATGAGGACCCTGAGGGGGTTGACTCTTGATACGACATGGATGGTTTGTCCCGTGACGTAGTATCGCGTCTTCTGAATGGCGAAGACCATAACAAGGCACTCTTTCTCCAAGGCAGTGTATCGATGCTCCGGCCCCATCATCATTCGACTGAGGTAATATATAGCCTGCTCATGGCTGCATCATTATTTTGTGCTAGTAAAGTACCGAGAGAATGCCCCATTGCTCGCACAAAGAGCAGGAATGGTTTTCCAGCAACCGGGGCTACCAGGACTGGAGGGTTCGTTAGATATTCTTTGATGCTGTCGAAGGTGCGCTGGCATTCTTGATCCCATATGAATAAAATGCCCTTCTTCATGAGGTAGGTGAATGGTTGACATCGTCCAGAGAGGTTAGAGATAAACCTACTGAAGTAGGCCAGCCTCCCTTGAAGGCCTCGGAGTTCACGAAGATTTCTTGGGGGACCCATCTCCATGATTGCCTTCGTCTTCTCCGGGTCTATGTGGATTCCCTGTAAAGTAATGATGAAACCCAAGAACTTCCCGCTGGATACGCCCAAGAAGAATTTCGTAGGATTTATTTTCAAATTGTGCGTTCGCATTAGGTCGAATATGTTGGCCCATTGGTCATATGGTCAACCCTTTTAATAATTGATCAAACTCTGTCTCGATATGTGAAGCTAGTCAGGATGTATTGGACTCTTGGACATGAACAACAATAGCTATCTACACAGTTCAAGACCGAAGCTATGTTTGCCTGTTCGAGTCTGTATTTCCTTTGAGCATATATTTTCCATTTTATTGAGTCTAGGAATACGTTGTACACCGAGTCGTACTAGCAAATAGGCTATTCCAAAATGTTTTCAAAATACTTTTAAAATATCCTTTGTTTTGAAAAACATTCATTTAAACAAAAGTTTTAAAAAGGTTTTCAAAAATCATCAAAAACTAATTTTTAAAACCTAACCTAACCCTGACAGAACTCGGCCAGAGTTCGGCCAGAGTTTGGTTGTGGGCGTTTGATTTTTGAATTCTTCTGAACTTGGTCCTCCTGCAGTTGCGGATTTGACCGAGATTTTCTCATAGAGTTCTGTCCGAATTCTGCCCGAATTCTGCCAGAATTCTGTCTTTGGAACTCCTATAAATAGAGAAGGATTTCGATCATTTCAACTCACTCATTCACTTTCAATCTTCTCTCTATCTAAAGCTTTCAGTCTTCCAAAGAGTTTTCTTGAGCTTTAAATTTCAGATCCCAAGCCAATTACAATCCTCTAGTCGATTTGCCAGTGCGGTACGGTCTAGAATTTTCTGAGAGATTATAATCAGAAGGCTTGATTGAAGAATACCTCTTCACAATTGAAGTTGGACGAGTTCTTCGTATCAAAGCTCACGTTGTAGAAGTTGCAAGGACTTCGTAAGAAAACTTGCGGTTTTGCCAATAGTGGATTCAACTGGTAGCAAGAGCTCTACCGACTGGATTAGTCCTCAACAGAGGAAAACCAGTATACATCGTTGTCTTTGCGTTTGCATTCTTATCTCTGCCTTTACTTTACTTAGTTGTGATTATTATTCTGTGATCTTGCTGCTAACATTTTTTAATTAGCATTATTCTGCTGCCAACTCTATTCACCCCCTAGAGTATTGTGCTTTACGATTTCGTTCCTACAATTGGTATCAGTGCAGGTGTTACAGGTAAAGCAAAGATAACATTGCAATTATTTATTGATTTAATTAATTGTTATATAGATCACAGCACAACATATGGCAACTGTAAAATTCACAAGTGAAGGCCAGGCCACAAACAGACCTCCACTGTTTGATGGTACGAACTATACCTATTGGAAACACGGATGAGTTTCTTCTTGAAATCTCTTGACTTTGATTTATGGTCTATTGTTATTGATGGCTATCAAAAGCCACCTCGTATAAATTTTGATAGAGTTTTAGTTGAAAAACCCCATAGCAGATATACAGAGGAGGAAAAGAAAAAGGATAGTCTTGACGCATGTACTACTAACGCTCTATTTTGTGCTTTAGATAGAACTGAATTTAACAGGGTGTCTATCTGCACAACGACAAATGAAGTGTGGAAGCTACTTGAAGTCACACATGAAGGCACGACTCAAGACAAAGAATCTAAAGTCAGCAGACTTACTCAAGAGTATGAGGTGTTCAAGATGAAGCCCAACGAAACAGCTACTCAGATGTTCGAAAGATTCTTAGATATTGTAAATCCTTTGTCCTCCCTAGGCAAAGAGTACAGTAACCATGAAAAGATTTGCAAACTCCTGCGAGCACTTACCAAGAACTAGATTCCAAAGGCTACTGCAATTATTGAAGGGAACGACCTCACAACTATGTCCCTCGAAGTACTCATGGGTAAGCTACTCACTCATGAACTGGAGCTACAAGATTTTGAAGAGCCTGCACCAAAGGATAAGACGATCGCTTTCAAGGCTCAGCACAGAAAAGCTGCTGAAGGTGACTCAGATAGCAGTGAATCTGATGCTGAAGATCAAGCACTCCTAGCAAGGAAATTCAAGAGATTCATGAGACATGAGAAGAGAGCCAAAGAAAACAACAGCAACAACTGGTATCAGATGATGTTGTCTGCTATGGCTGCAAAAAGAAGGGACACATGAAGAAAGATTGTCCTACAAACTCATCATCAAGCAAGAAGAGAAACATGTATGAAAAGGGGAACCTGAAGAGATCGACATCACGGAAGTATGACAATACCAGCATATGGCATGAAAGTGAAGCCAGCGACTCAGAAGACGAACAATCAGATGATGCTGCAAACGTATGCTTTATGGCATCCGATCAGGTACCTACTGAACCTGTAGTTGATACATATGATGACTTCACCTTTGAGCAATTAGGAGATGCCTTCAATGAACTGATGACTGATTACAGAAACTGCGTAGCAAGTATCAAACCTCTAAGAAGGTACTCAAAGAGTACAAAGGTGAAATAGGTAGACTTACCAACCTACTAGCTGAGGTTAGAAATAATGTTAGTGAGTCTGGTGAGCTTTCTTCAATAAAGCTCTTCTTACACGAGATTACCAAGTCATCTGAAGAGAAAGACAAAGTCATTGACCAACTCAAAGAAGAACTTTCTATAGAGAGAAAAGTCTTCGATGTGCACAAATCAGAATGGAAACACTCACTTCTGATTATACTAAGTTGTATGACACTTCCAAAAGATTGGAAATTAGGTTAGGAAAACAGCCTGAGACTGCTGCTTCCTTCCCTAACACGTGTCACTTACCGAAAAATCAGAATATTTCCAAGCCAAACACTGTCAGACCTAACCCTATCAAACCTTTACCCCAAAAGGTTAAGCCCAAACAGGATTATAGGTATGCTTTCTTCTATACTAGAAAACCTAAACCTACCAACCATGCACACCACTCAGCTTTCAACACTCGACATGCAAAATATCATTATTGTGGCCTCATTGGTCATATTTCATCTGCATGTAGAATCAGAAAGCTTGTTGATTTAAATATTTATGCTTGGATACCAAAGGCTAACATTTCAGGACCCTACAAGAAATGGGTACCAAAAGTTTCATCTGCAAACTGTTTTGTAGGTGGAACACCTTTTACATGCTAGAAGCAAATGTATCCTCGACAGCGGTTGCTCACGGCATATGACCGGTGACGCTACACTATTTGCAACACTGTCGAAGAAAAAGAAGGAAGGCTATGTCTCCTTCGGTAATAACTTGAAAGGGTATATATTATTGGTATCAGTAATGTTGGTAAGCCTCCCTATCCTGTTATTAAAGATGTCTGTCTGGTTACCGAGTTGAAACATAATCTACTCAGCATAAGTCATTTGGCTGATCATGGTTATGGCATCAACTTTGGCAAAGACAAATGTATTATAGTTGATAGCTCAACTGGTAGTACTATCTTTGAAGGTATCAGGAAAGACAACATATATGTTTTCTATTTGTTGGAAGAAACTAACATTTCAGGTAGATGCTTAATGGCTAAAAGTGATGAGAGTCATCTGTGGCATATGAGACTTGGTCACGCAAATATGGACACAATATCAAGATTATCCACAAAGAAGCTAGTACGCGGTTTATCGGATATTACATTCAAGAAGGATTCGGTATGCAGCCAATGTGAAAAGAACAAAAGCTACCAGATCCACATTCAAGTCAGTAAACGCAGTATGTACTACTAGACCTCTACAATTGCTTCATATAGACTTATTTGGTCCTAGCAGAGTTACTAGCCTCGGAGGTAAGCTTTATGCTTTCGTAATTGTAGATATTTCTCTAGATACACGTGGGTATACTTCTTGACACGCAAGAATGATGCATTATCCGAATTTGTCTCCTTTTGTAAGAAAGTTCAGAATAAAAAAGGTTACATGATCACTCGTATAAGAAGCGATCATGGAGGCGAATTCGAGAATGCAGAGTTTGAGTATTTTTGTGACACACACGATTTTGTACACGAGTTCTCCTGCCCTAGGACTCCACAACAAAATAGAGTTGTGGAACGTAAGAACAGAACTCTATCCGAAATGGCCAGAGTAATGTTAAACCAGTTTAGTCTACCCAAATATTTCTGGGCTGAAGCTGTCAATACAGCTTTTTTGTTCTCAATAGAGTTCTAATTCGACCCAAATCGAAGAAGACTCCATTTGAGTTATGGTTTGATAGAATTCCATCAGTTTCATATTTTAGAATATTTGGTTGTAATATTTTATTCTTAATACAAAAGACAATTTGGGAAAGTTTGACAAAAAGGCCGATGAAGGTATATTTTTAGGTTATGCGGCCAAGAGCAAAGGATACAGGGTCTTCAACAAACGAACCATGATTATCGAAGAGTCAATCAACGTCACTTTTGATGAACTGAATCAAATGACTATCGATGACAATGACGAAGATCCAACTGTACCAAGCTCAACAACAGCTAATTCTCAACCAAGCTCGGCACTAGCTGATCCTCCTAGAGAAGATCCAAGAACCAGCTACCTTCAGAGTCTGCCAAAAAGATTAAAATTTACGGCTGATCATCTAAAGGATTTGGTAATTGGTGACATTACCAAAGGTGCTTCACAGATTTTAAAAACCCTGATCATGCTTTCAAGTTGAAGAAAGCTTTGTACGGTTTGAAACAAGCCCCTCGTGCTTGGTATGATCGTCTAAGCTCTTTCCTAAGTGATAATGGTTTTTCAAAAGGCAAGGTTGACACTACACTTTTTATTAAGTCCTTTAATAAATTTTCTAAGTGTATGCAGAATGGGTTTGAGATGAGCATGATGAGAGGGAGAGTGAAATTCTTCTCAGACTACAAATCAAACAAACTGACAATGGGACGTTCATAAATCAAGCCAAGTACACAAATGATTTGCTAAAGAAGTTTGATCTGGACAATGGCAAACCTATTGGCACTCCGATGGCAACTTCAACAAAGCTTGATATTGATGAACAAGGCAAGCCGGTCGACACACGTAAGTATCGAGGTATCGATAGTTAGTTCACTTTATTTAACTGCTAGTCGTCCAGATATAATATTTAGTATTTGTCTGTGTGCACGTTTTCAAGCTAATCCAAAGGAATCACATCTGTGCGCAGTTAAGCGTATCTTTCGATACCTTAAGGGCACTTCTTCTGTTGGCTTGTGGTATCCCAAACTAAGTCCTTTGACCTTACTGGTTATTCGGATGCAGATTTTGCTGGATGCAAAGTTGATAGAAAAAGTACTAGTGGCACATGTCATTTCTTAGGCAAAGCTTTAGTCTCATGGTTTAGTAAAAAGCAAAATTTTGTAGCCCTATCAACAACAGAGGTTGAGTATATTGCCGCAGGACGTTGTTGTGCTCAGATTTTATGGATGAAACAAACCTTGGAAGACTATGATTTATTTTATACACATATTCCCATTTTCTGTGATAACACGAGCACTATTAATTTGACTAAGAATCCTGTATGTCATTCTCGTACAAAACATATCGAGATTAGACATCATTTTCTTAGAGATCATCATCAAAATGGAGATATTGACCTTGTATACATAGATACTGAGAATCAATTAGCTGACATTTTCACAAAATCTCTAGCAGAAGATCGTTTTCAATATTTACGTCGAGAATTAGGAATTTTAGACGTCAATAATATTAATTGATTTTATTTTATGATTATATTTCAATATGCAAAAACTGTGTTAGAGACAAGCCAATAAAGAGTCTGTTTGTCACCACAACTACGTTGAATCGAAGCGGTACTTAAGAGTTCCCCGGTGAACCTCCGCCAGCTAGGACAGTACTCCTACAACTAATCTGAAACAGTCGCTGTGTAATGATATTTAATCTATAAAATAATATTAATTATGTTAATTGAAAGTTGAAATTACTAATCTTTGAATTAAATATTTGAAATGAGCCAATGAAAAAGAAAGTGTTCCAACCAAACTTAGGCGAATTCGGCCAGACTTCGGATCGAATTCGGCCCGAGTTCGGTTGAAGGTATCAGGTTATATAACCAGAACCCGAGAGCCTTTTCTTTATTGCTTCTAAACCACATCAACAGCAGCAAGCAGCCGCGCGAGGAGAACCCCAAACCCTAGTTCTTCATCACTCCCTCTCTTCTAATCCAAGTGGTGAAATCAATCCAAACTTTGGATTCGTGCGGAGTTCGTCATTTGCTATAACATACTCTAATCTCGGGAGGTATAACTCCTTGTTTCCTCTCCGTTCAATTTCGTGCTATTTCCTTTTATTTTCACAAATGGCACCTAAGGGATTCAACCCCTTTAAGAGGAAGAAGACAACCAACCCAAGTGAGGAAGGTTCATCTTCGGATCCACCCACTAATTCTTTATTTTCGCTAGTCCAATCTAGCGACGGCGCGTTCGACGGGTTTTACTTTCAAACCCTAGACCAAGCCTTACTGTGGTATGGAGACTTCTCCATGAGATCCATATGCACAGGCGCACCCATCAAGTGGACAGTATTTCCTGATCATCGCCATTTCTTTGAGACATTTGGGTTACAGCATTTTGTTAAACTCTATTTTTTCGTAGCAACTAATGCCATTAGACTCTTTTACTACAATATCATATTAAACACTTTTGATGTAAGCACAGTGTTGGAGGATTAGATATCAATTTCAATGATGTTCTCTTAGCGGAGATCCTTGGTATTCCCAATGAAGATGAATCGCTTGTTGACATCACTGAGTTTGATTTCCCCGAAGGCACGACACTTACCAGTTTCATAGCTGAACTTTGTGCACCTGATAGAGTTCGCTTTGGGAAAGTTTAAGGCAAACAACTTGAACTTGTTTAATTATGAATTGCACCGTATCATTTATTCCACTCTCCTTCCGAAATCTACTTCGAAGGATGATGTCACGTCTCTTGAATTATCTGCTATGTATCACATTCTTAAGGGAATTTCATTTTCTGCCCCTAAGACCATTATTCAGATGATGGGACTTGTCGTGCAAGAGATAGAAATCTCTCTTATGCGATAATTCTCCCACGCATCTTTCAACGTTTCGACATTGACTTATCTATTTGTGCTCAAGACCCTGAGCCCAAGGTTCTCAAGTTATCTCGTGCAGTATGACTGCATCTGCTCCTCCTACTGATCCTGCTAGCCTCACCTCCACCTCCTCAGCAGTACTATGACATTTGAGGGCATACACCAGCACCTTTCATATTTGCACGTCTCCATGATGGACATGGCCCACGAACGTGAGTTTGCGACGCACCCGTTATCAGGCGATTGTAAATTCATTAGTTGATCTTTGTTTCGCCCAGACTGGACATTCAGCCGGTTCCATTCCTAGAGATCCAGCTTTCTCTAGTTACCGCTGTGAGGATGAGGCTGTTCATGCCTACTTCCAGCCCGGTAACGCATATGATTGGTACCGTTCTGACCGTGCTCCTCCTCGTGATTATGTCGGTGTGTTTTACACTGGCGTTCCTCCTCAGCCTTCTGGCACGGGTACCTCTGGAGTTGGTCCTTCTGGACATGTTGGTCATCATACTGATTATGATGATGAGAAGGAGGAGTTGTGATATGTTAGTTGATATAAGACTTAGACATTATCTCCTGTATACTTGGAAATGCTCCGACATTCCAAGTTTTTCTACTTTCAGACTTTATTATCAGTATTTTTTGAGGACTTGTACTGGATTTGTTTTATTTGATGTCATCTGAACATCTTTATCTTTTCATCTTTATGAGATTCGTAGTTTATGATTCACATCAGTTTATTTACTTAGCATTTTTTTATCTGCTTCTCTACTATAAACTGCCTGTGATAATTCTTTGTTTATTATAACTGCCTGAGGACAAATACATACATGTGATGTTATTCAAATGCTTTATTATTTCTATCATTTATCATGATTATTTTCTTGTATTTCTTTACTGTTTTTTATTTATGCATTGATTGCGAGGGATTTTTTCCTCTTTTGCAATTATTTTGCTAAGTGACAATGGGGGAGAAAAATAAAGATCTAACATTCTTTTAAGAAAATGCAGGACGTGAACAATTTTTGATTTTATTTCAAGCTTAAATGTTATATCATTCATAGTTTGTCAATTATCAAAATGGAGAAAATTGTTGGCCCATTGGTTATATGGTCAACCTGATTTTAATAATTGATCAAACTCTATCTCTATATGTGAAGCTAGTCAGGATGTATCGGACTCTTAGACATGAACAAGAACAACTATCCACAGTTCAAGACCGAAGCTATGTTTGCCTGTTCGAGTCTGTATTTTCTTTGAGCAATATATTTTCCATTTTATTGAGTCTAGGAATACGTTGTACACCGAGTCGTACTGACAAATAGGCTATTCCAAAATGTTTTCAAAATACTTTTAAAATATCCTTTGTTTTGAAAAATATTCATTTAAACAAAGTTTTAAAAAGGTTTTCAAAAAGGTTTTCAAAAATCATCAAAAACTAATTTTTAAAACCTAACCTAACCCTGACAGAACTCGGCCAGAGTTCGGCCAGAGTTCGGCCAGAGTTCGGTTGGTGGCCGTTTGATTTTTGAATTCTTCTGAACTTGGTCCTCCTGCAGTTGCGGATTTGACCAAAATTTTCTCATAGAGTTCTGTCCGAATTCTGCCCGAATTCTGCTAGAATTCTGTCTTTGGAACTACTATAAATAGAGAAGGATTTCGATCATTTCAACTCACTCATTCACTTTCAATATTCTCTCTATCTAAAGCTTTCAGTCTTCCAAAGTGTTTTCTTGAGCTTTAAATTTCAGATCCCAAACCAATTACAATCCTCTAGTCGATTTTCCAGTGCGGTACGATCTAGAAGTTTCTGAGAGATTATAATCAGAAGGCTTGATTGAAGAATACCTCTTCATAATTTACGTTGGACGAGTTCTTCGTATCAAAGCTCGCGTTGTAGAAGTTGCAAGGACTTCGTAAGAAAACTTGTGGTTTTGCCAATAGTAGATTCAACTAGTAGCAAGAGTTCTACCGACTGGATTAGTCCTCAACAGAGGGAAACCAGTATACATCGCTGTCTTTGCGTTTGCATTCTTATCTCTGCCTTTACTTTACGTTGTGATTATTATTCTATGATCTTGCTGCTAACATTTTTTAATTATCATTATTCCGCTGCCAACTCTATTCACCCCCCCTGTAGAGTATTGTGCTTTACGATTTCGTTCCTACAGAATACTGTCCTCAGATCATACAGATGATCTTTCTTAGAGCGGCTTTTGACAATGATGTCGTCGACGTAGCATTCTACTGTCTTGCACAAGTGGTCCCTAAAGATGACACTCATAGCTCTTTGATAGGTGGCGCCAGCATTCTTTAAACCGAAAGGCATGACTGTGTAGCAGTATATGCCAATCGGTGTTCGAAATGATGTATACTTTTCGTTATTAGGGAACATCTCGATTTGGTTGTACCCGAAAAAACCATCCATGAATATGACATATGCTCGAAGCCGCAGGTGTTGTCAATCATGATGTCTGTGATAGGGAGAGAGAACTCATCCTTAGGACATGCCTCATTCATATTGTGAAAGTCGATACAGATTCGAATCTTTCCATTCTTCTTGAGGACTGGTACTATGTTGGCGACCCAGTCTGGATGCTATTTCTTACGGATAAAGCCGCTGGCTATTAGTTTGTTGACCTCAGCTTTAATGGCATTCATGACGTCGGGACGGAACTGTCGTTGCTATTGCTTGACCGATTTTGCGTCCAGACGAATGTTGAGTTTGTGAAGTGCAACTTTGGGGTTTAGTCCTGGCATGTCTTCGTAGCTCCATAACAAAACGTCGATGTATTCTCTGACGAGTTGTAGTAGCGATTCCCGCTCTTCGTCTGTCAGATTCTTGCTGACAGAGATGGGCTTTGGAGAAGACTCATCACCAAGATCAACTTGCACAACCTCATCTTCGGTGGGAGGCTCTCTTTGCTCGAACCGCTTCTTCCATTGCGCATCTAGTTGTTGTGCCCACGGCTCTAACTCAAGAAGTTCAGAAATGTTTTCATCTTCTTCATAGGCATCGACAAACACCATATTGACGGACCAGACTTGCCTGAGCATGTCCCGAATGCTGACATCTGAATCGAAACTGGGTGATCCGGTTGAGTGTGAATGCCATCGCATTCCTCGTCTGATCTTTTAGTGGTCGTTGTCGGTATAACATAACCTAGCCCACATCTGGTTTTGCTGTAATAGTCTCGTGGTTTTCCAGCCGGGACCGGCAATTGTAAGGGTAACCGCCGTCCAATACCGTAGTTCAAGCCTGGTGTAGTTTCCAGATCATACCCCTATTTTTGCATGAGGTACTTGGATTGGGAACTATACAGGTAAAGAGGCAGTCTCCCGGTGTCGGGTTCGAGCTCAACTTCTTCTACCCTAAAAGGTTGTGGATCATTCTTCTGGCCTAAGATGATTGGATGATCCTCTCCTTCGATTATGCGGTAAGCGTCTTCCACTGGGGTAAGTTGGTTTGCGGTGTCCTTTGTCACTTGTATGTAGATGGGTGCCTATACCGTGTTCCATAGCATACATTGTACAAAGCTTGTTAAGCTCGAGATAATTCAAAGATAGCCCTTTATTGATGAAGTAAGGTATCTTTTCTAGTAGGATTACATCATCTGCGGATGGAACATCGGTGTGAGCAGCCACATACTTGGCCAGTTCTGACTCTTCTTCAGCTACCCCCTGTGTAAATGAAGACTGAAAGGATGACTTCGGCAGCTTAATCATCAGGGGCTCCATGGGTGGAGCCGAACATGGAGTCGTTGGCATACTACCTCCAGTTTGGTGTTCAGTGCTGGACGGGGGTTGTTGGCTGGCTAACAGTCCCCTTAGCGTCCGGCTGCCGATTCATTCTGGAAAGACAATCGTCATTGGCTTGACAGAGGGATTGAGCTCCTCTGTGTTGTTGGCTAGCTCTAGGCAGCCTAATTGTCAGTGGCTCTGTCGTGGGTCTTGGCGCTTGGTCAGACCTTGGCAGTCGGATTATCATCTGTCCTCCTTGTGCAGAGAGGCTGATTGCGTCCTTACGCAGAGTGGCCGTAAGGGATACAGTTCTGCCAAGTTTGCGGGCTTGGAGATGGATTATCAGCAGTTCTTCTGATCCAGCTGCCACCTCAGTTTGAGCTTGAGTATCTCCTTCGGCAAAGTGCTTTTTTGACTTCTCGTACAAGCATAAATCTGAGTAGTAGGATTCGACCCCTTTAAAGGGATCGATGTCGACAAATTTTGTCCTCACGAAGCTGTGCTTGTCGACGTACTTGAAGCACTGGTGCAATATGGAGGGCACGATCATGTAATCGTGTATCCAAGGATGCCCCAGGAGGATGTTGTAGGAAGTGTCTGTATCTATGACATAACAGGTCACTTCTGACTGAAGGTCGCCAATTTGGCACTTCAAGCAAATCTTCCCGATCGGATAGCTTCTGTCTGAATTGAAACCGCTGATGGCGGTGCTTGTCAGCATTAGGCGATGCATTGGGATGTGCAGATGGTGTAGTAGGCTCTTCGGGATGATGCTTATCAAAGAACCGGGATCAATATGCATTCGGTCCACCTTGATATCGCCAATGTACCCAGTATAATATAGAGGGCGATCGTGTAGGTTGGTCTTGATAAGCATATCCTGCGGAGTGAAGACGATATTTGGCATTGTGCCTGTACAAGCACTGTCCTGGAGATCTGCAGGAGAGCTTTCCCCAGTGAGATTTGACAGCCAGATATGTGTCGGCATTCTGGAGTGCCTCGCTTAGTGCGATACGAACATCATTGGAGAGCCTCAGGAGCTCGTATAGCGACAATTTGGTTGGTGTGTTGGCCAATTGTGCCAAGATGTCAAAGTTGTAGGGCCTTTCCATCCCATGAGGCATCTCTCTTTGGAGTGGTTTGTCGAAGCGAGTCTCCTTCGGCCTAGGCTTGTCGGTCAACGAAGGCTGCGAAGGTCCTGGAGCCTCAGCAGCTGTCGGCTGATGGTCTTCAGCCGAGTTACCCGGTGGAGGTTGGGTTTGTGCGCCGGAGCGGGTAACAACAGCAGTAGCTTCTTCGACATCTGTCGAGATTGTACATGATTTGACTTTCCCACTTTTTCTCTTACTGGTGGAGGGAGGTGCGGACTGAGTCGCTTCAGGTAGCAGATCCGGATGGACCCACATGACCTCCCCTCGTGATGTGGTAGGGGCACTAGGCCAGCATCCTAGTTTCGGAAAGGTAGAAGGTTAGCGACCTCCATCCTTGCTCTGGGGACGGGCACTACTCCATCTTGAGTCGTTGTCGGAGGGAAGCTGCCGAATTGTACTGACACCATATTGGCTGCTACGGTCACCTCTTCAAAACCAATGGCCAGGGCCTTAGAATCGATGAGATGTTGTGTATCGCTTCAGTTGGTAGCAGTCATGTGTAGCATGGTGGACATAGCGATGGTAGTGGCAGTACTTGGGGTTCTCTATTTCTGCAGGACGAGGTTCACGTCTTGGAAGAGGGAGCTGAATTCGACCTCCTTGTATGAGCATGTCCAAGATGGTTTGACATGGCCGTCCTCGAAGGAATAGTCATCTAAGGCCACTGCTTCTCTGCTGGCTTTGGTTCAGGCTTCGATGCTGTGTCGGCCATTATAGCCTGTTTGCCCTTGTTGTCTCGATTGTTGGAGGGATTACCACCATTGTTGCTGTTGGTGTTAGGGCGTATGCCCTTGTCTTCTCCTTCCGAGACGTGCAATCCCAATTGGCGAGCTTTCTTCAACTTGTCTTCTGGGCTAGTGGCACTGATAATGAAAATCTTCCAATCCTTAAACTAACTTCCGCCCATCCAGAGGTTGATCGTGGGAAGCAGCCTCTTTTGGCAAATTTCAATTAAGGAGGAATCAGGGTTACCGGAAGGCAACTTCATCGCGGTCTGGCGAAACTACTCGATGTAGTTTCTTGTCAGCTCCTTTTTTTCCTGAACAACATCCATGAGGGTGGACATTGCCACATCTTGTCCTACTTCGTAGAACCTCTCCAGGAACATACGTTTGAAGCCAGCAAAAGAATGGATGCAGTTGTCTGGCAAGTTGCGGTACCAGTCGAAGGCGACCCCCTCTAGTGCCTCGATGAACAACCGCGTAAGGATGGCATCGTCATGAGACAGATGGTCGGTTGTGACTTCGAAGTAGGTGATGTACCTGCTTGTAGATGTCTTTCCATCATAAGGATTGATGTTGAGTGGTTTATATCATGGTGGAAAAGGCACATCTCTCCATGCAGCAGGATACGGTTGTCGTATCCTGAGGTCCTGGCAGTTTTCGCGGGCGTGGAACATGGCCCGGAGCTCCTGCACCTCTCTTCTTGCCTTCCTGGCCTCGTCTACAGTGGTGGGGGCCGATATTTTAGGAGGATTATCACCCGGGTTTGGTGCGGCTGAGTTCGAGTCCGCATTGACCACGGGTCCCACGTTTGTTTGGCCAAGTGTTCTTCCTTGCAGAGTTGGAAGGGCCGCTTTGATCTCGTCCACGGACTTGACCAAGGCATGAAGTATGGCCTCCAGAGTATCGATGCATTGGCGATCACTGGGACCGTCTTGGTTGCTATCCGTCATGAACACCGTCCTCACATGAGGAGAGATGGAAGGAACGGTGGAGGATGTGCCCTCTGAGTCATACTCTTGTACAGAAAAGTCGTCAGGGTACGTGGGAATGTTCTCCTTTGGTTCGAACTCAGAAGGAGTGGTACCCCCAACTTCAGAGCTCGCCTTATCTTGAGAGTTGTGGACGCCCTAGGGGATGTCAGGATCTGCTGCATCTATTGGGTGAACCGTTTCCCCAGGATTATCTTTTTGGAACACCGGGTTGTCGTAGATATTTGGGAGAGTGCTACCCCCGGCTTCAGTGCCTCCCAGAGATGTGGACGACGAATCTTCCAGTATGGCAGATTTCGTCTTTGAGCGGGTACCTTGGTAAACTCCTCTGTAACGGTGGTAAACAACCGCTTAAAAGAGAGTTTGTCGGTCGAGATTTTCGGACTGGAGAAATTTGTTTTCTTCCCTCTACTGCTGCCAGAAATCTTCAGAGCAGAATTGCAGGAGACGACGAGAAGCGCCTCGTCTTCTGAGCTTGGGTGTTACAACCGTTGGAAGACGGACCGTCGGTCTTCTTGTACTTCTACCTTATTGCAGCAGCAGTTGACAATGACTTGGGTGTATTGATGTCCCTGACAGGACTCTCTGTACATCAAGTCTTCGTCTTTTCCTTGCGTTTGTGAAGAATCACGTTGCGCAAGTCACCCATTTTGTGGGCCTGGGAGTTCTGAGCATATGAGTGTGTTGGCACCCTGTCTGCTCCCTGATGTGTGGTAGTACGAGTACTTGCTCTGATCATTATTGGGAGATTCTTGATAACTATCCCATTCGTTGGTCGCCGGGGGCTGGACACGGTAGTTCTATACAACTTTCCATCAGGGGCCCGCGTAATAGTAAGCGGACGCCCTGATAGTCAGAAGTTGGGACGGCCGACTGAGCTCGACGAGCCCGCGCTGACCGAGACTTCTTCCCTTTGGCACCCGAGAGTGCATAACAAAGAGTCCAAGTTGGCCACAATAGAGCCTGGCGTATACCCAGAGAGCCTCCAGATCAGGACCGCATGAGAGGCGGTCAAAGACTGACTGTGAGCCGTATGAGACAGATGGTATGGCGACTGGGATCGGTGGCCGTGTAGGCAGTCTGCATGCGGTTGTCTTTTTGTGGCCGCATAAACCTTCTGTATACGGCTAGGAGCAGTGGCGCATGAACCTTCGGGATACGGCCGAAAGTCGTAATCGTGCAGGCTATCTGCATGCAGCTGAAGGTTTTGGCCGCATGGGCTTTCTGCATACGGCTGACTGCTGTGGCCGCATGAGTCTTCTCCATGCGGCTGGCGGTTGTGGCCCCATGAGCCTTCTCCATGCGGCTGGCACCCTTATGCGGCTTGGACCGCATAGAGTTCCTCTTTGTCCCTGCAAGTCCAGCATCATAGTGTTTTCTTCTGCTGGACTTGGGGACAGCAAAGTCCTCTATGGTCTGAAATGGGGCCGCATGAGAGTTTTCTACGCCATCTTGAGTAACAGAGAGTACTTCTTCGAGAGTTTGGGGAGAAGCGAATGATTTGGGACTCCACTCTCTGCGAGCCTTTTTGTGTGGGCTCGCCGCTGGACCGGGCCAGCGCTCCCGTCGGAGAGCATTTCTTCAAACGCCTGTTGGTCGAACCGGACGACCAGCATTTGTTGAGTAGAGCCAAGTTTGGTTGCGTCCGATTGCGTCACCAACTCCTCAGCCATGGAGAAGTTAGTCTCCAGCAGAGTCGCCATCGTGTTTGCGATTGATTATAAAAGTGCAGAACAATTTTATAGGAGGACTGAACTTAGACTCACAATACAAACTCGCTCATACAAAGAACCTAAGAATGAAAACCTAGGTACAGTAATCTAAGTACGATTGTTTATTTTTGATTTTGGGGGGGGTGACGATAGAGGCTCGGAAAAGCGACGGCAGCTCTGCCTTACTTCTTGGACGATCGGACGTAGCCTTGACTCTGATGAAAAAATGCTCTCGAGATGTGCGGGAAGAATCCTCTGTGCGTGCCTTGTCTCTCTGTGTGTCCAGTCGGGTGGAGAGTCTCTCTGTTCTTTTTTTCCCTCTTTTCTCTCCAGGGTTTGTAAGGGAATGGCACATTGCTATTTATAGAAGTGGTGGTGTGATCATTAGGGTTTGTAATGATTATCCCTTGAAAAGTCGCGGCCAACAATCTGGACCATTAATCTTGATTGCATCACATCTGGGCAGTTAATTTTTATTACGCCCAGTCCGTATGGGCAATTAATGCTGATGGCAATGAATCTTCATAATTTGTCATGACAAGCTCGGATCTCTCGCTACGTGTTAAATTTGCTTAATTACGACAAATCTGATTTGACCTGAGTAATTATGATGATTATAACAAATCTGGGTTGTTATGATTGCTAGCAGCCATAACTCCGAGGGGATAAGACCGCCACGTGTCTCAACTGTCATGAGGACCGCCACGTGTCTCAACTATCATGAGTGGGACGTCCTGACAGAGCTGCATGAATACAGTCTCTAAATGAACCGCATATGGGTGACCTCCACACTCCTAGCCGCATAAAGGTAGCAGCCGCATGAGGTGACGGCCGCATGAGGGGGATAGCCGCAAAGGATGGCAGCATCGTGAATGAGACAGTCGTAGAAGGGTAGCCGCATGAAGGAGGCAGCCGTATGAAGGTGGCAGTCGCATGAAGGGGCAGCCGCATGAAGGTGGCAGCCGTATGAAGGGGCAGCCGCATGCAGAGTCATCCGCATGAAGAGAGCAACCGCATAGGGGTGACAGCCGCATAGGAGTGGCACCCGCATAGGAGCTTTGGACTTGACGGCTCATGTCAGCTATAAAAGATTTCTTCTTTTTCCTAGGAGCACGCCATCATGTCAGAGCTATCTTTTCAGCTTTATGTCAAAGTTGTCACTTCGCCTTTCTGTCAGAGTTGCCGTCAGGGCATTTAATGAAGCATTTGCTTTAGGCCAGCTGTAGAGGCGAACTACTTTGGGCCACTGGCTCCTTCCTAAGACGCATAAAGCTATCCGAGCCGCATGAGGCTTAAAGGACTTTTGAACCGCATGAATGTCTAACGGATTCCTGAGTCGCATGAGCTCTTTCTATCTGAGCCGCATGAGCTTTTCTAGTTATTTTCCATGCTTCTACATGCATCAGTTGGTAGCGGAGGCGACGGAGGATGAGTCTCAGGAATGACTATGGACGGTCCCGCAGCTGGAGGTGGAAGACCTCCTGTAACCGTCGCTGCTACTCGCGCCTGAAGGGCAGGAACTGAGGTGGCAACTCCCTCAACCGGAGGTGGAGGTCCTACCGGATCGGGCCTCCCGGAACAGTACTAGATCCTGCTACCTGTGAGCGAGTAATCGTCATCCTGAGGATAGATTGAAACAAGGAATCAATGTGGCACATGATAGGGAATATCAAAGAAGGACAATTAAATTCAATGCAAAGAGTTGTCATGGTAATCAAAAGATCAGAAAATTCCTAAAATTGATGAGTAACTCCTATCATATCCTAGATCCTATGTCCTAATCGCAGGCTCGTAATTAGTACTCTAAGTTGAGCACCATTATGAGATCGCACTAATTGCGACACTAACCTGCATGGGCCTCCACAAAAATGTCACGACCCGTACCCTGATTAGGGGCACGAGCACGTGGGTACGTCCAGCCTACGCCGCAGAATCGACGGTAGAACGCTGTATATGACGTCTGTAAATACTACGACTAAACAGTATAAAGGTACATGTCATCTTTGTACGGAGGAATATAATTGGCATAACTCAATCACAAGATAAAACTAAGGTAGATAACACGGAAAGAAAATATGATAGATATGAAGATAGAAATAAGTTCAAGATCCAACACAAGCCCAGAGATACATAACATCACAGAGTCACAAATATAATATAGAATACTACAGTTTGAATACTACAGTCTGAAAGTACTAGCTGGATCATAGTCCAGCAAACCTAACTAAGTTACACTACTCTGGTGTGCAAAGTCTAGTGGCTCAACTATCAGGCTACAGTCCTGGACTACTCCATCTATCTCGACCCCCATAGTAGGTCGAGCAGTCTGCCTCAGAATCATCTGTAATATATCAACGGTATCCTGTCAGAAAAATGAGCAAGTACAAACACTAACAGTTCCTATAAATTGACAATTCTATAAGAGACAGTATAATAAAATACAAGACAAAGATATAGGATGACTTGGGAACCATTCGGAAGCTGAGTTACAACGCTTAAACCAAACAAGGACCGGGGTTGTAACCCTTCTCCCGAATAGAACTTAGCCTCCAATCAAGGTATAACATAAGGCATATAGAACATATGAGTAAATGAATATTATAGCATGGTGAGAAAAGTACTGAAAGTAGAACTGAGCGGATATATGATGAGATAAAATAAATATAATTTGCCTTGAATTATTAGAGCGTTATGTGATCGCTTTGGAAAAGTTAAAGGACAGGCTATCCACTTGGCCCGACAATCACAAAAAATTTTCTGGGAAGGGTCATGCCAGCCAACCTGGATAACAAGCATAAGGAATAGTCTCGCTACACCCGTGAGGTAAGAGTGGCACAAGCACAAGATATAGTGACAGGGTGGCTTTGATCACATAGCCCCTAATAATTTTCCATCCCCGAATAGTATAATGGATCTGGACATGACACGTGATTCCATAAAAGGGTAGCAAGTTCCTTTAGAAATTGGTCTATACAAGTACAGGGAACAAGACAGGAAAATTACCAATACCAAAAATCTAGGAACAACATCTCATGTCATCATCCAACATACTAGTCCGTGAACTATCGTGACTGGAAATCGAGTAAGACACTACAACTGAATCGAATATAGCAGATATTAAGACAATGAAAACTATCATGAATGTACTCACCTGTGGTCCTGAGCTGATAAGGTGAACAAACGCTCAGGAGTAATCACAGACCTAAAGATAGACTATAAGTCAACAAGGTTTTATAGTGAAGGAAAACTAATTTAAGTCATGAATAGCAAGTCTAAGTCAAACTAGGTCAAACTAGTCATACTGGATCATACTAGGTCATACTAGGTCATACTAGATCATACTAGGTCATACTAGGTCACTGGATTCAATCCAAGTCAAACTAGGTCAAACTGGATCAAAGGTTGACTTACAGTTGACTTTTGGTCAACTGGTCAACCCTGGTCAACTCTAGTCACTCTAGTCAACTCTAGGTCAGCCCTAGGTCAAACTAGGCTAATATTGACCAACTGTTGATTTTCAGTCAACTGGTCAACTCTGGTTTGGTTTCGGTCAATTCTAGTTACTTTTAGGTAAATTTGACTTTCGGTTGACTTTTGTTGACTTTTGGTCAAATGGTCAATCCAAGTCAAAATTAGCCTAGGAGCCTATTTCTGACCATTACCAACCAAGGAAACTATATTCTAACCATATCTTAAACCCTAAATCACTACCTTAGCTATAGACAATTACCTCTTAGAAATAGGGTAAATCCTATTTACCCTAGATACCATATTGGTATCCTACGATACCACCCACAACTCTAACTCTAAAACAATCTTTATTAACAATACCTCACTCTCCAACAAAATATCATATCTAATCAAACCATATCCTATTACCTTACTAACATAGACTAACAATACTTATCTTGCTAACATGCTAATTCTATTACCCCTCATAGACTCACACACACACACACATAAGGGTTTTCTAAGGAGCTGATTTTAGTATAGGAACTTGTGGGATGGATGAATGATGTGTGGGGTGAATGAGTGTGGTTGAATGCATGAGGGAATGGATGGATGATATGATATTGGATGGATGAGTGGTGAATTTGTAGAGTGAAGGATGGATGCATTAATGAATGAATGAATGAAAGGGTTAATAAATTTTAGTGATGAAATATGGATGAATGAGTGTATGATGAAGCATTGAATGATTTAATGAATGGAGGAATGGATGCAATATGAATGGAGGAAAAGTAAATTGGTGAATGGGTGCATAGATAGAATGAATAGAAG
>JANAVB010040593.1:0-66732 GCA_029216955.1 Iris pallida
GAGGCCTGCTTAATAGTAAGCGGAGCTCTCAGATGGTCAGAGGTTGGGACAGCTGACTGAGCTCGACGAGCCCGTGCTGTCCTAGATTCTTTCCTCTAGCACCCAATGGCACATAGTAGGAAGAGTCCAAATTGTGCCGCACAGAGTCTGGCACATTCTCATTGGAGCATCCGAGATCAGGACTGCTGAGAGGCGGTCAAAGATAGACCCTGAGCTGCATAGAGCAGATAGTCTGCGGCTAGGATTGGTGGCCGTATGAGCATTCATGCAGCTAGCATTTCTGGTCGTATAAGAATTCATGTGGCTGGATTTGGCTGCCGTATGGGCATTTATGCGACTGGCATTTGTGGCCACATCAGCATTCATGCGGCTGGCATTTGTGGCCACATCAGCATTCATGCTGCTAGATTTGGCTGCCGCATGGGCATTCATGCGGCTGGCGTTTGTGGCCGCATCAGCATTCATGCGGTTGGATTTGGATGCATGAGCATTCATGCGGCTGGATTTGGCTGCCGCGGAACATTCATGCGGGTGGATTTAGTGGCCGCATGAGCCTTCTTCATGCGACTGGCACCCTTATGGTGCTTCTTCCTAGACTGCATAGAGTCCCCGTTTGCTTCCTCAAGTCCAGCATCATAGTGCTTTCCTATGCCAGACTTGAGCAGCAGGGTCCTCTGCGGCCTGAAGTGGGGCCGCATGGGAGTCTTCTCCACCGTCTTGGGCAGCAGAGAGCATTTCTTCCAGAGCTTGGAGAGGAGCAAATGATTTGGGCCTCAACCCCCTACGGCCTTCTTCGTGTGGGATCGCTTCTGGACTGGGCCAACGCTCCGTCGGAGAGCATTTCTTCAAACGCCTGCTGGTCGAAGTGGACGACCACATCTGTTGCGTGGAGCCAAGTTTGGCTGCGTCTGATTGCGTCACCAACTTTTCAGCAGTGGAGAAGTTCATCCCCAGCAGAGTCGCCATCGTATTTGCCATTGATTATCTAAAAACAGAACAGTTTTATGGGAGGACTAGACTTTGATTTTCAATAAACACGCTTGTACAAAAGAGAGCCTAGGAACAAAACCTAGGAAAAGCAATCTAAAGTACAATTGTTTATTTTTGATTCTGGGGGATGACGGTAAAGGCTCGGGAGTGTAACAGCAACTCTGCCTTACTCCTTGGACGATCGAACGCAGCTTCGGCTCCGGGGAAAAAATACTTTGTGTGTACGGGAGTTGCTCATCTTATGCTCGGGCTCTCTGTGTGTATAGCTCTGTCTCATTTGCAAAGGAATAATCCCCTGCTATTTACAGGGCTTCGTGATAAGTAGGGTGTGCAGTAATTGCACCTTGAAAAGTGGACGATTGGGGATTGGTTAAGATTAGCCTCAATCTTGTTTGTTGGAAATCAATTTGGGCTGCTTATGTGGATTGGAACAAATCTGCATTGTTTGTTGGAAATCGATCTGGGGTTATGATGATTGCAATAAATCTGCATTGTTGAGATTTGATCAACTCCTGCCACGTGTCCCAACTGCCATTCTTGTGACGAGCCGCATGACTGAGCCGCATGAGCTCCTGGTGAACTAGTCCGCATGAAGTCCCATTGAACAGAACCGTATAAGCCCCTTGTAAACTGGGCCGTATGAAGTCCCATCGAACAGAACCGCACAAGCCCCTTGTAAACTGGACCGCAAGAAGTCCAACTGAACAGAACCGCATGAGCTCCTGATGAACTGAGCCACATGAAGTCCTATCGTACAGAACCGCATAAGCCTCTTTCTAAACTGGGCCGCATGAAGTCCAACTGAACAGAACGCATGAGCTCCTGATGAACTGAGCCGCATGAAGTCCTATCGTACAGAACCGCATAAGCCTCTTTGTAAATGGGCCGCATAAAGTCCCATTGAACAGAACCGCATAAGCCCTTGTAAATTGGGCCGCATGAAGTCCCATGGGGACAGAGCCGCATGAGGACCCATCAGAACAGAGCGCATAAACTCCGTTAAAACTGGCCGCATAAAGCTCCATTCGATCAGAGCGCATGAGCTACTTTAAATAATCGCATAAAGAGCTTTGGAATTGGTGGATCGTGCCAACTGTAAAGATTTTTCTCTCTTTCTAGGATCACGTTATTATGTCAGATTCATCATTTTACCTTTATGTTAGAGCTGGCAATTCTTTGTGTCAGAGCTGTCGTACTGTGTTAGAGCATTTAATGAGCCAGCTGCACAGAGAAATGATGGCCAGCTGTAGAGTATATTTTGAGCCGTATAGGGCACGTGGCTTTTTTCGTGCCGCATGGAGCTATCGGGAACTTTCCAGTCGTGAAGCTCTAAGGGGCTTTGTTGAGCCGTATGAAACTCTAAGTGATTTTTTGAGCCACATGAGACTCTCCTTGTTTTGAGCTATGGACTTTCCTGTTCTCTTTCATGCTTCTACAACAGTATAATATGAGTCAAGTGTAATCCCAGTGTGAGTCTAGACAATGTAAATCTAATATCAAATGATTCCAGTACAAGATGAGTCCAGATAATGATCAATGATTCCAGGGTGAGTCCAGACAATACTCTAACAGTATATTTTAAAATATGAGATCGACATGTAAACAGCTGTAGGTAATACGGCACATCGCACACTCGGCCAAGTGTGGGATGGCTATCATTCCAGTATAATTCAAGGGACTGGTTCTAGTATTTGGAAATGTTCACATGTCTACTCCAATATTTTCCCGCCCAACAAGTACAAGTGAATCCATAACCCGACACAAAAATAGTACAGTCCAGGCAGAACATGAATGATACTAGTAAGTGATTCCAGTAGGTGATTCCAGTAGGTGATTCCAGTAGTGGTTCCAGAAATGGAGGCCAAACATAATAAATGAGTGTTGCATGAAATGGATCCAGTAATATCGAATCGTGTTTGTAATAGAGAATCAAATAGAACTAACTAGAACTGAAGTACAGTAATTGACAATTAAATAAAAGAACTATCAGAGAATGTACTCGCCTGATACTCTGAAAAAGTAGTATAATATCAGATGTCTGCAACAGAGTCACAATGTTCTAAACAGAGTAATATGGTTATGACATGTTCAATACAAGGAAATTGAAAGCTACAATACAAACTACATGTTCTTGGTCAAACTAGGTCTAAGTCAACTTGGTCAACCCTAGGGTTTGGTCAACTGTATGTCAACACTATAACTCTAGGCCTATATACCATTACCAATACAACCCTACTTATACAATACTCATTTATAATATAACACTATATTGCACATGTAGGTGTCACTCACATATTCCATGTTATATAATTATATAGGAAAGCTAGATATATGTGAACATACATACATATATATATATATAAAAAGGGAAGAAGGAAATTTAGAAAGTGAAATATGTGTGTGTGTGTGTGTGTGTGTGTTTGGACTATGGAATACAAGTAAGGGTCTAAGCGCACATGGCATGGGGTTTAACATTTACCTAACTCAATTATCTCATGGCAAAATTAGTTAACATTCTAACTACCATTCCATTTCAGTTTACAACGTGTCAGTCATTCCTGAAATCTCAGGATCACTAGTTAGTCCAATTGAGACCAAAACCCATTTAGTTCACATTGATTTAAATCTCATGTTTAAATTCCTAATTAATCTCAGACATTACGTAGGTAATGTCATTCCAATTTCAGCTCTCCATTGGGTTAAATTCTAGGTTCACTTCATTTTAGTCTACAACATTTCATCATTCTTGAAATCTCAGGTTTTAACACATTCAAATCCCAATTTATTCATAACTGAAATCTCTGTTACAGCATTAACCATTTAAGATCAAAACACAACTTAATCATGAATGAAATCTCAGTTAACTACATCTCAGTTAACTATTAATATTAGAAAATCAAAACCCCATTTATTCACAACTGAAATCTCAGTTTCAACATTTCAGTTTTCTCCACATTCAATCCAACTCAGGTTTTGCATAGGAATCAAACATATGACATGTAATGACAATTCAGAAATCACAAACCTATTTCAGTTCACTGAACTCTCAGATATCTCGGGCATTTAACATATAATCAATGAATCTAAACCAATTCATTCACATATGAAATCTCAGTTAACCATTTGTCCACATGATTTAAATCTCAGGTATTTCATTCAACTGTGAATCTCGGTTATTTAAACAGGTGTAAATCATGTTAACAGCAGTCATACATATCCATATACAACCTAAATTCTAAACTAATTTAGCATTCCAATTCAGGAAATGGGTTCATATTAACTGACAGTTTCACAAAAACCCAACTGAACAACACACTGATACATAAAATTCACATTTGGAAAACTAAATTTAAACCATTAAATGTAACAAACAGGCATATAGGTGTGTTAACCATGTGTTAACGTGTCTAGGAGTGTCATTCGTGTCTACTAGAGTGGACACGAAGTGTCTAAATGCATCAAAACTCAGACAGGAACCCTGTGGTGCATAATTCGTGCACAGGCTTGTGCACGCGTGCCGTGTCCTCGTGCACATGACACGAGGAAATTCAGGACACGTGCTCGTGTACCTAAGTTGCCCCACATAGGGCTTTGTGCCTAGGACCCTGACACGAGCCCAAGTATCGTCGTATCCATACGGAAAGCCCGTATCAGAGGTAATTTGTGTGTGCACAGACTGTGTACAAAACCAGTGCGCATAGAATTTCTCCTCCGACATGACACAAGGTGACAAGACTCAAGGGGGGTGTTGTCAGACACTGCCCCTTGGTCTATGCCAAGTGGCAGGCCGCCACGTGGCGTGTCGTGTCCACACAGCTGATCGGGTAGCAGGACACTGGCGGTGTCAGCGTGTGCGTGGTGCGTATCCATTTTGGATATGAAAATCACCCTAACTTGACTCAGTCAAGTTGATTAGTGATCTACAATTAATAACCTAAATTTCCATTCAAATAGATTCTGAAATTAACAACATTTAATTCTCACAAACATTTTATCGAACACGTTGTTAAATTCACCGATACGTATCCGATACGGACACGAAATAGACACTACCTAGCACCAAACAATCCCTACAGCTAGGGTATATCTATATGCATGCATCTATGAAAATAAAATATAATTTTACAAGGGTTTCATGGATTTACCTATTGAGAATGAATCTCAATGAGAAAGATGAGGTTGAGGGTTCTCCTTTGAATTT
The DNA here is from genome assembly GCA_029216955.1 of Iris pallida. NCBI lineage: Eukaryota > Viridiplantae > Streptophyta > Magnoliopsida > Asparagales > Iridaceae > Iris > Iris pallida. The sequence goes on from JANAVB010040593.1 coordinate 5,192, forward strand.
CAATTGATCAAAGCAATTCCAATCCTAGCTAGCAAGTCGCTACTAGCTTCCACTATGGTAGAGGGTTATGATGCAATTGATTAGGGCCAATTTTGGCTTGATTTGGATATGAGGGGAAGGAATTTGGAGAGGAATTTTTAGGGTTCTAAGCAAGAAGTAAAAGAGGCAAGGGGCCTTGTTAATGAGACTTTATAGGAAGGGGAAGGGGGTGTTGATGGCTGTAATTGATCAATTAGGGTTAGGTTTTAGGTCTAGATGAGTGGCTAAGAGTTGTCCACCCAATTCCAAGCTCTCCTATTGGTTCTACTAGTCATAGGGCTAACTTTTCCACAAATATCCTAAGAGTAATATCTTACCTAGAATATCTAGATATTATTACCTTGTCATGACTAGGTTACCCTAATCAATACACTAAGCCCAAGGCTAATCTAGATTAGGTTAAACTTCTAGGTTAACGCTTAACTAAAAGATTAGCACAATATTTAATTAATCAAAATTACATTTCATAAATTTTTCAGAATGACCAAAACACCCCTAGGCTAAAAAGTTGTAATTGGTCATCCTAATCACATGACTAGGCTTCCTTTGTCATGGTTAGTCTCTAGGCTTAGCAATTCTAGGGTTACACTAGTTAACCATCAAAATCACCATTCAACATTTTAAATAGTTTTAAATTGATTAAAAATTACCAAAAATGATATGATTTGAATATCATTATTAAATGATTATAGTTATAAAATTTCAAAATTATCCTCATTTGGAAAACTGGGTGTTACAAGTCTACCGCCTTAGAAGAATTTTGTCCTCGAAATTAAGATGATCGTACTCCTCCTAGGTCAAAGCCCCAATTAAACAAGGTTGAAAGATAACATGCAATCATAGTCCTACTGGTCGGGATTCCACAGTCTCGAATAGGGTAACAATGCTATCTAGCATATCACAAGAATATCCTGACAGGTACTAAGTGAAATCACACATGAAGCTGGGAAAGAAGAACAAAGGGTGTTGAACTACAGGTGGCCTAGCTCCCTCAAGAGGTGTACAGCGGGACAATCTATAATCTTATGAGCACCAGACCATAGAATAGACAAACCTTCAGTTGTTGACACAAAGTCACAGTCAACCAAATATTGATAACATTGAAATAATACTTGTGATAATTCAATAAGACATACGACGACTTTATTCTGCTCAAGCCAGACGACATCTCAGATGACAGCTCAGTTGTGCAAATACCAGTCTTTTGCGTCTGTACTTTTATATTTTATTGAGTCTAGAATGATTGTAAGCTGAGTTATGCTGGGCTCTTGAGACTCAACCCACAACCTGTCCAAAGCCCATAAAGCTCCACATCCAAACTTAGCCCATTCCACCCTTGGACCAGTTCTGTGCCTTGGAGACAGAGTTCGGGCCGAACTCTGCCCCAACAGAGTTCGGGCCGAACTCTGTCCCCTAAAAATCAGCACCCTAATTTTTAGGGTTGGCTGGTTGCTAGTTGTCCAACGGCCAAATTTTTAAAAATTCCTACCAGAATTCTGGCCGAATTCTGCCTGTTAAAAACCTATAAATAGGCCAAGAATTCTCTCATTATCAATCATCCAATCTTCTTTTCTCTTCTCTCTTAAGCTCAATATAAGCCATACCCTTCAATCTACTAGCCACAAGTTTCCTAAGTCTCGAGTGCTCAGCATCTCTAGTTAGGAGTCTTGTGCAAGAGTTCAAGAAGTCGCTTGGAAAATTCCAAGCATCGCCACTGCGATCCATTGTAAAGAAGTTGACGTGCTCTTCTGAAGTAAAGGCACGGGGTGTAACTACTATTTCACAAATAGTGGATTTAATCCTGAGCTAAGTTCTCAGGCCTGGACTAGTCCTCCACGAGGGAAACCAGGTTAAAATCAGTTGTGTTTGCGTATGCTCTCTTGCTCCTTATTCATTTTTCGCATTTACTCTGATTATTTTTAGATCGTGAAAAAGTTGATTTTTTAATTGGTTTATTGCTATAACTCTATTCACCCCCTCTAGAGTTGCCATCTGTTCTTCAATTGGTATCAGAGCTCTGTTCTCTTTACAAGGATTTACATCCTAGAGCTGATCCATGGCAACCACACAATCTTTGATTTCCAATCACGGTGAAGGACAGTCCACTCATAGGCCTCCCCTATTTGATGGAACCAACTACACGTATTAGAAAACAAGGATGAGTTTTTATCTCAAGTCGCTAGACTTTGACCTGTGGACTATCGTACTGACGGTTACAAAAAGCCCGCCAGAATAGTTGTCAATGGCGATCTAGTTGAGAAATCACATGACAAATATTCTAACGAGGAGAAGAAAACAGGCAAGTCTAGACGCGAGAGCTATTAATGCTTTATTCTGTGCTATAGACAGGAATGAGTTCAACAGGGTATCCACATGCACCACATCCCACGAAGTATGGAAGCTTCTAGAAGTGATACATGAAGGAACCACCAAGTCAAGGAATCAAAGATAAGCCGTCTCACTCAAGAATACGAGGCTTTCAAGATGAAGTCAAACGAGACGATCACGCAAATGTTCACAAGATTTCGACATCATCAACCCCCTGTCTTCGCTTGGGAAGCAATATTCAAATCACGAAAAGATTCGCAAGTTACTTAGGGGGCTACCAAAAGTTTGGAACCCTAAGGTGACAGCCATCATAGAATGAAATGATCTCACAACCATGTCTATGGAGACCTTGATGGGAAAGCTAATGACTCATGAGCTTGACCTCAAGGACTTCGAAGAGCCTGCTCCTAAGGCTAAGGAGATCGCACTCAAAGCTCACCGACGGAGGGCTGAACCCGAAGAGACGGATGACGACAACTCAGAAGACGATGATCAAGCCCTCATGGTTCACAACTTCAAGAGATTCCTTCGCTTCAATCGAAGAAGAAGGAACCACAAGAAGATGAAGAAGAAGAGCCAACTTGCTACGGTTGCAAGAAGACGGGACACGTCCGAAAAGACTGTCCTTTCTTAAAGAAGAGCAACCGCTATGAGAAGCCACACAAGAAGACCTCCTCAAAGAAATATGCCAACACAAGCATTTGGCATGAAAGTGAAGCTAGTGACTCCGAGGAAAAAAGAACTCTCCTCAAGATACGGCTAATGTGTGCCTAATGGCGACGTCCGACAAGGTGTCAAACGAAACTCTTGACGACTTCACTTTTGATGAACTTGGCGACGCTTTCACAGATTTACTTAGTGACCATAAAAAGGACATTGGTAAATACAAACAAGCCAAGGACAAAATCAAAAGTCATGAAGTCGAAATACAAAGACTTTCTCTATTACTTGATAATATTAGAGACACTACACCCACGGATGTCACTGATGAGGTATCTAAGCTTAAAATAAGCTTACATGATGCCGAGGCATGTATTGAGCAACAAACACAAGAAATCACAACACTCAACATGGAGCTTGCAGAAGAAAAGAATAGACACAAGATTACTATTACTAAGTTGCATGGTTTGAATGCTAAGATTACTGAATTGCAAGCTGTCTCTAAGAAACTAGAGACTAAATTGGGAAAACAGGTTGCTCAACCTCAAACCCAATCACATGAGACACACACAAAGCATGACACAACTCATACTAGTCAACCACGTCATCCTCATGCTACTCACAATCATGCTTACATGTACACACATTTACAAACCACATACAAGTAGAAATAATCATCATATGTCACATAAACATCATGCTATACATAGATACAGTCATCACCATGTTGCACAAAGACACAATCAACATCACTCCACATATAGACAATCTATTATGCTATGCCATATAGACAATCTCATCATGCCATACCATATAGACAACATCATCATGCCACACCATATCAATATATCACCATGCCACTCTACACAGTCATCATCACCATGCTGAATCTACATATCATCAATATTCTGCTTATAGACATCATCAGCATGCTCCTAATGTAAATAGGAATGCTACATGTATTATGTTTACATGGACACATCTCACCACAATGTAGAATTAGAAGATTAGTAGATAGAAAGATATATGCATGGTTTCCAAAAACTAACTCTTTAGGACCCTCAAGAACTTGGGTACCAAAGGTCACATCTACTCTTAATGTAGGTGGACCTTCCCTCCTCAACTAAGAGTAAGTAGATTCTCGATAGTGGATGCTCGCGGCATATGACGGGAGACGCACATCTTTTTGCATCACTATCGACGAAGAGAGAAGGATATGTATCCTTCGGTAATAACCTAAAAGGTTATATTATAGGTAATGGTATTATTGGCTATCCTCCTCTCCGTAATAAAGGATGTCTGCCTAGTGACCGAGTTAAAGCATAACTTGCTCAGCATCAGTCATCTTGCTGACCATGGTTATGACATTAACTTTCGAAAAACAAATGCCTTATCTATGATAGGTCAACGGAGACATTGCTTTTGAAGGGGTAAGAGAGGATAACATTTTATTTTCTATTTGTCTGGGAATACTAACAATGCAGGTAGATGCCTATATGCTCATAAAGATGAACGACTACTATGACACCAGCGTCTTGGTCATGCCAATATGGATACCATATCCAGGCTATCGACCAAGAAGCTAGTTAGAGGCTTGCCCGACATCACATTCAAAAAGGCACCGTATGTGCCGAATGTGAGTTGAATAAGGCAACCAAGTCATCTTTTCATTCCATAAACTCTGTAAGCACTACTAGACCCCTGCAACTACTCCATATGGATTTATTTAGCCCTAGTAGAGTAGCCAGTCTTGGTGGAAAACTCTATGCATTTGTTATTGTTGATGACTTTTCAATTTACTTGGGTTTTCTTTCTTACTTATAAAAGTGATGCTATTTCAGTTTTTAAGATTTTTGTCAAGAAAGTTCAAAACGAAAAAGGCTACATGATTACTCGAATCTGAAGTGATCATGGAGGCGAATTCGAAAATTCTGATTTTGAAAAGTTTTGTGATTCCAATGGTTTTGATCATGAGTTTTCTTGTCCAAGAACTCCCCAACAAAATGGTTTGTGGAGCAGAAGAATAGGACTCTTGGCGATATGGCTAGAGTCATGTTGAACAAGTTTTCACTTCGAAATACTTTTGGGCTGAAGCTGTCAGTACAGCATGCCACATTTTAAATGGTACTTATTGTCCTATTACGAAGAAAACCCTATGAACTTTGGTTCGGGAGAACCCCAAATGTTTCTTATTTTAGAGTTTTGGCTGTAGATGTTTTATCCTTAACACCAAAGACAACTTAGGCAAATTCGATGCCAAAGCTGACGATGGTATTTTCCTTGGCTATGCTGCCAAGAGTAAGGGATATAGAGTTTTTAACAAACGCTCATTAATTGTGGAAGAGTCTACCAATGTGACTTTTGATGAAGATAACAGTGCAACAGCTACTCTTGATGATGATGTTGAGCCATCAACGTCTACTCCAATGAACACCACAACCGAAACAAATTCTCTGGAAAGCTTGCCTAAGAAATTCTTTTCAAGCCATCACATCCAAAAATTTGGTAATCGGTGAGGTTTCACGAGGAGTAACTACTAGGTCATCATTAAGAGACTCTATTGCTAGTACTGCCTTTATTTCACAAATTGAGCCTAAAAACATTTTAGAAGCTTTCAATGATGAATTTTGGATTTCTGCTATGCAAGAGGAACTCAACCAATTCGAGAGGAGCCAAGTATGGGAACTTGTTCCTAGACCGGCTAATCACTCGATTATTGGTACTAAATGGGTTTTTAGAAACAAAGTGAATGAAGATGGTTCAGTCACACGCAACAAAGCTCGTCTAGTAGCCCAAGATACAACCAAGAGGAAGGTATCGACTACGATGAGACGTATGCTCCTGTTGCTAGATTAGAATCCATTCGGATGCTTTGTGCATTTGCAAATTTTCAAAATTTCAAATTATTTCAAATGGATGTTAAAAGTGCTTTCTTGAATGGTTTTATTAAGGAGAAGTTTATGTAAAACAACCCCCTGGCTTTGAAAATCATAAATTTCCGACCACGTATTCAAGCTAAAGAAAGCGCTATATGGCCTCAAACAAGCCCCTTGAGCTTGGTATGAACGGCTAAGCAACATTTTGCTTGAGAAAGGTTTTTCAAAAGGGAAAATTGACACTACACTGTTCATAAAATCTTTCAAAACTATTCTTTTAGTATAAATATATGTGGATGATATTATTTTTGGGTCTACTGATGAAACCCTTTGTCAAGATTTTGCCAAGTGTATGCAGACCGAGTTTGAGATGAGCATGATGGGGGAGCTCAACTCTTTCTTGGACTGCAAGTCAAACAAATGTCAAATAGAACCTTCATCTGTCAGTCGAAGTATACAAAGGACATGCTGAAGAAATTCGACCTTGATAACGTCAAACCAATCAGCACTCCTATGGCTACTTCAACCAAACTTGAACCAGATGATAGTGGCAAACCGTAGATCAACGTAAGTATCGAGGTATGATAGGCAGTTTACTCTATCTTACTGCTAGTCGCCCTGATATAATGTTTAGTGTTTGCCTGTGTGCTAGATATCAAGCTAATCCTAAGGAATCACATGACCGCGGTTAAGCGTATCTTTCGATACCTTAAGGGTACGGTTACAGTGGGCCTATGGTATCCCAAGTCAACATCATTTGACCTCATTGGTTATTCTGATGCTGACTTCGCCGGACAAGGTCGACCGTAAAAGTACGAGCGACACGTGTCATTTATTAGAAAGGCTTTAGTCTCTTGGTTTAGCAAGAAGCAGAATTCTGTCACACTATCCACAACAGAAGCTGAATACATAGCAGCTGGGCGTTGTTGTGCACAAATTCTGTGGATGAAGCAAACCCTTGAAGACTATGATTTATCTTTCATGCATATTCCTATCTTTTGTGATAACACTAGTACAATAAATCTTACTAAGAATCCCATTTGTCACTCACGCACGAAGCACATTGAGATACGACACCACTTTTTGCGTGATCATCAGCAAAATGGCACGATTAACTTAGAATTTATTGACACTGATCATCAGTTAGCAGACTTCTTCACCAAACCATTATCCGAAGAGCGCTTCAATTTTCTTTGTCGTGAACATGGAATTTTAGATGAAGCTGTTATAAATTAAAATAAATCTCGTAAAATCGAATATATTGTGATTCTCTTATGATGAACTTGTTATGGGTACAAGCCGAAAGGGTCCTTCTGATAACAAGGCGTAAAAGCCTAAGCGACACGGTGCACTAGTCCTCAGGACTACCGCTAGCTGGGATCCGGCCCATGCAGCTAACCCATGGCAGCTTCAAAATATTGAATTATGATATAATTCCTTGTTTATTACACGGTTCATTTTTATTTATTCTTGCTGAAATACTAAATTTTCAAACTTTATATTACTGCTTTGAACTCACTATCTGCTATCCATCTATTTACTTATTGGATCTTTTTCTGTACTTATACTCATGTAGTACATCGGTTTTTATTTACTTAACCATTTTTGACTCAACTCAGCCTGATTCCTGTTCTGTCCCCAGGATCCGAATTCGGGCCGAACTCTGCCCCTACCAGAGTTCGGCCGAATTCGGCCTGCCTGTTCCAGAATCGGGAACAGGCTCAGCCGTTGATCTAATTGTTGATCCAATGGTCAAAAATTGACTCGACCAAGAGAAACCCTCCCCTTTATTTCGGTTTCTCTTCCCTCTTTCATTCTTACCACCTTTTCTACTTCTCCTACTCAAAACTCTCAAAACCCTAACCCTAGTTTCTCCTCTATTGGGCTCCATTCTTCCCCAAACTCAAGGAGAAGGCTTGGTTTTCAATTCTCTTTCATAATCCTTCATATATTGAGGCATAACTCCTTTCTTTTCTATATCTTAAATTTCTTTATTATCTATCTATTGTGTTATGGCTCCACGATTGCTTAACCGGGAAGAGACTTCGGACTGAGGGTGCGTCCTCGTCGAATGCTCCTCCTCCGTTGAGCCGCCCGTTGCACCACCCGTTGCACCGGCAATTGAACAACCAACCCATCCGTTGTTCAATCCTTCTCGTCCACGTGATCCAAACACTTTCGACGACCGAATTTTTATATCACTAGACGCATCCAATGAATGGTTTAGCGATTTTCGGACACGTCGGTGTTTGCGGGACACTCCATAAACTTCACAATTTTCTCAATATGATGCACTCTTTAATGACCTCTGTCTTGATGAACTCGTTACTTCTAACTCGGTCATTTATATAGTGCCATACAAATATTTTATTGCAATTTGACTCATGATGATACTCGTATCTATTCTGTGTTACGGGTATTGATATCGCATTTGATGATTTTGAATTAGCTGAATATCTTGAACTTCAAGAGCCAAATTCTTGGGAAAAGCTTGTGGAAGCTAGATCCTTTATCTTTCCCGAAGGGATTTCACTAGAGAGCTTAAGGACGACCTGTGTAGCCCTAACACACGTCCTCGTAAGCCTTGGCAAAATTCCTCAATCTTTACTTCTATGAGCTTCATCGGATCATTTTCAACACTATTCTACCCAAAGCGGGTTCTACCGATGAAGTCACTTATTTTGAGATTTCAGCCTTATACCATCTCCACTTCCATGTACCCTTTAACCTTCTACGCACAATGATGGATTGGATGATCAACTGTAGGAAGAAACCAAGATCTTTGGTTTATGCTTTATATCTTCCTATGATCTTTCGTGCGTTCCATGTACCGCTTGATGAGTGTCCATTCTTGCCTGCCCCTGCCTTCTCTCCAAGGCAAGGAGGCTTCATGCGGCCGTCGGCTCCCCGGTGTCTGAGCATTCTGAGGATGAGCCGGATGCCCCTCCGCTCGGACAGGATCCTCCTCCTTCTGCCACTCTCGAGTCTATTCAGACCATGCTCCGAGATCGTTTTGCTTTGGAGGACGATCGTTGGACGCAGCTGGATTATCGGACCACATTGCAGATGAGTGCTATCAGCAACTCGCTGCATGAAATCCGGTATTCCATGTCTCGCCATCCTACCATGCCCACTCCTATGGAGCGAGATCCCGATCGTGAGGGCTTTCGTATTGATGACCCTTGGGTTCGTCGCTACATGGATCCGATTCGGCTTTTGTGGACCCACGTCGCTTCTTTACTGATCAATCGGACGACGTCGGGCCCTCTCGTGCTCGTTGATGGTTTTGGACTACTACTTGAGGCTACTACTGGAGATCTTAGATTATATTTTCTGCTTTCTGCTTTAGTTACTTTTATGTACTTGGTTTGTAGTAGACTATTATGCATTATGTTTTGAGACATTGTCTATTATCAGTTTCTATGACTCTTGGTCATTATCTTATTCTATATGCAGTTTCTTCTCCTTTACGTGTGTTTTGCCTGTTATCATTTATTTATCTCATATTCCTAAATGCCAAAAGGGGGAGTTATGGTATATTCTGTTTCTGTTTGGTTTATATGTGCTTTTGGAAGAATGTTATTAACAGGACAATAGAGATTAACAGCATTGTTTATGGGGGAGCTACTCTTAAGCTCGGCACTTATTATGGGGGAGCTATGTCGTTACATGTGTCCAGGTATGGATATTGAATATACAACTATTATTTTGTCAATTATCAATATGGGGGAGATTGGTGACACAAAGTCACAGTCAACCAAATATTGATAACATTGACTAAATAATACTTGTGATAATTCAATAAACACACGACGACTTTATTCTGCTCAAGCAAGACGACAGCTCAGACGACAGCTCAGTTGTGCAAATACCAGTCGTTTTCTCGTCTGTACTTTTATATTTTATTGAGTCTAGAATGATTGTAAGCTGAGTTATGCTGGGCTCTTGAGACTTAACCCACAACCTGTCCAAAGCCCATAAAGCTCCACATCCAAACTTAGCCCATTCCACCCTTGGACCAGTTTGTGCTCTGGAGACAGAGTTCGGGCCGAACTCTGCCTCCACACAGAGTTCGGCCGAACTCTGTCCCCTAAAAATAGCATCCTAATTTTTAGGGTTGGCTGGTTGCTAGTTGTCCAACGGCCAAATTTTTGAAAATTCCTACCAGAATTCTGGCCGAATTCTGCATGTTAAAACCTATAAATAGGCCAAGAATTCTCTCATTTTCAATCATCCAATCTTCTCTTCTCTTCTCTCTTAAGCTCAATATAAGCCATACCCTTCTAATCTACTAGCCACAAGTTTCCTAAGTCTCGAGTGCTCAGCATCTCTCAGTTAGGAGTCTTGTGCAAGAGTTCAAGAAGTCGCTTGGAAAATTCCAAGCATCGCCACTGCGATCCATTGTAAAGAAGTTGACGTGCTCTTCTGAAGTAAAGGCACGGGGTGTAACTACTATTTCACAAATAGTGGATTTAATCCGGAGCTAGAGTTCTCAGGCCTGGACTAGTCCTCCATGAGGGAAACCAGGTTAAAATCGGCTGTTTTGCGTATGCTCTTTGCTCCTTATTTATTTTCGCATTTACTCTGATTATTTTTAGATCGTGAAAGAGTTGATTTTTTAATTGGTTATTATTGCTATAACTCTATTCACCCCCTCTAGAGTTTCATCTGTTCTTCATCAGTCTCCTCCTATAAGACTCCCAAACATGCCCTGCCTGCAGTAGGCACAAGTCGGCACTCTGCGGTCCTGTTCTCTTGGCTGATGCTGTGCCTGCTGAATCTGTACGTGAGGCCTCTTGGCCGGACCTCCACTGCTACTGGCTACATGAGTATCTCGATCCCTCTTCAGTTTCAACCCTAGATCATCCTCTACTGCCATTGCTCCTGCTAAGATCTCCGCGTAAGAATCCTTGTCATTCTTTGTCAATGACCGGACCTCTCTGATCAAAACTCTGTGAAACTTCCTCGCCTTCGTCTTTTCGCTCAGGTCCTCAATAAATCTGCTCAATTGGCAGAACTCTCCAGCATGTTCCCCGACTGTCTGGTTCCCCTGAACCTGCCTTTCAAACTGTGTCTCTATGCCTCCAAGTTCTATATCTAGAAAGAACTGCTCCTTAAATAGCTCCTTGAAGGATGCCCAAGTCTGTCCCTTGGTTCCCACTTGGGGGTCTGTCTGGTACCAGGTGCGGGCCAGGTCCTGCATCTGGCTGTCTGCCACCTTTATCTGAAGTCGGACTGGTATCTCTGCTAGGCAAAATATCTTCTCAATGTGCTCTATCCAGTCATCCGCATAGTGGATGCCCTCTATGCCAAGGAAATCCCTCGGACGCATCTTCTGAAACTCCTGGATGCCCGACGTCCTCTGATGGCACTAATGTGTCTGTCCTCCCTGTGGCTATACGGTAACTATCTCCACTGTCGTCCTGACCAGCTGGTGAGCCTCGTCTATACCCTGACGGAAGTCGGCAGTCTGGCGCTGCTGCTGCTGCTGGTAGGACTCTGGAATCCTCTCCACAAAGGAAAACAGGTGGACAACATCAACTAATCCTGCAGGTGGCTGCTGATGCTGCTGCTGAAACATCTCAGGGATGACTGGGTCATCCTCTGAACAAGTGGAGGCATACCCCTAATAACTGCAGTCATTCCTGTATGATCAGGAACAGAAGGTGCTACAGTCCCAGTATCCTGTCGTACTGGACGAGAGGTGGCAGACCCCTCTCCAGCGGCTGTTGTACTAGAGCGATGTGATCGTGTCTCCACCATCTGAAGACAAATCGAACAAGAAAGTCAATACTGAGCAGGAATCAATATAATCAAAGGAGGATAGTTCATTTCAAATAAGGCAAATCAGTACGATATGTAGATGGCATGATTTGAAGCAGAATTTTCCTAACTGTGATTGAGTATCGTTAAAGCCTATCTCTCAATCCTATCGTAGGCTGTAGTGATACTCTAGTTCGAACTACATAAACTCGACCTACATGGGTTACCACAAAAATGTGTCACGACCCGCACCCACTGTGAGGGTACGGCTACGTAACAGCGTCCAGCCTACGTCACAGTATTGGCGGTAGAACGCTATCCTAGGTTACTATCTAATCAACAACTCACACAATTATATAATGTACTTGTCAAATCTGAACTCCGAACGGAGGATAAGTATAGATATAATGAAATCTCAATCACAGTCTAAGTACGATATGATAACACAGAAGTTTATAACTAAGACTAAATAACAACAATTATAACTACTAAATAATAATATCTCAAACAAACTCAAATACAAACTCGTATCTCAAGTTATTACAATTCAAGTTCTAAAACATGAAAACTAAACCAGTCTACTAGCTAGTCTCCCGATCACTCCTGAGTGTCGGGGCCAAAGGTAGCTAAGCCATCTCCTGCTCCAAGGCAAGTAGGGCAAATGTCCTCAGGGCAATCATCTGTAATATTTTCAACTGGTCCAGTCAGGACAGGAACGAGTACAATTCATCAAGAAATCCTAAGTAAATGACAAAGAACGCAGTTATAGACAGTTATATTGATGAACATGGCAGTTTGTACGAGTAATGATGTAGAAAAACAGTTAAGGTATAAGAAAAGTAAGGTAACTAAACAAGAGGAGAAGCATGGCAATGAAGACTGTAAAATATGATCTAGCTGAACTACAGTAACACGATATACGTCCAGACAGTATAATATGTGTCAAGTGTAAACCCAGTATGAGTCCAGACAATGTAAACCTAATACCAGATAATTTCCGTACAAGATGAGTCCAGACAATGATCAATGATTCCAGGGTGAGTCCAGACAATACTCTAACAGTGTGTTTTAAAATATCAAGATCGACATGTAAACGGCTGTAGGTAATACGGCACATCGCACACTCGGCCAAGTATAGGATGGTTCCAGTATAATTCCAAGGGAGTGGTTCCAGTATTTGGGAATGTTCACATGTCTACTCCAATATTTCCCCGTCCAACAAGTACAAGTGAATCCATAACCCGACACGAAAATAGTACAAGTCCACCCAGAACATGAATGATACCAGTAAGTGATTCCAGGGTGATTCCAGTTGGTGATTCCAGTAGGTGATTCGAGTAGGTGATTCCAGTAGTGGTTCCAGAAATAGAGGCCAGACATGAATAAATGAGTGTCGCATGAAATGGATCCAGTAATATCGAATCGTGTTTGTAACAGAGAATCAAATAGAACTAACTAGAACTGAAGTACAGTAATTGATAATTAAATTAAAGAACTATCAGAGAATGTGCTCGCCTGATACTCTGAAAAGAGTAGTATAATATCAGATGTCTGCAACAGAGTCACAATATCCTAAATAGAGTAATATGGGTTATGACATGTTCAATACAAGGAAATTGAAAGCTACAATACAAACTACATGAAGGTCAAACTAGATCTAAGTCAACTTGGTCAACCCTAGGGTTTGGTCAACTGTAAGTCAACACTATAACTCTAGGCCTATACACCATTACCAATACAACCCTACTTATACAATACTCATTTATAATATATACACTATATTGCATATATAGGTGTCACTCAAATATTCCATGTTATATAATTATGTAGGAAAGCTAGATATATGTGAACATACATATACATATATATATTGAAAAGGAAAGAAGGAAATTTAGAAAGTGAAATGTATGTGTGTGTGTGTGTGTGTGTGTGTTTGGACTATGGAATACAAGTAAGGGTTTAAGAGCACATGGCATGGGGTTTAACATTTAATCTAACTCAATTATCTCATGGCAAAAACCAGTTAACATTCTAACTACCATTCCATTTCAATTTAAAACATGTCAATCATTCCTGAAATCTCAGGAACACACTAGTTCAGTCCAATTGAGACCAAAACCCATTTCAGTTCACGTTGATTTAATCAGGTTTAACTTCCTAATTAATCTCAGACATTACATAGGTAATGTCAATCCAATTTCAGCTCTACATTAGGTTAAATCCCAGGTTTCATCCTACCATTTAGTTCAAGATTCACTTCATTTCAGTATACAACATTTCATCATTCTTGAAATCTTAGGTTTTAACACATTCAAATCCCGATTTATTCTCAACTGAAATCTCAGTTTCAGCATTAACCATTTAAGATCAAAACCCAACTTAATCATGAATGAAATCTCAGTTAACTACATCGCAGTTAACTATTCAATATTAGAAAATCAAAATCCCATTTATTCACAACTGAAATCTCAGTTTTAGCATTTCAGTTTTCTCCACATTCAATCCAACGCTTGTTTTGCATAGGAATCAAACATATGACATGTAGTGACATTTCAGAAATCACAAACCTATTTCAGTTCACTAAACTCTCAGATATCTCAGGCATTTAATCTTTAATCAATGAATCTAAACCCAATTCATTCACATATGAAATCTCAGTTAGCCATTTCAGTCCACATGATTTAAATCTCAGGTATTTCATTCAACTGTGAATCTCGGTTATTTAAACAGGTGTAAATCATGTTAACAATAGTCACACATATCTATATACAACCTAAATTCTAAAGTAATTTAGCATTCCAATTCAGGAAATGGGTTCATATATTAACTGACAGTTTCACAAAAACCCAACTGAACAAAGACATTGATACGTAAACTTCACATTTCAAAAACTAAATTTAAACCATTGAATTAAACAAACAGGCATGTAGGTGTGTTAACCATGTGTTCATGTGTCTAAGGGGTGTCATTCGTATCAACTAGAGTGGATACGAAGTGTCCAAATGCATCAAAACACAGACAGGAACACCGTGGTCCACAATTCGTGCACAGGCTCGTGCACGCGTGCCATGTCCTCATGCACATGACACAAGCCAATTTAGGACATGTGCTTGTGTACCTAAGTTTTCCCCATATAGGGCTTTCCTAGGACCCTGACACGAGCCCAAGTGTCGTCGTGTCTATACGAGAAGCCCGTATCACATAGCAATTTATATGTGCACAGACTGTGTACAAAACCAGTGCGCATAGGATTTCTCCTCCGACATGACACAAGGTAACACGAGACTCAAGGGGGATGTTGTCAGACACTGTCCCTTGGTCTATGCCAAGTGGCAGGCCGCCAGGTGGCGTATCGTGTCCACACAGCTGATCGAGTAGCAGGACACTGTGCGGTGTCAGCACGCGCATGGTGCGTATCCGTTTTGGACACAAAAATCACCCTAACTTTTACTCAGTCAAGTTGATTAGTGATCTACAATTAATAACCTAAATTTCCATTCAAATAGATTCTGAAATTAACACCATTTAATTCTTACAATCATTTCATCGAACACATTGTTAAATTCACTAATACGTGTCTGATACGGACACGAAATGGACACAACCTAGCACCAAACTATCCCTATAGCTAGGGTATACCTATATGCATGCATCTATGAAAATAAAACATAATTTTACAAGGGTTTCATGGGATTTACCTATTGAGAATGAATCTCAATGAGAAAGGTGAGGTTGAGGGTTCTCCTTTGAATTTTAATTGATAAAAGCAATTCCAATCCAAGCTAGCAAGTCCCTACTAGCTGACACTATGGTAGAGGGTTATGATGCAATTGATTAGGGCCAATTTGGGCTTGATTTGGATATTAGGGGAAGGAATTTGGAGAAGAATTTTTAGGGTTCTAAGCAAAAAGTAAAAGAGGCAAGGGGCTTTGTTAATGAGACTTTATAGGAAGGGGAGGGGGTATTTGATGGCTGCCATTGATCAATTAAGGTTAGGTTTTAGGTCTAGATGTGTGGCTAAGAGTTGTCCACCCAATTCCAAGCTCTCCGATTGGTTCAACTAGTCATAGGGCTAACTTTTCCACAAATATCCTAAGAGTAATATCTTACCTAGAATATCTAGATATTATTACCTTGTCATGACTAGGTTATCCTAATCAATATACTAAGCCCAAGGCTAATCTAGACTAGGTTAAACTTCTAGGTTAACGCTTAACTAAAAGATTAGCACAATATTTAATTAATCAAAATTATAATTTTACAAAATTGTCAAAATAACCAAAATACCCCAAGGCTAAAGTTGTAATTAGTCATCCTAATAACATGACTAGTCTTCTTTGGTCATGGTTAGTCTCTAGGCTTAGCAATTCTAGGGTTACACTAGTTAACCATCAAAATCACCATTCAACATTTTAAATAGTTTTAAATTGATTAAAAATTACCAAAAATTACTATATGATTTAAATATCATTATTAAATAATTATAATTATAAAATTTTAAATTTATCCTTATTTGGAAAACTTGGTGTTATACTTTAAGTTTAGCAGCGACACACACGATGGTGTCTGGATCGCCAGCTGAGCTCCAAGCAGCGACGACTATATGCTTGAATTGGGGGCGGTAGCTCCAGAATGACTGACACCGAAAGACTTTCTTGATGTGGGGTTGGTTACTGTTAACTTCAATAAAAAGAGGGGAGTGATCTGATTCTGTGGTATTCAGGTGAGAGAGGTTGGAGATGAGGCCCAAATCTGCCCAATAATTATTGATCAGAGCACGATCGAGGCGAGAGTACTGACGCCAGGCTCCTTCCTGCCTGTTATACCAGGTGAATGCATTGCCAAAAAAGGGTAAAGGGAGCAGATGGGCGTTAAAGATGAAGGCGTTGAAATCTGCCAAAGTTACCGGGCGGGGTGGCTGGCCCTCGAATTTCTTATCTCGGTTTGATATGATATTGAAGTTGCCCACGCAAATCCACAGGAGGTTGTTGTGGTGGTGGTGAGTGGTCGAAAGAGTATACCAGAGCCTCTTGCGATCGATGATGTCGCAGCTTCCATGCACCGCCGAAAGTCGGGAACGATGTTGAAGGGTGGGGTGTTCAATCCAGTAGGAAAGGGATTGTCTGGAGTCGTGGATGGCCCCAAATTTGACATTGGCGGAGAAGAGGATCCAGATGTCGTTGCATCCGGCGATCGCAGATTGGAATCCTAGTTGGAGTTGGAAACCTTTGAGTTTCTTTTTAGGGACTTTGGGTTCTATGATGATCATTATGTTGATCCGGTGGAGTTTCTTCAGACTAATAATCCTGTTAATAGTGGGTTTGTTAGCAATCCCACGAACATTCCATGAGAGGATGTTAAGCATCAGGGGGAGGGGTAGGGGGATTGTGTAGGTTCGTAGCCGATCTTGTGGTCATAGCCGCCGCCTTTCTGGTGTTTTTCTCTTTTTGGTTTAGGGTTTTTTGGATACTGTCGTGATTTCTGTGGAGTAGCCTGCATTTTCTTCGTGCTAATTTTGGATGTTGAGTTCGGAGCTTTCCGACTGATTAGTGTCTTCTGTCTCTATTTTGTGCAGGGCGCAGAGGGGGTTGGTTGGATCTAGAAAGCTTGCTTCTTCTGCTTGTATAAATCTGTCGGTGGTGTCCGTTCTGAGGATTACCAGAAGATCTCTTCCTTTCTTGAGTTCCTCTGCTGGAGCTGAGGGATGGGTGGGGTCAGGGTCCTCTGAGGCTATCTCTTTGTCCGAGGAGCTGCTCGCTGAGGGCTCTGAGGACAGGATCGTCTCTGCGTTGTCGAAGGATATTGCGTGGAACAAGTTGTGTAACGGGATGGTCTTTGAGATGTAGGGCATGATAGCCTGGATATCTAAGGGTGTCGCTCGGGTTGAGAGTATAAGCTAGGGCTAGTGGGGGTCGTGCTGAGTGGGGAAAGGGTGTGGGAGGGGCTGGAGTTGGGACGAGAGAGGGTGGAGGATGGTGATCCGATTTGAGTCGACTTGCATGGTGGGTTTTACGCTGTCCTGGCCTCTGAAGCTCAGGGTGAGCTTTAAAGCAGAACTTAGAAAGGTGTCCTCTCAGTTGGCAATGCCGACAGAAAATAATGAAAATCATGAAAAATATTATTAATAGTTTTATTTATTGTAGATTATACAGTAGTAGAAATCGGATTGAAAAACATGTTTCGAATACTAGAAAACCATCCAATACGACGTGCGTCCCGCCAAACCGGGCAACGTGGTCATGAACTGAAAGAATCAAAATGTACGTAACGGCTTCGTGGTCGTGTGGGCTTTGACAGAATTCAAATTGGTCGCGTGTGAGCGGCGAATTTGATACGTATCGGTCGAAATTTACCGTATCGGCCTCTATGCAAATTTTCCAATTACTTTGTGCACGCTCGTCAAATCGAGACGAAACTTATGCCAACAGGACCGTATCGTTTTTCTGGTCCTGTATACCAAGTTTGGTCCAATTCTGAGACAGTTGCTCAAATTGTCGTTTTGCGGGCCCTACCGTCCGACTCAACGGATGATTTTCTGCACGGCCCACCGAAATCCAACTTTGGACATACGGTTGGGTTCGTATCAGAAAACCGGACCTATTGACATATAATTTGATAACTTTAGAGACCATTGACTTTGGCACAATTTTCGGTGCAAAGCGGGTCCAACGACGGATATCGTTTTTGTTCGAAATTACCGTTTTTGCCCCTGTGTCCAGAATTGGACTTAAGGACAGACAATCCTAGCTAATTTGACTATTTTGAGAATGTTGGCAATGTCTATTTTAGCTTTCGAAGACAGTTGTGAGACTTGGACCTTCTGACTTGTGGATTGGCGATATATTGTTGGTTCTCCGTGCAACCACCAGGCAAGTATACCTTGCCAGCTTGTACAGTATAATTTATATACATGTTCATTATCTCGCTGCTGTTCTTTTCCTTATATTCGTGATTGCTTTATTTCATGTCTAGTACACTAATCCTGTTATAGTTTTACTTTACATGTTTCTAGTTGTCTGCACATTCTTGTTCCTTTCTGTTATGATATTTCTATCTATTACACTGTGTTAGTTTCATATGTATTCTTTGATAGAGTCATCAAGTCCTACACCACGATTCCCTCGACTTGATTATAACTTGACTTAACTTGACATGACTTGAGTAGGACTTGACTTTGACATTCTACAGATTGTGAGTACTTACCTTGACTACGGTCTATAAGATTTTTATATTAGGATTGGCTACCATCTTAGTTGTGAGTACTTGCCCTGACTGCGATTGAGACACTATAGATTGTAAGTGCTTGCCTTGACTGCAGTCTATAGCCTTGACCTATTAGCCATTTCTAGTATGGCATGCCAGTGTCTTAGGATCCTTGTGTTTAGATCTTGTGTCTTAGTTCCTTTTGCCTCGTTGGATATCCTTGATTGTTCCTTACTACTTTGTATATTTGTACTGTTACATGTTGGCTTGTATATTATGTATCTTGCTAGTCCTCTGAGGACTTGATGATCTTTTCAGGTTTAGCACTGCGTGGAGTTAGTTAGTAGAGCGGGATGGTAGAGGATTGCGATGCATGATACAGGTATTTACTTGTGATATTTCTTTATTATCCTCTCGTACTTTATATTCAGTACCATGTTATATTCTGCTTATTTTATAGACTCATATTATTCTTGGAGTCTAATCGGACAATATGCTAATGGGCTACAGACCATGACCCATAATTGTTTATTCTTGTTTTATATGATTCATGTGGATTGAGATATCGTTTAGATTAGCCATGATACCATGACCTTGACAGCTTATACGTACTCGAGTCGGGCTGGAGTCCGCTCGATACGTAGCTGGCTTGGCCACGAGCTCGCGTCCGAAAAGTGGGTGCGGGTCGTGACAGTATCCTCCCTCGCTTTACGCTTATAATTTATCATGTCGTATAAATCAGCGGAAGGGAGTTTTTCCTTAAAACCTATGTCACATGCATTACCGAGCTATGCATATGTTTTTATAAGTGGAGTTGGCATATCCGGACTTAGTTCACGTGCAGGGGTAACCCCCACACCAAAGTTCTGTGATGACCTTGAAGACAACCTCGTTCTATACACGTTGGGGCCTGTCTTTTTCCTGTGGGCGCATAGACCCTGGAGTCTGCCATTGGGCGTATGCTTTCCAGAAGTCCTGGCAACATGCCTGAGCTTTCTGGATGTAGGCGCATATTATGGGTTCGCAGAGCTTGGGCGCATAGCCTTTGGCGCATGACCCTGGACGCATAGTCTATCGAAGACAGAAGTCTTCTGGCCAGAGTTATTGTCACGACCCGCTACCCAAATTGTTGGGCCAGGCCGAGTCATACCCAGCCTACGTTGAGATAAAACGTAGTAAGCTGTTCTAAAGACAACAGGATAAGACTAAATGTGCTAACAGTTCTATAAGTGAAGAAGAATCATAAATGCTCCAAACACAAAAGTCGTCGTATATAGTAAAATATCCAAGTACAAGTAAACTGAAATATAAAACTGGATACATGTCCAGTTACAAAATGATATAGTCTAATACATGTCTACTCTCAAAAGTCTAAGTAAACAAAAGACAACTAGGCGAGGTTCCCTGCAGGAATATCCTCGTAAAGCAGAGCCGGGTCCTCGGCAGTAACTCCATAGTATGAGTCGCAGAGTAACTCCTCCTCAGTAAGGACACCTACAACGTTATCCTGTCAGGACGGGAGCAAGTACTAAATCTAGCAAACTAGCATATGAAACATGGAAATGAACATGAGAGGAAATAACTGGAAAGCATGGCATCACACAGTCTATCATGGCAAGGACACATATGTCATAGAGACAGATGTATATGAAATATTTAAAACTGTAGCAGGTACGTGATCGGTCAATAGATATACAATGTGCTGGAAGCACATAATAAAATATACTTCCGTACAAGTGAAACGGCGACAGATGTACATACGTACAAATCCGCATTGAGATAAAGCCTACGACAAGGTATACATATAAAATGTCGACCTTGCTCGGTACATACGTACGGGAGAAGGGGGCATAATCGCGTACACTACTAACAGTTTCCCCATAACCCATATTCTAATCATGTGAGAGATACATCAAGACTGTTCTAAGCATGGTAGTAACTGAAAGTACAACATGTAGAGATCTAACTTGCTACCCCAAGGATCAGCATTTAACATGGTGGGGTTTGCAGTTCATTTTATGTGACAATATGTAAAGTTCGTAGAAAGTACTTGCCTCTAGCAAAGCAAAACAAAACAAGCTGTGATAACAATGCTATGGATGTCTGGTAGCTCGTCACTGTAGAAGTAAATACAACAACTTAGTTTTTACACTAAGCTAAAACACTAGGACACTAATTGGTGAAACATGACTTGTGATTGGGCACCTAGCCAAAATAATGACTTTGGCATAGGAGACCAATATGGGGTGACACACTATGTTAACTAACTTTCTAGGGTCTTTGTACTAGTGAGGGATGGGGTTCAACATGACTAAAACTCCAAATAACACAAAAAGCTACAAGTCGTAATTAATCAATAAATAAATCAAAAGATCATTGTGTTCTAACAATTTTAGAGATAGACAAAAAGCCTACTTTTTCTTAAAGTAAAGTACTAAAGTGATCCTTGTTAATCATAGAAATTTATTATAATTTTTCTGGAATTTATTAACCAGTACAAATATTTTATAAAAATCAGTTTTCCTAAGTATACAGAAAATGAGTTTTGGTTTCATATGCCAAACTAGTGGCAAAACAGTAAATTAAATACTACAAAAATTATACTAAATTAGCTAACTTAACATAGTATCTAAATACTATTTTTCCATAATTTAACAACACTTTTAGTATTTTTAGAAAATCAAAAACAACATTTGTACACAATAATTAATTATCTGCGTATTTTGTCCATGTATATAATTTGAACCAAAGTTCAAATACAGAACCCAAGGCCATGAATCAAGTCCAATATGACTTGTACAGGTCTTGAATGTGTGAAAACACATTTGAGCCCAAATACCCATGCTAGGCTTGGACACCAAATGGTTGCAGTAATTTAAATATACTAAAAATATGATTTGGCAATAGTGCCAAGGAAATATTATTATTTTAATATGGTAAAGTTATGCATAGTGAAAATATACATACATATGGAAAAGGTACATATATCTATGTATAAGGAAAATACTTTATTTATAAAGTACACATATATTTATACAAATATGTATATATATATATAAGGAGACATAAAATTGTAAAGTGTATAATAATCCATATATATGAAAACATATATATATATGTATACAAATACATATATATAATATTTACTAACTATGAAAATATACACACAAGAAAAATATGTACATATATATTCATAAATACATATATATATTTATAAAATACTAAAGTGAAACATATATATATATATATATATATATATATATATAAAAACAGTTCATATATATAAAGTAATATAAATAACAATACGTATATATATATATACAAATATATACACATGAAACTCACTAACTATAAGATATATACATATATATATATAAAATACTGTCAAATACAGTATATACATATATATATACTAATATATATATATATATACATATATATAAATATATATAAAACAGAAAAAAGAAAAAGAAAAAGAAAACAGAAAAAGAAAAGAAAAAGGAAATAAAAAGAAGAGGGGGGGCTCGAACTCGAGCCAACACAACAGGGGGGGTTTTAGGCCGAGTCGGGCTGGCCAGGGGGTCAGCCCGTTAGTTTTGTTAGAGGTTAGGGTTCTGGTTAATTTATTTAGGTTAGGGTAGTTTATACATAAAAAAAATATAAAACTGTCCTGTGTCCAGACAGTTAAGGACACAGGATTTTCTCGTGTCCTAGGCCTGCACGACACGCACGAGTTCAATCTCGCGTGTCCAGTTCTATCAAAGTATTCGCCAGGACACGGCGAACACTCCCGACCCAATACGAGACACGCACGACACAGGGGAACACTGACACTCACGTGTCCGGCGAGTTGAAGGGTGATCCGAAGGTCGGGGACGGCGGAGGAGCGGTCGGGACGGTGGCGGAGCGGTGGCGATCGACGCGTCTCGTCGGGGCGCGTCGAATGGTGGTGGTGGTTGGCGGTGAAGGTCGACTGTGGGGCTGGGCGGAGCTCGTCGGAGTAGGGTTAGGGTTTGGGGGTTCGTCGGGGAAGAACGGGGCAGCGGTTGGTCGTGGAGGAGATTTAGGTTTTGGGTTTGGGTCTTGGGAGTGAGGGGGAGCTTTATAGGGGTTTGTGGCGGTGGGGGCAGCCGGAAAAGGCGGGGGCAGGGCGGTGAGTCGGTCGGGACAGGGGAGTAGGTAGGCAGAGGAGAGAGAGGGGGAGCTGTCGGTCGGGGGGGTGTTTGGTAATTAGCAGTTAGGTCCTTGGGGATTAGGAAATTACACAAAGGCATTTTTTGTGAGCAAATGCAAAATAGAAATTGCAAACTGATATAAAAATAATTTGAATAATTATAAAACAGTATTAAAATAATTCTAGTAATTGCAAATTGATATTAAAACATTTTTAGAAAATTACAACTTGATATTTTTTGTATTAAAACTCATTAAAATATTAATTAAAAATTTTAGAAAAATTTCTAAAAATCCTAATAATTATTTTAAGGCTAAAATTAACATTAAAAATTAATTAGCACTAAAATTGAAAAACAGGGGCTTACAAGTCTTCCCTCCTTGAAAAATTTCGTCCTCGAAATTCACTAGGATTGAAGACCCGACAATATTCTAACATAACAAGCAATGCAACAAATGACTAAGGCTACGATCAAAACTAACCTCCCGAAGCCTGTTCCGGCTCCGGCTCAAGGATTAGGCTATAAGTCTTTCCCTCGGGTCCCTTGGCTACTGGGCAGTCCCGAATCTGATGGATGGCAGACCCACAAGCTAAACACTGACCCAACCTCTTCCTGCAGACGAGAGAGTCATGGCCTTGCCTCTTGCAGTATACACAAAAAGCTCCCTTCTGCTGCTACTGTCGGGGTCCCGGGGCTCTAACTGGCTGGGTCGGGTGATGTGATGTAGGGGGATGGTAAGTCTGCTGGGGTGGCGTCGGTGCTCTCTGCAGGAAAGCCTGACACTTGGACGGTCCCTCATGATGTACATAAGCCGGTCTCTTGCTAGACAGAAGACGCTCCTCAATGCTCCGGGCCAACTCTAGGCTCTGGTAGTAGTCAGTCGTACCGTTCGCCATTATAAGAATGCCAATATCTGGAACTGGACCATGGCAAAACCTACGGGTCATCTCCTCTGGATCAGCAACTAGACTAGGAGCGAAATGGCTCAGGCGACTAAACTCTGCCGTATACTCATCAACAGAACGGTTCCCCTGCTGGATGTTCTGGAATCGTAGCCCCATGGCTACTCTAGCAGTGGTCGAGAAGAATTTCTTCTTGAACTGGGTCTTGAACTGGTCCCAGGTGGTTCTTCCTCTCGCGAACAACGGCTCATTCCTGAACCAGACTCCGGCTAAGTCTATCAGCAGAAATCCTACTGCCTCGACCTGAAGGTCATCCGGCATCCTAACTCCCAGAAGCTTCCTCTCTACCGAATCTAGCCAGTCATCAGCTACTACTATGCCCTCAGTCCCTGAGAACTCCTTGGGATTCAGACCCATGAAGTCCTTGATCGTCCCCGCTTTCTGCCGTGGCTCTACATATGGTGGGACCACGGGACGTCCCTCAGAACGCTCCATGCTCTGGCGGAGTAGGGTAGTCTGCTCCTGATGGGTTATTAGGAACCCCTGGATCAGTGTGAGCAGCTGGTTCTCGTCGAGTGTGACGGAAGCCTGTGTGGGTATAGTGATAGGGGGTGGTGGAAGTATTGGGGCCTGCTGGGACAGGGATGTGGAAGGTGGTATCTAGGTCTGTGGATCTGTGGAGTTGGGGAATGTGGTAGGTGGAGATGTATCAGTCAACTGGTCAGCTGACTGGATATGGAGGGCCCCATTCTTGGAGATAACATACTGGGATGAACGAGTAAGCACCATCTAAATTACATAAAAAGACTTATAAGGACTTGTTTAAAGTAAGAAATCATATGCAAGAAAATCTAATTATAATAGCAAACATGTGATGTATTTCCTATATTGCAATCCTAGCATTCCTCTAAGTGTTCTAAGCGTCTTTCCTAATGTTGTCTAATTACCTTAAGTTCCTAATTGCAGGCATGTTTGGTACAATAACGTAACCAAACAGTTTAGTCAGGACCTGCATGGGCAGCCAAAAAAACATGTCACGACCCGCTACCCAAATTGTTGGGCCAGGCCGAGTCATGCCCAGCCTACGTTGAGATAAAACGTAGTAAGCTGTTCTAAAGACAACAGGATAAGACTAAATGTGCTAACAGTTCTATAAGTGAAGAAGAATCATAAATGCTCCAAACACAAAAGTCGTCGTATATAGTAAAATATCCAAGTACAACTAAACTGAAATATAAAACTGGATACATGTCCAGTTACAAAATGATATAGTCTAATATATGTCTACTCTCAAAAGTCTAAGTAAACAAAAGACAACTAGGCGAGGTTCCCTGCAGGAACATCCTCGTAAAGCAGAGCCGGGCCCTCGGCAGTAACTCCATAGTATGAGTCGCAGAGTAACTCCTCCTCAGTAAGGACACCTACAACGTTATCCTGTCATGACGGGAGCAAGTACTAAATCTAGCAAACTAGCATATGAAACATGGAAATGAACATGAGAGGAAATAACTGGAAAGCATGGCATCACACAGTCTATCATGGCAAGGATACATATGTCATAGAGACAGATGTATATGAAATGCTTAAAACTGTAGCAGGTACGTGATCGGTCAATAGATGTACAATATGCTGGGGGCACATAATAAAATGTACTTCCGTACAAGTGAAACGGCGACAGATGTACATACGTACAAATCTGCGTTGAGATAAAGCCTACGATAAGGTATACATATAAAATGTCGACCTTGCTCGGTACATACGTACGGGAGAAGGGGGCATAATCACGTACACCACTAACAGTTTCCCCATAACCCATATTCTAATCATGTGAGAGATACATCAAGACTGTTCTAAGCATGGTAGTAACTAAAAGTACAACATGTAGAGATCTAACTTGCTACCCCAAGGATCAGCATTTAATATGGTGGGGTTTGCAGTTCATTTTATGTGACAATATATAAAGTTCGTAGAAAGTACTTGCCTCTAGCAAAGCAAAACAAAACAAGCTGCGATAACAATGCTATGGATGTCTGGTAGCTCGTCACTGTAGAAGTAAATACAAAAACTTAGTTTTTACACTAAGCTAAAATACTAGGACACTAATTGGTGAAACACGACTTGTGATTGGGCACCTAGCCAAAATAATGACTTTGGCATAGGAGACCAATGTGGGGTGACACACTATGTTAACTAACTTTCTAGGGTCTTTATACTAGTGAGGGATGGGGTTCAACATGACTAAAACTCCAAATAACACAAAAAGCTACAAGTCGTAATTAATCAATAAATAAATCAAAAGATCATTGTGTTCTAACAATTTTAGAGATAGACAAAAAGCCTAGTTTTTCTTAAAGTAAAGTACTAAAGTGATCCTTGTTAATCATAGAAATTTATTATAATTTTTCTGGAATTTATTAACCAGTACAAATATTTTATAAAAATCAGTTTTCCTAAGTATACAGAAAATGAGTTTTGGTTTCATATGCCAAACTAGTGGCAAAACAGTAAATTAAATACTACAAAAATTATACTAAATTAGCTAACTTAACATAGTATCTAAATACTATTTTTCCATAATTTAACAACACTTTAAGTATTTTTAGAAAATCAAAAAGAGCATTTGTACACAATAATTAATTATCTGCGTATTTTGTCCATGTATATAATTTGAACCAAAGTTCAAATACAGGACCCAAGGTCATGAATCAAGTCCAATATGACGTGTACAGGTCTTGAATGTGTGAAAACACATTTGAGCCCAAATACCCATGCTAGGCTTGGACACCAAATGGTTGCAGTAATTTAAATATACTAAAAATATGATTTGGCAATAGTACCAAGGAAATATTATTATTTTAATATGGTAAAGTTATGCATAGTAAAAATATACATACATATGGAAAAGGTACATATATCCATGTATAAGGAAAATACTTTATTTATAAAGTACACATATATTTATACAAATATGTATATATATATATAAGGAGACATAAAATTATAAAGTGTATAATAATCCATATATATGAAAACATATATATATATATGTATACAAATACATATATATAATATTTACTAACTATGAAAATATACACACAAGAAAAATATATACATATATATTCATAAATACATATATATATTTATAAAATACTAAAGTGAAATATATATATATATATATATATATATATATATATATATATATATATATATATATATATATATATATATATATATATATAGTTTATATATATAAAGTAATATAAATAACAATACGTATATATATATATATATACAAATATATACACATGAAACTCACAACTATAAGATATATACATATATATATAAAATACTGTCAAATACAGTATATACATATATATATACTAATATATATATATATATATATATATATATATATACATATATATAAATATATATAAAACAGAAAAAAGAAAAAGAAAAAGAAAACAGAAAAAGAAAAGAAAAAGGAAATAAAAAGAAGAGGGGGGGGCTCGAACTCGAGCCAACACAGTGGAGGGGGTTTTAGGCCGAGTCGGGCTGGCCAGGGGGTCAGCCCGTTAGTTTTGTTAGAGGTTAGGGTTCTAGTTAATTTATTTAGGTCAGGGTAGTTTATACATAAAAAAATATAAAATTGTCCTGTGTCCAGACAGTTAAGGACACAGGATTTTCTCGTGTCCTAGGCCTGCACGACACGCACGAGTTCAATCTCGCGTGTCCAGTTCTATCAAAGTATTCGCCAGGACATGACGAACACTCCCGACCCAATACGAGACACGCACAACACAGGGGAACACTGACACTCACGTGTCCGGCGAGTTGAAAGGTGATCCGAAGGTCGGGGACGACGGAGGAGCGGTCGGGACAGTGGCGGAGCGGTAGCGATCGACGCGTCTCGTCGG
Source organism: Iris pallida (assembly GCA_029216955.1). NCBI lineage: Eukaryota > Viridiplantae > Streptophyta > Magnoliopsida > Asparagales > Iridaceae > Iris > Iris pallida. The sequence goes on from JANAVB010040593.1 coordinate 33,055, forward strand.
GGCGCGTCGAATGGTGGTGGTGGTTGGCGGTGAAGGTCGACGGTGGGGCTGGGCGGAGCTCGTCGGAGTAGGGTTAGGGTTTGGGGGTTCGTCGGGGAAGAACGGGGCAGCGGTTGGTCGTGGAGGAGATTTAGGTTTTGGGTTTGGGTCTTGGGAGTGAGGGGGAGCTTTATAGGGGTTTGTGGCGGTGGGGGCAGCCGGAAAAGGCGGGGGCAGGGCGGTGAGTCGGTCGGGGCAGGGGAATAGGTAGGCAGAGGAGAGAGAGGGGGAGCTGTCGGTCGGGGGGGGGGGGTGTTTGGTAATTAGCAGTTAGGTCCTTGGGGATTAGGAAATTACACAAAGGCATTTTTTGTGAGCAAATGCCAAATAGAAATTGTAAACTGATATAAAAATAATTTGAATAATTACAAAACAGTATTAAAACAATTCTAGTAATTGCAAATTGATATTAAAATATTTTTAGAAAATTACAACTTGATATTTTTTGTATTAAAACTCATTAAAATATTAATTAAAAATTTAGAAAAATTCCTAAAAATCCTAATAATTATTTTAAGGCTAAAATTAACATTAAAATTAATTAGCACTAAAATTGAAAAATAGGGGCTTACAGTTATGCGCCCACACACCCTCTTGGGCGCATGCTTCGTGAAGCAGCGTTGTTTTTTTTCAGTTTTGTCTTCTTTATTTGTGAGCCTTGCTGAGTTTGCCCAGAGTGTCGAACACTTCGATTCTTGGCATCATAGTATTTTCCTTTGCCAAGTCTCGAGCATTGAACACTCTGTTGTTGATTGCACAAGAGAGAAGACGCTTGGCTAGTAGAGCCCGGAAGGGTATACGCCTTCTTCATTTGTGGAGCTTCTGTAGCAGAGCTATACGCCCACAGGGGAGCTCCATACGCCTACGTGGAAGACCTATGCGCCCATGTGACAGAGTTCTTTGGTTGCATATCTTCTACGACACGGGCAGGATACACACCACGAGCCTTCGGAAGACAAGTCTTGCGAGACTTGTTCGGCTTCACTGATTTTGAGGGAGTAGCGCCGTCCCTCGAGAGCATCTCTTCAAACGTCTGCTGATCGAACTTCACGATCAACATCTTCTAAGTGCTTTCCACTTTATCAGCATCGGATTGCGTCACCACCTTCTCGTTAGAGAAAAAGGTAGTCCCCAGCAGAGTCGTCATTTTTGTTGACACACACAAAAAACAAAAAAGAAATGTTGTCTTTTCTTATTGGCGCAAGGCACCACAAATCGAGTATGTTTGAGAGATCTTGCGTTGAGGATCCCCAAGTATAAAAAGAATTTTGGGGGAATGGGACGATGGAGATCGAGCGGTAGTTGCTCCTTTACTCCGTTGACACTCTGATTACAAAAGTAGGAGAAACCTAAAAAATTTGCTAACTCTCGGCTCACTGGCAAGAAGGGCAGCAATTTGGCTCTTGAAATGCTCTCCGTTCTGTCTTTTGAAGAGGTTTGAGACCCCTTTTTATAGTCTTTTTCGTGCTGGAATGATGTTATGCGCCCATATGAGAAAATACACTAATTTTCATATGGGCATATAGTCCTGCTTTGGGCGCAAAGAGTGTAGGTGCATGCAGACTGCGTGATCGTTGGGTTGACGTGGCTGCATGCTTCGGTGCATGACTGCTCGTGGAGACTGACGTGGTCGTATGCTTCGGTGCACGATTGATCGTGGATGTTGATCGAGTCGGGGGCTGTCCTGACTTGGGCGCATAGCCTGAAATAGGGCTATGTGCCACTTTTTGGAGGAGTCCAGAGTAGGCGTATAGGGGGTGTATGCCATCAACATGGGCACATAGCTTGCTTTGGTGACTTGGGCGGATGTGGGCTGTCCTGATTTGGGCGCGTATGTCACCCTGGCTTGGGTGCATATGGCTCCCTGGCTTGGGCGTATGGTTGTTAAGAATGCTAAAATTTCCGTGCTTCTACAAAGATATAGAGAGAAGTCCCTTCATTGTCATGTCTACCAATGTCTAGTACAGACACATCAAGACTATACATAGGGACTATTGCTGTTCTTCTATAAATGATCTAGTACATATTTGACAGAAGGCTAGAAGGATCTACAAGAGATGCAATCTTCATCGAAGTGCAGCCTTCCTTCTTTTTGATGCACGCGCTGGAAGATTGAACTTTACCGAAGCATGTTCTGATATTCTTATATGCAGCCTCTCAGAAGTATATTTAACGCGGCACTTTGAAGAAGCCAGAGTCTTCAAGGCAGAAGCACAGCCACTTTCCTGTGCCAACCTCAGAAACAAGATGGTGGTAGGTCCCTCATCCCCTTCTTTTATTCCAGAAGCCGGTGTCTTCACTCTAGAGGCGCAGCTATTTGCCTGCGCCAACCTTCAAACGCGTAAGGGTGTCATACCTTTCCTTTCGAAGCCAATGCCTCCACTGTTCAGAGGCGCAGCTACTTACTTACGTCGGATGAGGTGCATGGTGATGATATGCTTACATCATCTCCCTTCCTACGACACAGTCATCTGCTCCGGATCAGAAGCTTAAGTCACTTTCTACAAGAGACTTGGGAACTCCCATCGCAACCAATGCAATTCAACTTGTCGCTCCAAAAGCATAGTAACATCGCCAACCTGAAGCACAAGCCTACTTGTCGCCTATAGCACAGTGACTCTGGTAGCCCGAAACACAGCTTCGTAAGTTGTTCTATACGACATAAGTCTCGTCGTCATTCAAGCCAAGTCCACTCGTCGTCTGAAAGTACAGAGGTTCCATCATCTCGAAGCACGGTCTACTTGCCGCCACAGAAGCACAACAACACTTAGTCCTCACTAGAGGCGTAGGAAGCATGGGTCCACCCCAATTGGTTTGTTTAAACCATCTCTTGCAGAGAAGATTAGAAGTAATCGATTGATATCATATCATATTAATTAAAATCTTAGAGGAGGATCAATTAGACTCCAAATCTAAGATGAAATCCCAAGATTTACTCGTGTATCCGAGCAAGCAAATCGGCACGCGCAACGTGTCACCTCCTTCGGTTATGTTTATAACCACTCGGTGTCTGCCATGTGTCAGCACCGCAGAAGCTCGTACCATGTAATGACGGCAGATTCTTTCATATCTCAGAAACCGTAATGCACATCACAATTGTTCTTAGTTCTCTATAAATAGAAGGGGTTCTTCCACCAAAAGGGGAGAAAGAAATCGAAATCGACAGAGGAACATCGACAATCGACAATCTTTAAAGGAGCAGCGATCTCCATCCATGAAGAGTCGACCACCCTCCCACCTATCAACCAAAGAACCAACCAACCAACCATCTTCAAGGGATCTTCTCATCCAGACAACCTATTGATCGGTGACCCCAGAGTCCCATCAAAGGCACTAGAAAGCCATAGTAAGGTTGATTTATCGTCAGATCATCAACGGAGTAAAGGAGCCACTGCAGTACTCGATCTCTACTGTCACACTTTCCCAGAAACCTCATCTTCCTATACTTAGAATATCCTGTTTAAGACTTCCTTCTTTGTACATGCTTATACGTTCAATAAAGCAAAAAGTTCGTTCAACCTTTTGTTACGTCGAACAACCATACTATGGAATTTTTGCCCTAAAAATAATTCTTGCCATTTACTAAAAGAATTTTCATGAGATATACATGTCTTTTATATAATAAATAATTTGTCAACTATCATTTAATTGAGAAATGATTTATTAATTATTTTTAATTATTAACTAATTTAATTATTTGCTAAATTAACTAGTGGTTAGCAGTTAGTTTCGTGGTTAGTAGTTAGTTTTCTACTATTTTTTCACTTGACTATTATATTTTACAAGTTTGCCCTTGGGGTCTTCCCACTCTACCATATATATATTGGGGACTCCCCAACTTTACACATAGCAAACCTAAATTTCCTAAAATTCCTACAGCATTCCTAGCCGCCACTACTGTAGCTCATGTGTCAACCACCCTACTGCCACCACCCCGACTTCCTCTGCTGCCTCGCTACTCCGGTGAGCCGTCAGGCCAACACGACCACCACCAATGTTGCCCCAACCTCTGTCCCTGACCAACATTCATAGTTACCCCGACTGACACCACCAAAATCCATCACCACATATCCATTTCCGCCATTACCATCCCCCACCACGACCGCCACTGGCTCCAGCTGCCATGGTCACCCCGACCCCCTTCACCTCGGCCATTTGTCGTCTCGACACAGCACCACCACACTTCTTCTCCCCCACCACCCGTGCCACCCTCACCAAATTACCACCGACCCCGACTCCGACCGGCTGTGACCTTCCCAAAACCCAAATCACCACCGCCAACGCTCACACAAAGAAGGAGAGGGAGTGATAGACATGTCGGCTCCGTCCAGCGGACTCAACCCCGACTAGATCCGGCAGTGCCACTTTCTGAGACCGTCGTCGTACACCGGATCCATCACCCTGATGGCGTCCCCCCCCCCCCCACCGCCAACATCATCCTCGTGTTGAGGCTGCCGCACACCTCCCTCCGTGCTCCTCCGGCCTCGTCGAGCCCAGCGCTCGAGAATCCCTCCCATCGCAAGGGCCGCTCCACCTGCGCTGCCCTCCAGATTTCCCAATGAGCCGACAACCACCTCCACTCGCACCGCCGCAAACCCTCCACCCATGCCGACTCCCAAGACCATCGACGAGACCCCAACCCCTGTGAGTTTCTTCTGTTCTCTTTCTCTCTTTCACTCATTCATTATTTTAGGGATTTAGGAATGATTTGGAATGGCAGATGAAACCCTCTTTCTTTTCCCCTTTCTATCTTTGTTAGTTTCATTTTGATTTGTGATGTTTATGTGACTACAACAGCCCCCTTTTATTGGCTTTATTAGCTTTATTAGGGTCTAATAGCTAACACTAATGTTAATGGAAGTGGTTAGGGTTTTAAAGTTAATAATAATAATATTAGTATTATTATTAGTATTTGTTAACAATTATGTTGAAAAATAGAATAAGTATATATATTTTTATACTATATTACTTATTTGGTATAAAAAGGTATATGTATAAAATGTGTGTGTGTGTGTGTATATATATATATATATATATATAGGTATAAAAGGTATGTATAAAATGTGTGTGTGTGTGTGTATATATATATATATATATATTATATATATATATATATAATATATATATATATATTTTTAATATATATATTATATTATATATAAATATAATATATATATATTTTTATATATATATATATATATATATATATATAATATAAAATATATTATATATATATATATATATATATATATATATATATCTATATACACACTAAATATATAATACACACACACACAAACACATTTATACATATACTTTTTATAAAATTATATATTATATATATATAGATATATATATATATATTATATATATATATATATTATATATATATATATATTTATTTATTTATATATATGTATGTAGGCTTCGACATTTTGCGCCTCATACATCACAAAATTCCCCCTATTAAAATATATTATATATATATATTATATATATATATATTATCTTATATTATATATATATATACACACATTTGTATTGTTATTATTATTACTAGAACTATTGTTATTCGTGACAAAATTATATGGGTAATTATGAAATATTAATATATTTAAAATAGTATTATCAGTTTTGACTTAAATCATGTTTGATTGAAATTGGAGAATTTAGTACTAGAATAATTTCCTATATTTCCAAATATGTGATTTCTAAATATTATAAATGATTTTCAAACTATTTACATATTTGGTTTATACTCTTTTCCTTAAAATCATAAATAACGGCTATATAGGCGTTTCCTATTCCTTGAATTCGATTATCGTACCGAACTCTAATTTTTGGCTTCTATATACCAAACTAGGCTACTTGGACTATTCTGGACGCGATGGGATCGTCCGTGTCATCATTTGGGACCATCTTGTAGAGCATAGTATCATACCTATTCTGTGTTGACACATTCGTGTCGCGCACGTCGACTCAAACCAAATTGTGGCGACTACATTCTCTGATAGTTTCTATTATTGATTACTACTATAATTAAGTATTTAGAAATGTTACTTATAATTCTTGACATGATGGTACACGGATTGGTATTGCCGTTGGATCTTCAGTCATGGATGTTACCTTAACTCATCACAATGATATCGGATACTATCCTCGTTGGTATTGGATTAACATTGGATAATATTATATACACTGGAATATTGGATAACATTGGAAATATGGGTAACGTATCATGGTTGGATCCATCGTCAGTCGAGGCGGGAGGGGTGGGATACTATTAGATACGTGATCAAGAACTATCGGCAAGTAGCGATAAATCATTGACTAGCTATTAACCTTCACGTATGGTTGAGCTACTTTCCTTAGTGTAAATCATTGAATCTCCCAAGCCGATCACATATCTAATTGGTATTCCAAAATACACTATCTATATAGTTTCATACTCAGTTCACCATGTACATTGCTATATCTTGATATCGTAGTTCCCCTTCCATTACTTGCTTGCACAAATTAAATCTTTAGATTTATTGACTGTCTCTTTTCATTATATTATGCCTCAGACATATTTTTCTCATCGTATATAGCATTTTCTTTATCACTGCTTCATAGTTTTTATCAATTTAAATGGAACTGCTATTAGTTTATGCACTTCTCTAATCTTGACTAGTTACCAATATTTTTAGGAGTTTGTTATGCCCCACATACTTGGACTATATGATGATGCTAGCTGAGACAGATTCTTGATGTTCCATTTTGCTGTGAGTTGACTTCTGGGAGCTCTAGGCAATTTTTTCTTTATTTAGATTCTGTTTTCGTTATCAGATTTGTCTCCGATACATTCTTGCCATTTATGATCATAGTAGTCTTTGGATTGATTCAGTGTTATTACTATTTTTTCTTATTCATATCTACCTTAGTCATATGTGATTGGAGTACATATTGTTATTATAGATCATTTAGATGTTAAGCTAATTGTTGGGTACTTGACAACGTTCTACCGCCGATATGGGGCGTAGGCTGGGCGTGAACCACGTACTTGTGGCTGAATATCCGGATGCGGGTCATGACACATGACTCTAGCCATATAGCTTAGTTCTATTCTTCTTCTCTACAACACCATTATGTTAGGGAGTATAGGACAAAAAAACTCAAAAAAAACCATTTGCATCACAAAACTTTTTAAAATTCGAATTTACGAATTCGCCTCCATGATCACTTCAGATATGAGTAATCATGAAATCTTTTTCATTTTGAACCTTTTTGCAGAAAATCTCAAATTCTAAAAGTACATCGCTTTTGTTTGATGAAAAGAAAATCCATGTATCGAGAGAATATCAATAATTACATAAGCATAGAGCTTACCGCCAAGGCTGGCGACTCTAGTAGGTCCAAACAGATCCATATGTATCAGCTGCAAAGGTCTAGAAGTACTTACAACGTTGATGGATTTAAATGAGGACCTAATTGCTTTATTTTTCTCACAGTCAACACAAACCATTTCTCTCTTGAATGTTATTTCTGGTAGTCCTTTTACCAATTTCTTTATTGATAGTCTTGAAATGGTATCTATGTTCGCATGTATACTAGGCACTTACCTGCACCATTAGTTCCTTCTATAAAGAAGACATAAAAAGTATCCTACCTGATTCCTGCATAGACTAGATTACCAATGGATATATCATATATAGAACATTTATCTTTAACAATAATACCATAAACATTGTCGGTAAGATGACTAATGCTTAACAGATTATGTTTTAATTATGTTACTAGACAAACATCTTTTATTTTTGGATAGGGGGATATACCAACAGTACTATTACCTAAAATATTACCTCTCAAATTATTTTCGAAGGAGACATTATATCTTTCTCTTTCCATCGATAGCATTGCGAATAAAGATGCGTCACATGTCATGTGCCGTGAACATCCACTATCGAGGATCCACTTGCTTCTATCAAGAGAGGGTTGGCCCACCTATAAGACGAGTAGATATGACCTTTGGTACCCATTTCATTAAGGGTCCAACATTGTTAGCTTTGGGTATCCAGGTATATTTATTCATGTCTACTAACTTTCTGATTCTACAATACTGTAATATGTACCCATGTTGACCATAGTATGTACAGATAATTCTAGAGTGAGTGTCCTTTGGTTTTGTATAGACATGAGTCTTTTGTGTCTTTCGTGGATACTTATAAGTAAAAGCACGATTGTGTGGAACATGTGTCTTGCGTGCTTACTTTGATCGTGTCCTTAGTATATAGTGTGTTGCAGGATAGATCTTAGGCATTGTAACAGGAACAACCTGTTTGCCTAATTTTATCTCTAACTTTTTAGAGATTGAACAAGCTGCTACATGTTTCTCAGTCATATCTTTCAGCCTTTGTTCAGTGTCTATTCTTATTCTCTTCTCAGAATCATATAGAAGAAGCACTTTTGCATAGTCCTTCTCTATCTGATCAACCATGCATTGGGCTTCATGAAGACTTAGCTTAATGTTAGCCAATACTTCTGTGTTACCTGTGGTAGATGTCTCCTTTATTTCTTATAATAAGTTAGACAGTCTAGCTACTTCGACTATGTATGCTTTTATCTCTTTTCGAGATTGCTTATACTTGTCTAACACACTTTTGTGTTTATCAAGTAAATCGCTGAAAGCATCAGAGAGTTCATCAAAAGTAAAATCATCGTATAGAGGAGTGTCTGATACATGATCAATTGCCATTAAGCAGACATTTGCGTAACTGTTGTGACTTTCTTCCTCTTCTGATTCACTGGCCTCATTTTTATGCCAAATGCTTGTATTTGTATACTTATGACCAGTTGTTGACTTTCGGTTTGATCGTTCATATCAACTGCTCTTCTTGGCTATTGGGCAATCCTTCTTTATATGCTCGATATTTTTGCATCCATAGCATATAGTTTCTTCTTTATTGGTTTCTTGGACATCTTTCTTCTTTCGGTTTGATTTCTCAAACCTCAAGAACTTTCTAAAGTTTTTGACCAGTAGGGCTTGTTCATCACCATCTGACTCTTCATCGTTAGTGTCTTTACTGGAGAATCTTTTACTTGTACTTTGAAGGCGATAAATTTTTTTTGGGTTGCCTCTTCAAAGTCTTGTAGGTCAAGCTCCTAAGTCATGAGTTTACCCATCAGCATCTCTAGTAATATTATGGTGAGATCGTTTCCACAATGATTATTGTAGCCTTCGAGTTCCAATTCTTGGTCAGTATCCTGAGCACCTTTCTGATCATTTCATGGTTACTGAAATCTTTACCAAGAGATGATAGAGGATTAGTTATATCTATGAAACGTGTAAACATTTGTGTAATAGACTCATTTGGCTTCACCTTAAAAGCCTCATTGTTTTAGTCTGCTGATCTTGGATTCCTTCACTTGTGAAGTTCCTTCATGTGTTACCTCAAAAAGTTTTTAGATCTCGTACGAAGTGACACATGTAGATACTCTATTGAATTTAGTCTTATCAATAGCACAGAATAGTGCATTGATCGTTTTAGTGCCAAGACAGGCTTATGTCTTTTTTGAATCCGTGTATCTATCATGTGGCTTGTCCACAAGATTACCACCAGTCACTATTCTTGGTGGCCTTTTGTAGCCGTCTATGACTATAGACCAAAGATGAAAATCAAGAATTTTTAAAAAGAAACTCATTCGTGTTTTCCAATAGGTATAGTTTGTTCCATCATATAGTGTGAGTCTATTTGTGGACTGCCCTTCACCTGTGAATATAGATTTTACGGCTACCATAAATATATACTCTCTAGAGTGTTATATTTGTATATAACCTGCTATGATACCAATTGTAGGAATGTTGAGCACCTCTAGAGGAAGGGTGAATAGAGTGCGTGTGTAAAGATAATCACCAATTAAAAATATTTAAGCAGTGTCACCAGTATATAGTACTGAGCAAACTATGAAATTTAAATGCAGAGAGTAAAAAGCATCAGAAAAGCAAACTCGTGACACAATGATGTATACTGGTATCCCTCTGAGAGGACTAGTCCAGTCTCGAGTACTCTTGCTCAATGTTAATCCATTATGGCAGAAGCTTTAACCGAGCGCTTGTAGCTCTTTACAACATGAGTTTTCGTCCGAAGGACTCGCAGCTTCAACTCAAGCAAACTTTCAAAACCGGAACATTTTTGGAGAGCCTTCTTTACAACTCGAACAACCAAACTCTAAATTGGAACCAAATGGCATTTGGCTTGGCTAGGAGTCGTTAAAGGCTAAATATGAAAATGAATAGCTCTGAAATGCTTTTAAATAGAAAGAAAATAGAGGAGTGAATGAATGAATGATTTGGAATGGAAAGTTCTCCTTTATTTATAACATTTTTTGGGCAGAACTCGACATGAGTTTGGGTCCTCAAATTTCGTATTTTGAAAAGTGGATACCGATATTCAAGAAGACCAAACGTTCTGGAACTTCCATGACCGAACTCAGTCTGAGTTATTTCATGAATAACTGTTCAATTTTCGTGTAGGCTTTTTGTATGGGTATTTGTTATAGGATTGGGTATAGGCTAATTATAGAATGTAGGGTATATACGTAGGCTTATTTTGGATAGTGGAGTCCAATTGAAAGTCAGTTGTCAATCCGATCAACCTCATATTTTTCTAGACTCAATAAAGAAAAATACAGAATAAAGTGTGAAGAAATTCTTGATATGCTTCTGTAGTTTTGTATAAAGACGACAAGTAGTAGCTTGTTGGAAGTAACATTCTATTTTTGTACATGTATTGTATTATTTGTGTATCGACCAAAGTTTATGTTGATTATCAATATCAGGTGTGACTATGGCCAATGGGCTAACAAGCTGGAGTTCATATATAGTATAAGTGTGTGTTCTTGTTCCATATATTGGAGTAGCCTTCATATGCACACTAGGTAGCATAATCACGTGCTAGTCTTACATATTTTGAGACTGCACGTTATAGTCATAGGGGTAGGAATTTATTTTTGTGCATATTGGAGGGAAGAGAGGGATAGTCACGTGTGAGAAAGAGGGGTATAATTGAGAGAGAGAGAGATAAAGGAAGATAGGTAGTCATATGATTTATTTAAAATAAAAATGGTTTATTAGTTATTATAGAAATTAATTAAAGAAGATTTGATTTACTCTAATAGTAGCTATTTAGAATAAACTAAGAATTGTCATTAAGAAGAAATAATTAGGATTAACAATTTAGAAGGTAAATACTTAGGAAATTAAAAGATAAGAAATAAAACTTAACTAAAACTTAAAAGTAAATATAAAGAAATAATTAATAATTAATATAATAACACTTACTAATGATAAAATCTAATAATACTAGAAAATCATAATAAGAACAATAATAATAAAATATCATTAATAATAATTATAGGGAATTAATAAATTCATAATTTTGAAATAGTTAATTAATTGGAAAAACATTATGGTTGTTTACATAAAGTTTTAGAATTGATTAACAACTTATGCAACTAATAAGGATTTTGTGAACTCCATAAGTATCTGAGTTTTTTTCTAACGAACTATCCGACTTGTAGAGACCCTTGATACTGCCTTGTGACTTGTCTAGGAATTCGTGATAGAATGTATACCCATAATATATTTTATCCCAAGTTTCATGAATAGACAACATACAGCCGGTATATTTTTTGTGCATGAAAATCACATGAACAGTTAGTATAGCTCGATAGAGACTATCCTTTTCATGATCGACAATTAGTATTGGTGTAGAAGCATGAAAACTTTTTAGCAAATAAAGCCCCATGCGCCCAAGTCAGTGAAGCCCCATGCACCCAGCCAGTGGAGGTCTATGTGCCCAGCCAACGAAGCTTTAAGAGCCCAGTCAGTACAACTTCATGCACCTAGTCAGTACAACTCCATGCGCCCAGCCAGTGAAGTTCCATGCGCCCAAGACCAACTCCCCCGAAAGGAGGGCGCATAGCCTAAGACATGGCTATGCCCCAAGCCTGACTCAGTCAAAGCCATGATCAACATGCACCAAACGCACGACCATGTCAGCTCCACGAGCAGTCGTGACCGAAGCATGCGGACACGTTAATGCCACGACCAACCACGATCTTGCAGCCTGTATGCGCCTACGTCCTATGCGCCCAAAACAGGACTATGCGCCCACATAAAAACCAGCGTGTTTCTCTGTGGGCGCATAACACCATTCCAGCTCAAGAACGACTATAAAAGGGGGGCCTCATCCCTCTTCAAATACACAGAGCAGAGAGCATTTTCAAGAGCCAAATTGCTGCACTTCTTGCCAGTGAGTCGAGAGTTAGCAATTTTTAGGCTTTCTCCCACTTTTGTAATCAGAGTGTCAACGAAGTAAAGGAGCAACTGCCGTTCGATCTCCATCGCCCATTCCCCATAATTCTTTTTTGTACTCGGGAATCCTCAGCAGGATCTCTCAGGCGTACTCGATTTGCGGTGCCTTGCGCCAATAAAAAAGACAACATTTTCTTCTTCTTCTTTTTGTGTGTCCACAAAAATGGCAACTCTGTTGGGGACTACCTTTTCCTCTGACGAGAAGGTGGTGACGCAATCCGATACCAACAAAGTGGGGAGTACTGAGAAGATGCTGACCGTAAAGTTCGATCCACAAACGTTCGAAGAGATGGTCTCGAGGGACGGCTCTACTGCCCAAAATCAACGAAGCCAAACAAGTCTCACAAGACTTGGCATCCGAAGGCTCGCTGCACATATCCTGCTAGTGTCATAGCGGATATGCAGCCGGAGGACTCTGTCACCTGGGCACAGGACTCTGCCACAGAAGTCCCCCAAATGGAGAAGGCTCACATCATTCCAGGCTCTACTAACCCGGTGACTTCTTCCCTCCACAACCAATAACAGAGTGTTCAACACTCGAGACTTGGCAGAAGAAAACACTAATGCCAAGGATCGGGTGTGCGTCACTCTGGCCAAACCCGACGAGGCTCATGAACGAAGTAGGTAGAACTGGAAGAAAACAACGTTGCTCCACCAAGCAAGCGCCCAAAGCCATGTGCCCAATGAGTGTTTGGGCGCATAGTCCCAACCAGAACACTTCTGTCTTCAACAGGCTAGGCATTCAGAGTCATGCGCCCAAGGCTATGCACCCAGGCTCTCTGGATCCATACTTTGCGCCCACATCAAGGTGACTCAACATGCTGTCAAGAAGCATGCGCCCAAGCCCAGTCTCCAAGTCCTATGCACCCACAGCAAAAAGATAGGCCCCAACGCGTATAGCACGAGGTCGTCTTCAAGGACATCATAGAACTTAGGTGTGGGGGTTCCCATGCACATGAACTAAGTCTGGATGCGCCAACTCTCCTTACGAACCCGCATGTAAATTGGCGATGCATGCAACATGGGTTGTAAGGAAAACTCCCTTCCGCTGACTTTTGACATGATAAATCATAAGCGTAAAGCGAGGGAGGATATAATAATTCATAGTGGACATCCGTGCACTAGTATTGTTATTAACTGTTGCTGCTCCAAAGCAACAAGAGTGCCTCAGAGAAAGTTCGTGTTTCGACGGCTGCATTTCTTTGACGATAAAAAGCCGCTATGTGTCTCATCTAACATGGCTTCATGGGATCCTTCTTACGGAAGCCCCAATCAAAGACGGTGGACCACGAACCCAACTTTCTCTCTCAGTTCCGCGAGAAGAAAAAGAAGTCTCTACCAACAGATGGCCAGCAGGCTGTAACATCTGAAGGAGTCTATATGGGTACTCAGTCAAAGGCAAGATTCCGTATGGACGACGAAGACTCCCAAGCTGGGGTAGGATTCCCTCAGAGTCTGAAGTAGATGACCTTCACACTGGGGTAGCCTTCCAGAGGACAACAATCCCTTCTAATCTGATGGCGACTATCTACTTCCTCTACCTGAAGATGAAGGACTTGTCCACTTGAAGACAGACAGTACAAGCACCAGTTGCACTGCTTCCTCTGTTCATCCTCGCATGCTATCTACATACATGACGGACGGAGAAAGACCTGAAGAAGCCAGTGATCAGACTAGTAAACGGCTATAGGGTCTCGAAACAACATTTGTCAAGATCACTGATATGCTTACCAGTATCATGGCGGTTCAAGTTGCTGGGGCTGTTCCTCCACCTCAACAAAACGTCTCAGCCCATGCTAGTCCGGCTCACAGCAACAATCTTTCTTCCTTGCAAAAGGAGTATCATTCCGTTGTGCCTTCTCCAAAACTTGTAACTGCTGGGGGTGGTCCTTCGCCAACAACACCTGACAACCGTTCAGCAGCCGTTTCCCAACACCTGCTCAATCAAAAGGATGCAATTGATTCCCTGGTCGCTTGCCTCGACACCATCTCACACAAGGACGAGCTGCAGAGATGGAGATATCTCAACCGTATCCCCTGAGTGGGAGAACGCTACTTGCCCTCCTAACTACAAGTCGCTGACGCTGAACTCATTCGACAGTGTGATTTCCCCTCGTCAGTACATGACGTACTTCAACACGCAGACTCTGTACTTGCCCCGCGATGATCCGTTCCTGTCGAAGCTGTTTATTAGCACCTTGCAGGGGGTAGCCTTCTAATGGTTCTGCAGTCTGCCTGACGGGTGTATTAATTCATTCAAACTTGGAGAGGTTGTTCCTCAACAGGTTTTACGAGAGTGGTATGCATGTTAGTATGTCCACTCTTATCGAGACCATGCAAAGGAGGACTGAGTCTGTCATCGCCTTCATAGAATGCTTCTGGCGGATAGCATAGAAGATGTCCTTCGACATACCAGACTGATAACTTATGGATACTTGTCGACATAACTTCCGTCCTACATGTAAAACCCCTATTTTTTTTAAAAAAAATTATTTTTATTAATTTATTAGACTTCAAATTTAATTTAAGCAATTTATGATTTTTATTATTTATTTCATTAGAAATGACCTTAGCCATTGTTGAATTTTGGAACACAAGGCGACCATGAATTTTGGCACGAAATGTAGCACTGTGCTTTGACCAATATATTAGCCATGTCGTGGGAGGCCTAGCCATGGTTTAGCCAGAACAAGGAAAACTAGGCCGAGTTGTGTAATAATGCATTTAAAGTATTTTAATTAAGTATTATTTATATATTATTTTTAGATGACCCGGTTTGTCCAATTCAGCCGAATTGGGCCTGAACCAATTTAAGCCCATGTGAGCATGTAGTATGACCAAATATGGACATGTAGGCATATTTTATGTACTTAGAAATATTTCCTAAATTAATTTAGAATTTTTATGTACAATTGCTAATTATTTAAATATTGGTACAATTATTGGTATTTTATTATTAAATAATATTTTAGAAGATTTTACATGTTCCTGGACCCGGATAAGGGTGTGTGGTACAGTTCACACGTTGGAACAATTTTTATTATTTATTATTACTAAAGTTATTTTGTGAAAATTAATAGGCATTTTATTATTGTTGATATTATTTGATATTATGTGATATTATATTGTTGCCTTTTATGGCAATTTAAATTTGTGTATATATGTGAAAATATTTTAGATGCATCTATATATATTTAGATAATATTAAATTTATTTCAAATTTGTGGAGAATTAATAAATATGTTATCCTATTCGATAGTATTATTATTATTTAGTTGATTTTAATGTCAAATGAATTTAAATATATGTGTATATGTTTTAAGTTGATTTCATATATGATAGATGATATTAAAAATTTCTTTTTGGATTTTGTAGAAATTTGATTGAATTCATTTGTATAAAATATATATATATATATATATATATATATATATATATAATATAATATATATATATATATATTATATATATATAAGATAAGATTGGTTTTAAAAATTAAAAAAAGGGTGAGTGGTCAGCCCCTCCACCAACCGACCACCATGGAAACGAAATAGCAGCAGTGGCTGCAAATTAGTTGAAGGGGGGCCGACCCTTTTCTTTTTTTACTTCAGTAAAACCATTATGGCCGAACCCCCCCTTAAACCCATTAGATTTATACACATAAATATTAGTAAAACCTAATCCCTTTTCAAACCCTAATTCCTTCCCCCTCCTTCCTCTCCTCCTTCCTCCTCCCCGCTCCACGGCGAAGCTCGGACGCTCCACAGCGAAGCCGTGCTCGCAAAGAAGACAAAGGAACCATCGACAACAACAAACACAATAACAGTGTTCCACTTTAAGGTACCCAACTTCCCCGTTTGATTTCTCTCTCGATTCTAGTCCGTTTTTAGATCCGTAAATTCGTTTAGAAAGCCCACATGACCCTCTTCGAGATCCCCCAGGTGGATTTCGACATGGCCATCCAACTTGCTCGAAAAATCGAGACGAAGTTGGAGAAAAACCACTTTTTTGAAATATTAAAAACTGTTTTAAAATATCAACTTGTCGGCCACTTTCTCGCTGTCCATTAAACTTTCGTAAAAAATAATTAAGAAAGTCAAAGACAAGCTAACCGAGATTGTAACGCATCTTTTGGATTCATATTTCATCTAGTATGTAGAAAGTTACACGTTGTTAAAGTTTTCCGAAAAACTGTAAATTCTGTTTTCAAAAAGTAGAGAAACACCCCGATACGGCGTCCATCCCGACAAACCAGGCGATGTGGTCACCACTATTTGCATCGAAAGGCGCGTATGGATGTTGTTGACGTGTGGGAACTGACGAACCCGATTTCGTTGTATATGCACGACGAAATCTGTGCGTATCCGTCGAGATACCCCCGTATCGACTCTTTGCAAATTAAGCCACAACTTTGTGTACACTCATAAAATCGTGACGAAACTTTCACCATTGGACTCGAAATATTTTTCTGATCCTGTGAGCCAAGTTTGGTCCGATTCTGAGACCGTTGATCGGGACCCTATTTTGGCGGGCCCACAATCCCACTCAACGGGCGATTTTGTACACATCCCACCGGAATCCAAAATTGGACATACCGTTGGGTTCGTCTCATCAAAACAAATCCGTAGACATGTAGTTTGACGACTTTAGAGACCGTAGATATTGGCACACATTTTGGTGCAAAGCGGGTCCAACGGCGGACATCGTTTTGACCTAAAATTATGATTTTGCCCCTGTTCCAGAATTTAACTTTTGGACAGGCGTTTCCTAGGCATATCTTTTATTCCAAACTCGTTCGTGATGTTTATTTCAGCATCCGGAGCTTCTTGTGGATTTTGACTTTCGTGTTGATGATTCTGATTGTTGGATTTTGCTGCTTCTCGCACCACCCACAGGCAAGATACCTTGCCATTATACTATTTATATACAGTTGCATTTTATTACATATCGTTGTTCATTATTTCCAGTTCTTGTAGTTCTTGATTTATTGCCTGCATAGTGATATTAGATATACTTTGTTATTATCCTTTGATTGCATATGGACTTAGAGTTAAGAGACTACCATTGTAGTGTATTGCATATACCTCGACACCGTTGTACCACGAGTATGTGTAAGATGAGTAGCATGTAGAGGTTCTTGTGTATGGGGTTGATCCCCATGTGCATGCGTTACGGCTAACTGCTAATAGAGGCGTGTTAGGAGACTTAGCAGTTAGTAGAGGTACGTGATCGTGGATGCGACTTGACAGGCACATTGGGTGGGGAGAATATTTCCTTGTCATATGGGCTTCTATTGCACTTCCCTTATAACCCAGAAGCTCTGCTGGAGATACGGGTATGAGCCTCTCAGGTTGGCCACTGTCGTTTTTCAACGTCATGCTCTCGGTCACTGGTGCCCAAGTGGGGACTATACAAGATCCCATTACAGCCAGGGCTCATATGACGAAAGGTTTGTTCTTAACTGCATGTTCACTTTAGTATGGTTAGAGTACCTTATTTATGTCTTATCACTTTCTTTGATTGGGGCATATTTTATATTCAGTATTTATATGGCATATTTATTGTATCGTGTTACGTCCCTCTGAGGACCTGGTTATCTCTCCAGGTATGTGCTTCTGTGATTTTGCAGGTGTTCTAGCCAAGACCGTGATCTTCTCCATTCTTTCGAAGACGATTACGCTTGGTTCGTCTCGTTATTTTATCGATCACTTCTTGTACATTTAATTTGAGATAGTTGGTAGTAGACTTTGTCTCCGTCCAACGATTGTATACATGACAAAATATAAAGTTGCTTTTATATCATTTATTTATTCAGTGGATGAGATTTAGTTATTATGATTCTACTGCATTTTACAGCTTATGTATACGTACAAGGTTTCCATATATTGGAGTGTACTTCGTATATATGCAGCTGGCATGGATACGTACATAGTCCTAAGTATTTTGGGACTGGGGCGTTACACTACAATAAATTTTTGTTTAGGTATACATAAGTATGATACATGGCCCGCTTTTATTGGGGTCGCTGATGCTGCTGAAAATGACGTTCCTAACTTGGAACTACTAGATTGAAGACACCCAAATCAGAAAACAAGGGCAAGCATCCATAAACTGTCCATATTCGTGGGGGTAAAGGGAAAGAAGTCCTGAACGTCGATATATCCAAAGGAGCTTCCAATTCACAGGGCACCTCCGACAATCCTAAGGAGACCTTCTCCTTCGACGAAGACGATGTCATTACTATCTTCCACACATTGATGAAGGGTAATAAGCTGACATTGCCTCCACCATGATGTCCTGCAGAGGCGAGCCAACTCAATGATCCCAAGTACTGTCTTTATCATCAGTACGTGCATCACTCCACCAAGGACTGCATCGTCCTGAAGAAAAAGATGCAACAGCTTATCGACAGCCAAGTGATCAACCTCGAAGCTGAAGACAAGGTCGTATCTGCTAACATGATCTATCTTTAGTTTGGCAACTTTCCTCCTACAGAAGTCCCATACAGTGTAGCCTCGATCCCGAAGGCGGTGATGGAAGTCGTCAACCTACCACCATCTCGTAACTCGAACTTGGTCCCACTCACAAGTGGACGTGGTGAGATCATGTGGGTCCACCCGGACCTTGTCCAAGAAGTAACACAAGGGTAGCACTTTCCAAAGCCAAAAGGGGCATGAAATACAAGTCATGCCATATGGTATTCTATCTAGCGAGACGCGGTCGGTGAAGACTTATCTTTAGACGTACGATCCCGCACAAGAAGAAGCACTACCTTCTCAAGCTCCTGCTGCCCCCACAAACTCAGAAGCCGGCCCGTCCAAGCCTCAAACCACAGAGAAATCCAAGCAGATGGAGACGTGGTTTGACAAATCTCTAAAGGTGCCAGCTCCCGAAGTGTCACTCCCCATTCCCAGAATGCGTATTTTAATACGTATATTGCCTGAATGTATTTATTTAGCATTTATTATGTAGTATTCTGTATTTAAATTCCTAATAACTTCATGTTAATTAATTATCTGCATTTTATTCTCTGCACTTTATTTTTCTGCAATTCTATTAGCTGCTCTTTAATTTTCATGTTAATTTATTTCCTGCAATTATATTTCTGCAATTTTGTTTCCGTACTTTATTTCCTGTATTTTATTTCCTTTTGTCTTACTTTCGGGTTAGCCTTATTGGACCCATTGGACCCGGCCCAACTCCCACCTACCACCACCTTTCTATTTAAGTCACCCTCTCCTCTTCTCTCCCTCATTTATTTTACTTCTTCACCATTACTCCTCTTCTTCTTCTTCATTACTCTCTCTCCACCTACCAAACCGTAGGCAAGTACCAACTTGCTTCTTGATGGATCCCCATTATTATTGTTCCATCATCCTCCTTATTTGATTCTAAGCCTCTTTAGTACTTAGCATTTTCAATTTCCATGGCTAATTTGTTGTAGATCTAAGTTTGTTATATTTTCGGGTTTCTTAGGTTTTGATCTAGTAAACTTTGTTATCTTCAAGTTTTGATGGTTCCATGTTGTAGAGAATTTCGTTCTACCCAATTTTGACCTAAGAAAGTTCGAATTTGGACTCTGGATGAAGGTTTTATGGAACTTGGAAGCTTGGGTTGATGGTGTTCTTCTTCTCTGAAACTTGGAGAAGAAGAACAGTACTTGACTTGACCGCATGAATAATTCATGCGGCAAGTGATTCCCAGCCGCATGGGTTATTTCCTTCTCAGCCGCGTGGAAAGTTTCTACCCGGCCGCATGAGACTCATTTGAGCCCAGCCGCATAGGGAGTTCTCCTAGCCGCATGGACTTTCCCCACTTAACCGCATATGCGCCCCCGTCTTTTTTTGACCGCATGGATTTCTCTCCAAATCTAGCAGCATGAACCAGGCTCACTCGCTGGCCGCATGAGGTCCTGAACCTTATAGCCGTATGAACTCCCCCCTTCTCCTCCGCCAGCCGTATAAGCAATCTCCTTGACCCGGCCGCATGGGGTTCGACTTGGTTGAGCCGCATGGACTCATTTACCGTCAGCCGCATGAGCACCCTTTCCGCTGACCGCATGTGTCTTGTCTTTTCGGCCGCATGAGCCCAATTCATCCTAGCCGCATGGAACACCCTTTCTGCTTGCCGCATGGGAGCTAGTCCCACTCTCCAGCCGCATAGGTTTCCGCCTCTTCAGCCGCATGTGCCTCTACCCCCTGAGCCGCATGAACCCGACTCTTTTTCTTGCCACATAGATTCATCCTGGCCGCATTAGACTTAGCCGCATGACTATTCTATAGCCCTGAATATTGATATTTTATTAGATATTTTACGTCCATTTTATATCCTTACGCATTTTGCATAAACTTGATAAATCATGATATGTTAATATTTCTATTAATTATAGATTGTTACGTGGGATGTACCATGTGTCATGAATTGAGTTATAGATACCCGGATTGACTGGAATTAAACCCTGAAGGTTGTAGACTCGACCCCACTGAATACTAGTTGACTTTCATGCCTTGATACCATTGATGATAATTGTTAGCTTGACTAAAATTGATCATGCGTTCCTAGTTGGAACTAAAGAGGCTGGCTAGTCGTCTTATTGAATTGAACAAATGAGACACGTTCATATAATGAACTATTGTAATCGACTGGCTAATCTCGAATATTGGCATACAGGCACATGCAGGCTTCAAATTATTTATTTATTTATTTAGTTATTTTTATCTTCCAAAAACCAGCATGTGTACTTTATGGTCGGGCATGATTACCGTGGTTAGATTTGATTGTTGCATTACGCTATGTAAGACCTGCAACCTAACCGTACTGGTATCGTTGTAGAGTTGTGCATATCGTACCCCGTACGAAAGTACTCATTTGAATGACCATGATCCACGGCATGGGATTTCACTCAACGTAGGGACTATTAAGTTAAATAAAATAATTATTGCATGGAGAAAATGGATTCCCGAATTCTTACATGGCAGCCCCCTTGGAACGAGTAGTACCCGACGGGCCGGCTGGTTCCCACAGATACTATAAATCTGCCACACGGGCAGGGAACAGTATCTGCTTTTATTATTATTGTATATTGACGAGCGTCCTGCTAGGACTCGTCTAATTCATGCATGGGCCAATTGATTGACTAGATAGACTAGCCTTGTTTGCACATAGTAAGAACTGAGGAATCCCTAATTGCATTATTCCAGGATAACTTGGAACACACAGTAGCAAGCCGTAGTAGTTGATTGGCCGTTCAAGATGATTTGTTTGTGTACTGTACCTACTCTGTTACCTAACTGGGATGATTAGAATGTCAGGACATGATGGGCCAACTTCTGTCCTTGTTTGGTTGGGAGGTTGGTTCGAAGTGTCTTGATGTGATGTGAGTCCTAGTAGCAAGCAGAGATCTATCATTATATTCTCTTACTTACTGGTTTAGTCCTTCATATCGTCCTCCCTTGTGGTACTTGCTATTAGAGGTCTAACCTCTCTGGTTTTGCATGGCCAGATTTAGAGCCAGTCCCCGAGGATCCAGCTTACTTCTACCTCCGAGATGGTCAACACTAGAAGGATGATCGCAGGAGGACTCGAGTGGGTTTTCTTACTTCCCCGCTCGTTTTGTTATCTACTTTATACCTTGCCGTTTGGCACCGACATGTTAGTCGGATTGTCTTGTACTTACTTTTGCATAATTATAATTAAGTCAGACTGCAGCTGATAACAATTGTGTATACTCACTACATCATCTGGCTGTATTTTGTAAAGCCAGATCTTAAGAACAGTTTGACTGAGCGTTTGGGACGCCTTACTGCTTTACCTTACACGTTCTATATTTCTGTTTCTTGTTTGAATGATTGAGACAATAGATGTGTAATGACCATAGTAAGACCTTTATGTAGTATGCACCCCCTCGTCTGGTTAGACAGCATTGATCGTATTATACGGTATTCATCTACCCGTAATACGTAGCTGGCTGAGTCATTCCCCCGCTCTCCAGTATTCTGGTTCTGGGGCGTGATACGAAGGCATGGATCGATCCTACAACTTTGAGATACTGGCTCAGCTAGCCAATACACCTGCCAAGTTGTCTCTGTTCGATCTATTGCGACTCTCCAAAGAAACGCGAAAGACCTTAAGTGAGGCATTGCTACATGCCGACTCTTATCTCGCTGAAGTCAAAGCTTCCATTGAAGATCCTGTCTCCTGCACCCACTGCCACAGTACTAAGGAAGTGGTATCCAACATCACCTTCTCACAGGTGGACGTGCTACTCAAAAATATCGTCATGATAGACCCATGTACTATACAGGGTATATCGGGGCGATCAAGGTGGACCGCATGCACATCGATCCAGGATCCTCCCTCAGCATCATTCCTAGAAGTTTGCTTCAAATCCTGGGAATCGCTCTGCACAAGCTATCCACAACCAACACAACTATCATGGCTTTAATGTTCGTCGAAGCCATCCCCTGGGCAAGATCCGTCTAAAATGCCAGATCGGTGATCTTCGAACAAAGGTTTTCTGCTATGTGATCGATGCCAATGTATCCTACAACGTCTTGTTGGGATGTCCATGGATACATGAGAACATGATCGTCCCTTCAATACTTTACCAGTACTTCAAGTACGGCAACAGCGATGGTGTCATGAAGATGGAGTTTGCCGATGTCGATCCTTTCAAGGACATCGAAGCTTACTATGGAGATTTGGTACTTTACCAATCTCAACCACCCAAGGATGATGGCAATGAAGCTGACAATGAAGCTGAAGCAACTCCATCCCCCAACGATGGTCTCCTGATTATCCGAGTCAAAGGACGTACTACTCCAAAAAATACTCCGAAGCCTCTCACAATCTGGGTGAAAAAGAAGAACCCCGACAAGGTCAAGCCACCAACCATGTCACGCCCCGATTCCGTAGAATCGATAGTCGTCCCCCGGCGTGATGCCGTGCAAGCCTAAATTGCGCTTGCACAAGGCATAGTCATAAGGTTATCCGAAACACAACAACAAGAGAATGAGCAGAGTAAATTGAACACACATTATATAGAAGGAAATTTAAGCTTTATTGATAATGAACATCATTTTTACAGACTCGATACAAAGGCACCGCGCGCGCTTTTTACAAAATGACTCCATTACAAAATGAACGTCGACGAGATAGCCATTCCATACATTTCATCCCTTGATTACAACCAGCATTACAAAACCACCTGGGATGACGGGAAGTCGCTCCATCTGTCTTCTTGGCCTTCGACAGCGGAGTCTTCAAAAGAGGTTGGATCCAAACTTCGACCGCAAGGATGAAGCTTCAAAACACACGAGCGTAGCCTCCCTTCACGCGGCACGCTCCTCCTGATTTATCGTACCTGTAGAGAGAGCGAGGATCAGTACAATCAACATGTACTGGCGAGTGGCTAATTAGTTTCCAGGCTCTCATTTGGTTCAAGAGTTTAGATAAACATTTACACAACTTGCTTTTTGTGATCTTTCTAACCATCCTAAGTAATTTCGTACGAAGCATTTATCAAAACATAACCCAAGTAAGTTACACCAGAATTTTCCTCGGCAGAGCGCACCGTGCAACATAAAACTTACCATCACCTTCCCTGTTAGTTGAATAACAATTTATATCAAGTATTGAGGTAGAGGTCACTGGCATTAACTAGACATCCTGGACATAGCCTGGTAATACGGGACCCTTGCAATGCAAGTAGCGAGCTCCGATGCAAGTCCCCATCTTACCGGTTGCTTCATACCCAGCTCGGCTATAACCTGTTTCTTCCTAGGCCGAGTCGGTCCCGTGGCCCCGGGTTGCCGCTCGAAGAAATCATCGCCCTTGTCGACAAGTTGTCCATGACCTGATAGGTTAACGAGGTATATTTGGGATACCGTTGGGGCTTGTTATGTAATCGATTCATTCAGTTGTTTTACAGGCCTAAAATAATTCTCTCTCTTTTCTACACAATTCATCTTTTCTCTACTCAACATAGGACTTGTGTTTTCCAAGCGAATCATTCCATTTCATTACCATTACCCAAGATCTCATTTTTGAAATAGAGGGTCGAGATGAAGGAGGTCAGCCACTCACCTTAGTATTTACTTGAGACGAGAAACTGGTTGGCCGCGCTAGACGTTGCCTACGCGATCACCTGAAATCGCAAAAGCAACCGATTAGAACACTGTGTTATTCAAGGAAATTCGATATGAATGCGAAGTTCGAAACGTAAGCCATGAAAACCATCGAAAACATTCACGAAAACGTATTCAGAAAACAAAGCCAAAACCAACGCAAGCGGCGTGAAAAGCAGAGCAACGGGAGGTCTCTTTCGACTCAGTCGCAGAGTCAATCCTTGAGGCGCAGCCCGCTGAATATGGGACTTGGTTCCGAAGAAGCCATTCCATAACGTGGAATGGACCTTAATTCAACCGTTCCCGTTCGATCGATTCGATCGATCCCAACCTATCGGTCCCGACCGAGTCGATAGCGACAGTGTTCCTTTCTCGCGTACCCCGTAGACGGACAACAGGACACGATGTAGGGACGGGATACTATACCATAACCAACAAAGAAAAAGTTTTGTCCTCGAAACTTAAGAACAGAACCTACCTCTATAAAAATAATGAAGGAAACTTTTCTTTCATCTCTGACTCGAGTTCCCATGTCGACTCTTCCGCCGCATGGTTCCTCCAGAGTACGTGAACAAGAGGGATCACTCGACTTCGAAGCAGCTTATCCTTGCGTTCTAGGATTTGAACTGGCTCTTCAATATTGGATAAGTCGGACTTTAGCTCTAGCTGGCAAAAGTCCACCACGTGGCTAGGGTCGTGCACATACTTCCGCAGCTGAGAGACGTGGAAGACATTGTGCACACCTTCTAGCGCCGGCGGTAGGACAATTCTATAGGCTACTGGGGTGACCCGCTCGAGTATTTCGAACAGCCTAATGAATCTCGGACTCAGCTTCCCCTTCGCGCTGAACCGAGCAACTCCTCGCATAGGCGACACCTTCAGGAACACGTGATCGCCCACCTGGAACTCAAGCGGTCTTCGATGGGTGTCGGCGTAGCTCTTTTGCCGACTCTGTGCAATCTTCAGTCTTTCCCGAATTAGCTTGACCTTTTTTACAGTCTGTTCTACACCAGCTCCGGGCCGAGTATCTGCCGTTCCCCGACTTCATCCCAGCAAATGGGCAATCTGCACTTCCGGCCGTACAAAGCTTCATACGGCCATTTGGATGCTGGATTGGTAGCTATTGTTGTATGCAAATTCTGCCAGCGGTAGGTGGACGTCCCAGCTTGATTTGAAGTCAATTGTGCAGAGTCGTAGCATGTCTTCGAGAATCTGATTAATGCGCTCCGTTTGGCCGTCGGTCTGAGGATGGTAAGCTGAGCTGAACTGCAACTTGGTACCCAGCGCCGACTGAAGGCTACTGCAGAATCGCGACATGAACCGTGAATCCCGATCAGAGACGATGGATACCGAACTCCGTGCAGCCGTACTATCTCATCAAGATAAATCTGTGCCAGGCGATCAACGCTCCAAGGAACTTTGATGGCGATAAAGTGTGCTGACTTGGTTAATCGATCGACGATGACCCAGATGGCGTCGTTCTCCCGTGGTGTCTTCGGCAGGCCAATAATAAAATCCATAGTGACGTGATCCCACTTCCACTCGGGAATAGCGAGGTTCTGTATCTCCCCCCGGTCGCTGATGCTCAGCTTTCACCTGCTGACAGGCCATGTATTGTGACACGAAGAGCGCTACATCTCTCTTCATCCCGTGCCACCAAAAGGTCGTGCGGAGGTCCTTATACATCTTGGTACTGCCTGGATGCAAGGTATATTTCGTATGATGCGCCTCCGACATTATCTCCGTTCGCAGTTCTAAATCATCCGGAACACATAGTCGGCCATTCAATCTCAGCACGCGGTCTTGTCTTCCGCAAAGTCGGTCGTACTACCTGTCAAAATTCGCTCGCGCATTTTCTTCAGGTACGGATCATCCTTCTGAGCGGCCATGATCGTTTCCAGCAAACTCGGCTCTAACTGCAGCTGCGCCAACCGTACATCCCTGAATCGAACCCGGAGATCGATGCCCATTTCTTCTAGATCTTGTAGTAGTCTGGGATTGATGGATAGCGAGGCAAGATATTTCTGACTCAGAGCGTCCGCCACCACATTTCCCTTGCCCAGAGTGTAGTCGATCTTCAAGTCATAGTCTTTGATTAGTTCAAGCCAGCGTCTCTGTCGCAAGTTCAATTCCTTTTTGGTGAATAGATACTTGAGGCTCTTGTGGTCGGTATAGATTGCGCATGCCACGCCATATAGATAGTGACGCCACAATTTCAACACGAACACAATCGCCGCTAACTCCAAGTCATGCGTAGGATAGTTTTTCTCGTACGGCTTTAACTGTCTGGAGGCGAAGGATATCACCTTATTTCGCTGCATGAGCACACATCCCAAGCCCTGGCCTGAAGCATCGCTGAATATCTGAAAACCCTCTGGCCCATCCGAAAGTGCGAGTATAGGTGCCGAAATTAGTCGATATTTTAGCTACTGGAATGAAGCTTCACAGTCATCCGACCACTCATACACGACGCCCTTTTGAGTCAGGCGAGTCAATGGCGATGCATTCTTCACGAAGTCTTTCACGAAACGTCATAGTATCCCGCCAAACCAAGAAAGCTTCGAATCTTACTAGCAGACGCAGGCAGCTTCCAATCAGCAACAGCTTCCACTTTCTTCGGGTCGACTGCAATGCCTTCGGACGAAATGATGTGACCAAGAAAGGATACGCTGCTGAGCCAAAATTCGCACTTACTCTGCTTCGCGTACAACTCATGTTCTCAAAGTGTCTGGAGCACGGCCCATAGATGTTCTGCATGCTGTGCCCTGTCCTTCGAATAGACGATAATATCATCAATAAAGACTACCACAAATTTATCAAGGAAAGGTCGAAATACCCGATTCATTAGATCCATGAAGGCAGCAGGGGCGTCGTCAGGCCGAATGGCATCACCAGGAATCATAGTGGCCGTACCGAGTGCGAAAGGCAGACTTTTGCACGTCGGCCGACTTGATCTTGAGTTGATGATAGCCCGAGCGGAGATCAATCTTCGAAAATACCGAGGCACCTTGCAGTTGATCGAATAAGTCGTCTATGCGGGGCAATGGGTACTTGTTTCGGATGGTGGCTTTATTAAGCTCTCGGTAATCGACGCACAGACGCATGGACCTATCCTTCTTCTTCACGAACAACACGGGCGCTCCCCACGGTGACACGCTAGGCCGAATAAACCCTTTGTCGAGTAACTCTTGTAACTGGACCTTAAGTTCCTTCAGCTCGGCGGGGGCCATTCTGTATGGGGCCTTAGAAATCGGTTCTGGTATCGGGAATGTATCGATGTGAACTCGATTTCTCTGTCAGAGGGCATGCCGGGTAGCTCGTCCGAAAACACATCGGGGAATTCTGCCACAACGTCGGTCTGACCGCGTTTGCACCATCCTGTCGCATGTCTCGAACGGACGCCAAATAGCCCTCGCACCCAGAATGCAGCATCCTCCGAGCAAAAATTGCCGAAATCAGCATGCAGGTCGATGACGCCTCACCACACGAGAAGCAGAATTCAGGCACTCCTGGAATACGAAAGGTGACCATCTTTCTAGCACAGTCTATGGTTGCGTTGCACGGCCTGAGCCAATCCATTCCCAGAATAATATTGAAGTCCTTCATGTCTAGGACTATCACGCCAAGACCGATCTTTTGACCGCCAATAGTGATAATCCCGTCGGCACAGGCTAAATTAGTGAGTATCGATGTGCCCGAAGGTGTGCTCATGCTAAGGTCGAGATCTAGTGATATTATCGAAAATTTGTGCTCGGCGGCAAAGTCCGCCGATATAAAACTATACGAAGCACCTGAATCAAATAGTACACGAGCAGGTACATTATTGAAACTAAGTATACCTGTCACGACCGTATCTGACGCAAGCACTTCATCTCGAGTCATGGCGTAGATGCGGCCCTGGGCATTGGGGCGACGGTCTTGGCCATTTTGCGGTGCGGGTTGATGGGCTCGAGGCGCTGGGACTTGATTCCCTGGGCGGTGCTGTTGGGGCACCATTGGACGGTGATGTTGGGGCGCCATTGGGTTCGGCCTTGTCGGACATTCAGCACGAATGTGGCCCTTCTTGCCACAGTTCCAACATCCATCCACTGGTATCTGGCAATCGATGATAGTGTGACCGGGCCGACGACAACGGATGCAGTAAGGCCATGGATTATGCCCTTGATACCCGCCTTGTTGCCCATTGTTTGGACGCTTGGTCGCATTGTTTCCTCCCACGTGGCTAAGGCGTTTGTGATTGTATGTATGCACAGCGCCGACAGCACCTAGAGGGTATTGGCTTTCAAGGCGGAGGGCGTGGTTAAGACTCCCCATCGTTTTGTATTGTGGAACGGACACATGGGCGTAGATGGATGGTCGTAGACCCACTTCAAACCGTCGAGCATGACTCGCCAGGGAGGGCAAGAATTCTACAGCAAACTTGGCTAACTTGTTGAATACTGCCGCGTACTGCCGCACCGTCATGTTTCCTTGCCTTAGCTGCATGAATTCATTTTCCTTCTCTTGTCGAACGGCTTTGGGGAGGTACTCGATCTCGAACGCCTCGCGAAGGTGGCCCAAGAAATTGCCGCTGTCTCGTCATCGCGTCTGATCGCTCGCTTTTGCACGGCCCACCAATCGTGCGCGTTCGACCGGAGTAGAAGTTGAGCGCATGCGACTTTCTTGACTCTTCGACGCCCAGCAGCTCGAACTTGTCTTCCAGTTCCTCTAACCAGTCGATCGCCAAGGAGGGATCTTCGTGCCGTAGAAGAAAGTACGGCAACTCTTTGTGAATTTTGACACGTCGAAGTTAGAACTTCTCGGTGCTGCATATGTAGGCTCGGGTGCCTCCGGATCGACTTACTTTGTCTGGCCGCAGGCTCGGTCACGGCAGGAGTTGTCGTGGAGTTGTTGTTGTTGGCCACCACTGTCTGTACAATCTGCTGAAGAGTATCAAGCTGCTTCTGCTGTAACTTGAATTGTGCATCAAATTGGGCCTCGAACTGGGTCTGGCGTGCCTCTACCTCCCGTCGATGTGCCTCCGTCTCCCGTCGATGTTGCTCATTCAGGCGTTGATTCTCCTGAGCTTGTTGTTGTTGCGCTTCCAGCATACGCAACATCCGTTCCATGGCATCGTTTGAGGGTCCAGGCCTCGAGCTACTCGAGCCGCTCGAAGCACTTTCTTCGTTCAATGCCACGTTCACCGCCGCACCTTCTGGGATTTTGAAGGTAAAAATACATTAGTCACAAAACTTATTATAGACTCCCTCGTATGGAATGACATATCTCATCGACACGAGACCAACGATTTGAGACTAGAAACTCGACACTAGAGGCCAAGGAGTAAAGCCGTGCTCTGATACCATTATGTCACGCCCCGATTCCGTAGAATCGATAGTCGTCCCCCGGCGTGATGTCGTACAAGCCTAAATTGCGCTCGTACAAGGCATAGTCATAAGGTTATCGAAACACAACAACAAGAGAAAGCGCAGAGTAAATTGAACACACATTATAGAGAAGGAAATTTAAGCTTTATTGATAATGAACATCATTTTTAAAGACTCGATACAAAGGCGCCGTGCGGGCTTTTTACAAACTGACTCTATTACAAAATGAACGTCGATGAGATAGCCATTCCATACATTTCATCCGTTGATTACAACCAGCATTACAAAACCACCTGGGATGACGGAAGTCGCTCCATCTGTCTTCTTGGCCTTCGACAGCGGAGTC
This sequence comes from Iris pallida, assembly GCA_029216955.1. Lineage (NCBI taxonomy): Eukaryota > Viridiplantae > Streptophyta > Magnoliopsida > Asparagales > Iridaceae > Iris > Iris pallida. Next base: position 63,286 of record JANAVB010040593.1, read on the forward strand.
TTCAAAAGAGGTTGGATCAAACTTTGACCGCAAGGACGAAGCTTCAAAACACACGAGCGTAGCCTCCCTTCATGCGACACGCTCCTCCTGATTTATCGCACATGTAGAGAGAGCGAGGATCAGTACAATCAACATACTGATGAGTGGCTAATTAGTTTCCAGGCTCTCATTTGGTTCAAGAGTTTAGATAAACATTTACACAACTTGCTTTTTGTGAACTTTCTAACCATCCTAAGTAATTTCATACGAAGCATTTAACAAAACATAACCCAAGTAAGTTACACCAAATTTCCTTCGGCAGAGCGCGCCGTGCAACATAAAACTTACCATCACCTTCCCTGTTAGTTGAATAACAATTTATATCAAGTGTTTGAGGTGGAGGTCACTGGCATTAACTAGCCATCCTGGACATAGCCTGGTAATACGGGACCCTTGCAACGCAAGTAGCGAGCTCCGATGCAAATCCCGTCTTACTGGTTGCTTTTACCCAGCTCGGCTATAACCTGTTTCTTCCAAGGCCGAGTCGGTCCCGTGCCCGGGTTGTCGCTCGAAGAAACCATCTCCCTTGTCGACAAGTTATCCATGACCTGATAGGTTAACGAGGTATATTTGGGATACCGTTGGGGCTTGTTATGTAATCGATTCATTCAGTTGTTTTGCAGGCCTAAAATAATTCTCTCTTTTCTACACAATTCATCTTTTCTCTATTCAACATAGGACTTGTGTTTTCCAAGCAAATCATTCATTTCATTACCATTACCCAAGTTCTCATTTTTGAAATAGAGGGTCGAGATGAAGGAGGTCAGCCACTCACCTTGTATTTACTTGAGGCGAGAAACTGGTTGGCCGCGCTAGACGTTGCCTACGCGATCACCTGAAATCGCAAAAGCAACCGATTAGAACACTGTGTTATTCAAGGAAATTCGATGTGAATGCGAAGTTCGAAACGTAAGCCATGAAAACCATCGAAAACGTTCACGAAAACGCATTCAGAAAACAAAGCCAAAACCAACGCAAGCGTAAAAAGCAGAGCAATGGGAGGTCTCTCCCGACTCAGCCGTAGAGTCAATCCTTGAGGCGTAGCCCGCTGAATATGGGACTTGGTTCCGAAGAAGCCATTCCATAACGTGGAATGGATCTTAATTCAACCGTTCCCGTTCGATCGATTCGATCGATCCCGACCTATCGTCCCCCGAGTCGATAGCGATAGTGTTCCTTTCTCGCGCACCCCGTGGACGGACAATGGGCACGATGTAGGGACGGGACACTACAAACCATCACTCTTAGCAAGATACCCAGGGGGAACCTACTGATGCCCGTCCTTCCAATCCCGAAAAATTACCCTACGTGGTGAACTCGGCCAAGACTGTGGCTCCTCTTCCAGATGATGATCCTCTTAATGAGTATATCAATACTCAGAATAATGCACCTTCAGCGGATGATGTTATCTCTGAAGAAGAAATTGCGTATTTCCTTAGTAAAGGTTTATCTTTGAATTACCCCGATGTCTATTAATCTATAAACCATTACATAGATATGATATATGCCCTAGAGAACGGCATAGGGCCACACCTCTGTATGTCGATCACAACACCTCACCTGCGGGAAAAAGTTTACCCTGAAGATATCCTCTACTTAATCGTTCCAGCCAGAAAAAAATGAAGAGCTAATCATCTTCGGTCGTATAATTGGCTAGAGAAAGTTCGTTCCAGACTCTACTTCTCCCAAGAACAACACATAAGCTGACTATGACTCTGGAAAAATGCAATTTTTTCGGTATTGTTGGCAGGCCAAGAATATCATCCAGAATATGGGGTATGACATCAAAAGCGACGAAGGGCTAAATTACGACCGAGGATGACGGTTGCCAATACAACACTTTGCTCCTCCAGGCAAACCCGAGAATTACTATCAACGAAGCGGTGTTGGTTTGGGCTATGTTTCTCCTCCAACAACTCCCAAAAGATCAGATGATGAAGCATATCGTTGTTCTCATTCTTCTGATTCCTCCTCTGGGACTCAGACTCCAGCATCGGCGACATGTTCAAATCTATTGTGTCCGTCAACATGGTTTCTGCCGAGTAAATTACAGACAATGTCTAATCAATCGAACTTGAACAATAGGCACAAAAGATGGACACCAGGTGGGAGCTGCACTTCGAACAAAGTGAACCTCCTACCGAAGATAAAGTCACCCATGTCAATCTAGGAGATGAAGCATCCTTCAAACCAATCTTCATCAGCAAAAGCCTATCTGACAATGAACGCTAATCTTTTATACAGCTTATAAGAGAATACATCGACGTCTTCGCATGGATCTATGAAACATGCCAGGCTTTGACCCTAAAGTCGCCATGCACCGCCTGAACATTTCATTTAAAACTAAATTGGTGAAACAACAACGACGATTTCGACCAGACGTCATAGAAGCCATCGAGAATGAAGTCAAGAGGCTCATCACCAGCGGATTCATTCGCGAGGAACAACATCCAGACTGGGTTGCCAACATCGTTCCAGTCATGAAAAGAACGGTAAAGTGCGAGTCTGTATCGACTACCATATTTAAACTTTGTATGCCAAAAGGACGAGTTCTTTCTACGATCACCGACGTAATGATCGACAATACTTGCGACTTCGAGCGGATGTCCTTCATGGATGGGTTCTCAGGCTACAACCAAATCAAGTAGTTCCCCGACGACGAGAAGCACACATCTTTTTGAACACCGTTGGGGGTATAATGTTATATGGTGATGCCCTTCGGATTGAAGAATACAGAGGCGACATACCAGCGAGCCATGAACACAATTTTTTGATCATTTGTGCAAAACCTTGGAGTGCTACGTAGACGATATCGCAGTCAAAAGATGTCTCAAGAGCAACCACCTCCAAGACTTAAGAACGGTGTTCGAACTAATGCGTGCACACCAACTCAAGATGAATCCAACCAAGTCTTTCCTGGGAGTCTCCCGCAGCAAGTTTCTTGGTTTCGTCATCACTTCAAAGGGTATACATCTGGACCCGAAGAAAGTGAAGGCTATTCTCGACATACAACCTCCAAGAAACCTCAAAGAGCTACGCGGACTACAAGGACGGCTAGCCTACATCAGACGTTTTATTTCGAACCCCTCTAAGGTGTCAACCATTCACTCAGCTCATGAAGAAAGGCGTATCTTTCGTCTGGACTGAACAATGTCAACGCGCATTCGACGACATCAAGGCGTATCTTACAAGCCCTCCAGTATTGGTAGCTCCAATAATGGGAAAGCCCTTCTTACTATATATCCGTGCTATGGACCATTCTCTTGGCCCTCTTAGCTCAGAATGAAGCGGCATGAACAGCAATCTACTACCTCAGTAGCACAATGGTGGGTACCGAACACAGATCACATCGGTGGAAAAGAATGCCTTACACTAGTATTTACCATCCAAAAGACATGCCACTACGTG
>JANAVB010040594.1:0-68835 GCA_029216955.1 Iris pallida
TACCTGGACACAGCGGTATTATCGATTTCACCAGCAAACGACTCCAGGCAAGTGCACTTTCTGATTGCTTTTCGATTCATAGTAGTTTTTACGTTTTATGTTTATACATATATCTTGCTGGTGTTGACATGCTCGTCACACAAAAATTAGTATCATGGGACTATACTTACTATTTTTGTGATTATCATATTTTCGTATTTCGTGACTTGTTCGAGTCCATGAGTACTAGTCGGGAGGGGAAATATCTTAGTAGACGTGTGAACTACCCCTTATTCATCCTAATATGTCTAATTTTGACTGATAGCAGCTGCACACGACACGTAGGGTGCCGTATTTACCCCTTAGCCGTTCACATGTCGAAAAGGATATTTCAAAACATATAGATAGTTATCTTTTATTTGTTTCCTGGTTATCTTCACCGCTTGCCATGATGTCAGTTACTTTCTAGTTTTCATCTCTCATGTGTTATTTTCATGTCTTGTTAATTCTATTGTGTTTTCGCATTATCGTCGGTTTGTGTACTTGTTCTATTCCTGACTGAAAACCAACATTTTTCAGGTTTAGATGTGGCTTCTCTTAGCATGAGAGATGGGTGTACTTGCATACAAAACCTAAAAATTCGATAGAAGTGATACTGTTTTCATTAATTGTAAGAATTTTATATTTTCTTTCAAATATAAATGTTAAATGTTGTAATAAACTTAGAAATATGAATGAGCAATAAATGTTTTTTTTTGTGATTTTGAGCATCTTGGCCGTGACAGCGTTCTACCATCGACTCTGCAGCGTAGGCTGGCTTGGACACGTCTCGTATCCGAAAAAGCGGGTGCGGGTCGTGACAATTTTTGTGGTGGCCCATGCAGGTCATTTTCGTAAAAGATTACAAACTCGTGGTAATACCGATGTCAGTCGTACTACTACGAGCCTGCGACTAGGAAATGCTCATTCACAACTTAGAGTTAAATTCATTTAAGAGAATGACTAGGACTAGGTGTCCCTTGTCCAAATTGACCGTTGGATAGTTAAGCTTGTCAGATAGGCCATGTAATTTAGAATCATTAAATTTAGATAGCTTGCCAGATCTCTATAGAAACACTATTACTTTTGATATGATGATATGATCCCATATGGATATACTATTTACTTGGTAAGTTAGGCTTACCTAGAATTAAGGCTTTAGTCTTGATAAACTGTTCAATTTTCTTTTGCTCTATTAGATATAAATCTTATATCATAAGTTAGAATTGCCTATTTTAAATTTTATTTTGCTGTAAGGAATTAGTTTATAATTTCTCATTTTGTTATTCGTATATGAATCTCGAGGTAGATTTGATTCAAATTTTTCCTCAATCATTTGAAATACATATGAAATAACGATTAGGATGTTCTTACTTTTCTTGTCTTCAATTATTTCCTCCCCGATCAATCTCTTACTTTAAGGATTGAGACTTATAGGCATACGTTTACGCTCTCTATCATAGTCAACTAGTTTAAATCTCCAGCAGCTCCTCGAAGTTCTTAGGAATATAGTTGGAGTGAGTGATTTTAACGACTACGATGGCCAGCCAGCAGCGCACTGGCGAGGCACGACCCATAGAACTAAAATTATTTCAAGGAATCATAGGTTATGGAACATTGCTAAAACTATGTCTTCGTTGACTCTTTTGAACTTATGTCAATATAAGGTAGAGTACCTGATACCACATCACATTTGAATCATGGGACCAAGGGTTTACCACAGCCAGAATATACGGGCGAGGCATAAATCTCGGTAAAATAACTTCAGACGTTGTTACAAGTTTAGAATACTATAGATGATAGAAAAATGCTCTGTATGTCCCATAGGATCTAAAGCCAATACTAGTAAAAGTTATGTAAGTTGGATAGCATGTCTCCCAACCTAGCATTCCATAGTCCTCTAATCTATTAACGAGGTAATTGACTGACACTAATAGGTTTACCTAGAATATAGAATTCAGAAGTCCATAACTCATTAGTCGACCAAGGCCTTAAGGATAAGGAGATAGTAGGATGTCTATATAAGCAAGAACATCATGTAAGGTTTTGATTCTCTCAAAACTCGAATTACTTATTCCTCTTTCAAAAATCTCGCATACTTATATTTTGACTATCTTGACCAATGCTGCTATTACAGCCTAGTTTTGCAAGCTTACTCTTTTATCGAGCTTGATTCAAGATATATGTTTATTGGGGATACCTACTAATATATTGTCTAATCAGAATCGGTGTATTACGGTCTGATCAACCATGATGCATTTGGTTCGCTCTTTATTTAGCTACCCTACGTGGATTGAGATATAGAGGTATCCAGGATCTCATCCGCGATACATTAACAATTTCTCTTGAATTATACATTCGCCTTTGAATCACGTAATTGTATTCAGTGACATCCTTCTTGAACTCTTTATTAATTTTGTCTTTACTGATTTGGAAAGACGAAAGCTCCTAATTGGTAGATAGATACAGAGTATTCCCATGGCTATGATAGTTGTATACACAAGTATAGCTACCATCAGCCAGCCATGTGACTGGAACCTTATCTTAAGTTACTCGTTCTCGACCATCAAACTACTATTGGGGCCCTCTAAACATCTGAATTTGAGAATGATTAGGGCTTTACCCTTAGTCAAAACGCCAACCTAGGAGACTATCTATTCTCAAGAAACCAATTGTTGTGAGTCTCTAATTATTTGTTTGAAGCTTGCTTTAGCTAGCAACCCTTAAGCCTTAGCCCAACCCTTCTTCGATCAAAGCCCACAGTTTAGACATGAGGTGAATAACAAGGTAAGGACAATCAATTACCGTGACTACGGTAGACACTCACCCCGAGATGGGTTTCCAACAATATTACCCTAGTTATAAATTATATTATAAGACCTAACTAGTATTGGAACACCATAGTCACTAGCTTTGCCAATACCATAGCTTAAATGCCCTGTCGTATTATGATATACCAGTTATCAACAGCAATACATGATCACTACAGCCCATACCATTAGAACACTTGTGCCAATAGTCGGACAGGCTTGACACAAATAGAAATTCACGACTCAGTTGTTAAAAATCTCTTCATATGGTACCTTAGAGTTGGTTACCCCGTCGATAACTCTTATATAGTATGGACGAGTAGATCATTCTATTTTATCGAACTTGTGTCATTATACACACTCATTTTCTATTTATTGAGGAACGACCCTTGACTTGACTTATATCTACTGTAACCTGTTACGCCGTGCCTTATTCTTTATTAACAAGAGTCGAGGTACAACATCTGGACTTTGGAATTCTTCTAACCTCATTATTCCTAAAACTATCCTAGCTTCTAAGGTGGGTAGACTGTAAGTCTCCTAAAATTTGGGATATACGACATTACCGATTGATTAGAATAATTTTCATTAGCATGATAATTAGTGCCCCATGGAATCCCACTTTCCATTTAGATCATTTTGTGTCTTCGGCCGTGCCATTAATATTCGGAGCACGAGACCAGCTGTTACCTTCCAACAAATTTCATACGCAAGATCTAGACGAGTCCACCTTCATCTAGGTATATCACGTCCCACTCAAACACGTCCCCTGTACTCTATTTTTATAGTACGACTTTCAGGTCAAAAGGACTAGCTATAACCCTTACCATAATACCGGTATTTTCGACTTCCACTAGAGCCTCAACCTTGACTCAATCCATTCGACCCAATATATGGTTGTAATCAACTCGAAGCCCACTACGCACATGCCACTAGTGTGACCCAATTGAGGCCTCATGTGCTACTTAAACACAAAAGTCACTGAAGGCGCATTTTGGGCTTTAGGAACCTAGCTAACCAACCTGACTGGCAGCTAGCTCAACCACTTGGGTGGAAACCTATTCTAGGTTACCCTAACATAGTAGAAATAGTTTTATCATTGGAATCTTGTCCAGCCAAAATAGATTGAAATCCAGGTTCATCCAACCAACGAGTGATGTCCAGATATGGAATCCATTAAGACCCAGTAAAACCCATCCATGCTTACCACCATTTTGGACTATAAAATCGAACTATTTGAATAGGTCCTTATACCTATTATGTAGTCTCCACCCCCCTAGAATGTGAAGTCATTCGTAAACCTTATTCCATCTATCTGGAAGTCACGATACGATCTTGTATTGCATTATATCCCTTGCTCGTGTGTTTAAATAACCACGAAAAAGATCACAATCTTGATTTCTCAAATTCGTTCTATTATAGAACCCTGTTTAAATTAACTTCGAAAATAGAATTTCTGTATTGCATGGATTGCAAGCCCCTCTAAGAAGCGAAGGGTTATTCGATTTAGCAAGTGACTACACTAGAGTAGCCCAATCTAGCAAATAAGTCAATGGTTCATATACTTTCTTTCTATTTGCACCATTGGATACTCTTTACTACACTTGAAACTCTATATTTGCTCTCTTATCTTCCTGGTATAAGCAACTACCTATTAAAATAGAAGGGGCAGATCTGGGCACAAGCAAATACCTAATGGTGGCTTTTGTATCAACTTGACATAGTCCATCATGTTACTATGTCAAGTACAGACTATAGGTATTACGAAGTGCAGTACCATGTGAAGGAATATATATAGGATATGTATCGACTAAGTTCAGTTATTGGGGCAATATCTAGATACTCGAATTTATACTAGAACCTAAAGGTAAAAGTTGCATATAAGGTACCAAGACCAAATCAATCCTAAGTTCAACCACTCAGGACCCATGGGATTCATTTTCCCTCCTCCTTTTCCAACATTTATTACAAAACTTATGACAAAATTAACCAAGTGTTATTGCTTGTTTTACCATTAATGTTATTTTTCATAATATTATTTTTATTTTAAAAGGTAAGGATATTATTGGAACATTGCTATATTATTGGAACATTTATTACAAATCAAATGGTCTTTCCTAGGTGCTTTCCTTGTTTTACCAAACAATGGAAAGAAAATGTGACAGGAATCCTACTTTTCCATTCCCATGGAAAATAAGGGAATTCATTTCCTTTCCGTGAACCAAACGAGGCCTTAACCCCAAACCTAGTATATGTACAAATATATCTGATATGATATATATACTATATACAGCAAAAAATTATGTGTGATTGAATATGGTCAGGAGCAGGTTTCAGATGGAGGCACATTAAGGATGGCGTGTTTGTGAAAGGAGGGAAAAGATACATAATCACAGACGACTTGCATGTAAGGCCAGTCCATTCCATGGAGTATGCGCTTTCTATTCTCCGACAACATAGGATCAAAGACTCGAAGCAAGTTGAGACTAAAAAAAAAAACATTGGCAGCGATGAGGTTAGTGGTTCTTGCCTAATGTAGTAATTTTGCAATTTAGAAGTTGAAGAACATGTAATTATACTTATAGTTTCTTGTTGGAGATGAAATTACAACAAATCGCATATAAGTTACAAAATGATATGATATAATTTATGATGTACTATGGTTTCACATTATTAATACAAATTTAATATATATGGCTGATGTATATGTTGCAAGTGAAAATGGATGATATAAGCTTAACTATAGTTTAAGCTGATGTACTATGTATTTTGATAGTTAAACTTAACTATAGTTTAAAAAAATTTAATTATGCGACATTCTTTTGCCGAAACTAAAACAAAAGATCAATTTGGTAGTTTTGTTATACCAAGTAGCAACAGGTTTTGCCCGTATTTAAGGTTCTGGTTTTTTTTCCTGTTACCATGCTGGTTTTGCCAGTTGACAGTTATTGGTAATATACTGTCCTCATCAAGAAAACACAGGTTTTGCTGTTGATTCCTAGAAATACAAAACCTCATCCAAACGTCCTTTGGATATGAAAATGTTGATTCCTTTCCCATAAAAAATGAATGGGAAGTTGATTCCTAGGAATAAAAAACTTCATCCAAACGTCCTTTGAGGACTGGAGTCCCGGTCTGATTCTGATAAAACCAGGTCAGTCTTGTCAGGTCTAGGTCTAAATCATAGGTCTAGATCTAGGTCCAAATAATAGTCCTAGACACAGCAAAAGGGAAGTAATAGTGGTAGGCCTTCTCACCAAGAGCCGAAAAGAAAGGGTTATGTGCTGAAGAAAAAGAAGAGTATCACAGGTTGTAAGGGCTTTAGTAAAGAAGAAGCATTGGCTCATATTTTGGAAGAAAACATCAGTTTCAAAGCAATCTCCACACTGCACTTATTCCCATGCTTTTTCTTAATTGGGAAATAAATTCTCCTTCACTGTTGGTAAAAACACCACCTCCCTTGCTTCCCACACAGTTCATTTATTCCTTCCTTTCCCCATTTATACTTAAAAATAAACACAAGAAAATCAACAACATTGCATTTGTTACTTAAGAAGAAGAAATAAGCATGCCAAAAAAATCAAAAAATCTTAATATCACAAAAGACAGGTAGAAGTACAAGATGGATGAGAATATTGACATGAGAGATTAATAGATGGAACTGAAAGAAACATTATATATAAAGTTTGCAAGGTTTAACAATAATCACAAAATACCTTCCAGAGACTTCACTCGTTTGTGTCCGTCTGTGTGTGTATGTGTCCGTCGGTGTCCGTGTTTATGTGTGTCCGATTCGGGTTAGGGTTTACCTGATCAACAAGGGGTGGCAGGAGGGGAGGGGCATTGACCGACGAGGGTGGCCGAAGAGGAGAAGGAGCCTAGTGGAGAGGGAGGGGTCGGCGAATGGTTGTCGGGTTCCGGCGATGGCTAGGGGGAGCGGCGAGCTAGAGGTTGGAGGTGGCTGGAGGTGGTGGACGTCGGGCTCCGGCAATGGGCGAGGCACGCGGTGGTCGAACGAGCGGAGGGGGTTTGAAATTTTTAGGGAACGAGTGGGGAAAAAAATAAAGTCGGAACCCTATATTAAAAACATTAGCGATGTCACTAAAGACGTCGGTAAACGTCTCTATTATTTGATATTAGCGACTTAAAAACACTTACGTCGGTAAACGTCGCTTTTACTAGTCAAATTAGCGACGTTCACCGACTTATCAACAATGTCATTTTTTTAAATTAAAAGACGTCGCAGTAACATCGCTGATCGTCGCTGATAGCGATGATCAGCGATGTTTTATTTATGCGTCGCTAATTCCCTTAATGGTAGCGATGTTTTCAATAAACGTCGCTAATTTCGTCGATAATATGACTTATTTTGGTATGATTATGGCTATTATCTGTTTCAATAATATGTAAACCAGGTTTGATATTTTTTAATTTGCAAGAAGGGCCTTTTTTAATACCATTTCAATTTATCAATAAAAACATTTGTTACTATTAGTTTGAACTACATACATCACACTTAGTCATTCTACAAAAGAAGGTAACTTTCATTAGTACTCATAAGATATTATGGACTTACTATATGGAACTATTATTTCCTGCAACACCTATCAAAAAGCATCCAACCAAAAAATCACATCAAAAACTTCAACAGAAAACAAATTCAAAATCTGAGAAAAGATAACCGTGCTCTAACACCGATATGTCAAGTCGCGTTTCCGTAAAAAACGATAAGTCGTTATGGGAGTGATGTTGTACAATTATAAATTGCACTTGTACAAGACAAAAACGTATACGAATAATATTTATTGAAAAAAAACTCAACACCGTAGTAGCAGAAATATTGAATGCATAGTATAAGAAGAAATAGCTCATTTTATTGATTCATTGCAATGGAGTATAACTTTTCTCAGTACAAATTGAAATGCCTATCTGTCTTATATAGCTTTGCGAAATAAAAACAACTGATAGGCTGTCATGAAATAATATTTCATTCCATACATTATGTCCCTTTATTACAACTGAAATCAAAATGCAGCAACGAAACTCCGAATAGTATAAAGATGGGAAGAATCTTGAAATCTGCATCGAAAACTTTCTCTCCCTCGCACGTTCACGCATTTTCCAACACCGGTGGAGGAGTCAGCACACTTGAAATGAACTGGTGAACATAATTGATCCACTCACCAAAACCAACACTTCTACTCATGTGAGCACACATTTATTAAAATGATTTTTTTTTGTATGGAACATGGTCAATTAACAATTCATATTCAAATACAATAAAGTGAAAGCAGTAAAATATTTCGTATCAACTTATCTATAAATTCTTACCCACAACCAAATCACCATTCCTATATAAAATTATAGGATGATACTTACCGCCCCATCATAAGACATTCAGTAGTATGCATCCTGTCTATATGAGTCATTAGTGATTAGGTACCATGAAGAACTTGTATATGGTATTGTGATACCCTTTTCAAAGCAGATTGTAAGCCTCAATGGAGGTCCCGTAATACCTCGTGTCTGTTAGATCGTTCGAATATATTCCCTAGGTCGAAGTAGTCCCTGTGCTTCGGGTATCGTTAGAGGAAGCTTACCAAACCTTGTACAAAAGCTATCCATGATCATGCAAATGCATTTACAATTCGAATATTAGCATAATTTGCATGGTAGAGTACTGAAAGAAATAGAACCAATATTGTACATTTCATTTATTAAAATAACACTTGGTGACCTATCAGTCCCAGTATTTCCTATTTTTACTTGGCGACCTGTCGGTCCCAACATTTCTATTTTCCCACTTAGTGAACCATCGATCTCAACATTTCCGTATTTCATAGTATAACAACATTTCTCGTAAAACTTACTTCATAACATTCATGCATGTGTAAATTACACTAACAACTCATCTTTCATGTGTTTCATTCATTACAATAGTGGTATCAACTTGTGGCATAATTATCTTTATATTACTAAAGCATCATCGATCGATGGACATAGTAAGGTACACAAGAGAATTCATATTATTAGGACGTGAAGGAGTAGGAAAGAAGTGACAAATCCAAATTTACATTCAAATGGCAAAACTAAACCACCCACATCCTCATTCCCAAATTAACAAATCCAAATTAACAAATCCTAACTAATGACAGAAAATTCAAAATAAGAAATACAAAATAACCAACTCCAGCAGCACTCCCTCTTCGGAGTTGGAGATATTACTGAGAGAGAGGAGAAGAGAGGGCACATGCCAACATCGACAGCGAAAAGCAGATAGGGCACAGGCACATGCCGACGCTGAAAGAGATCAGACGGAGAAAGATCAGATGGCACGAGCACGGAGCTGGGGCGGAGAGAGAGAGAGAGAGAGAGAGAGAGAAGTAAAAGAAAGGAGAAGGATATTGGGTTTTTTTGATTTTATAAAACTAGATCAAATAACTAAGCGATGGCTAGGAGAGAGAGAGAGAGAGAGAGAGAGAGAGAGAGAAGTAAAAGAAAGGAGAAGGATATTGGTTTTTTTTTTGATTTTATAAAACTAGGTCAAATAACTAAGCGATGGCTAGGCGACGCCATAGGACGTCGCTACATAAAATGAATGTGACGCTATAAGGCGTCGCTAGTTCGCCGTAATATTTTTCTGCGGAGTTCCTACAGTTACGTCTTGATGACGCCTTGGCGATGCGATGTAAAGATATCTGCAATTGGTCATCTGGCCGACGCATGTCCATCGCTAAGTTGGCGATGGATACATAGTTATGACTTATTATAAGTATTTTTTGTAGTGATGTCTATTTGATGAACAACATCATTTGAAACCAAATCTATCCGGTACTTATTCCACTGCCACAGGGGAAAGCTCAAAGGAATAAATAGAGAAATTAACATGTCGGACGTAAGAATGAATTAATATAGGGGGAAACAGTAACTAGAGCTTGAAATGGAAGCTGCGGCCATCAGGTCGTCATGTTTTTACAATCCCTCGTAGAGATATATACTGACATTCCCGCAATATGTGCATATGTGGTTTAATCTTGCTAGGTTAACCCCAGCGTCCAACTACCAATTAATCCACTCCACTCCCAACATTAATCATCCAATCCACCAACATCCTATAAAACCCCCACAAATCCCAAGCAACATTTGCCACAAACACAATAGCAAAACCAACACTCTAGTCTTATACTAAAACCAATGGCCAGCAGAGTTGCTCTGTGCTCCCTCTTGGCGCTCGCCTTCCTCCTGATAGCCTCTCCCCGTGCGGAGAGCGCAGTCTCATGCGGCACCGTGGCGTCCGCCATATCCCCGTGCGTCAACTACCTAAAGGGAGCTGCACCGCTGTCGGCACAGTGCTGCAGCGGAGTGAAGTCCCTCAACGGTGCGGCCAGTACCACTCCAGACCGCCAGGCTGCTTGTGCCTGCCTCAAGTCTCTGGCGGGCAAGGTTTCGGGGCTGAAACCCGCTCTCGCACAGGGACTCCCTGGCAAGTGTGGCGCCAACGTGCCCTACCCCATCAGCACATCCGTTGACTGCAGCAAGTAAGCTAAACCCAGAAAAAAAAAATATTACTTTTGTTTCTAAATAAGTAGTTTGGGATGTTACTAACCTACTAAGAAAATTCAGTCAAGAAGACTAATGTTAATTTCCTTTGTTGTTATATATGGCAGGGTGAAGTAAGCAATACTTTGTCGGAGATGCACCCGAGCATGAATACAAAGAGAGTGTTATGAATAAGGAGGCATCTCTACTCACATGCTGTCGGTGTGAGAGTGTGGTCTCCAACCATAATATCCGAGTCTATTGTCATGTCTTGTGTGCTTTATAGCACACTTTCTTGTTATGTAGTCCGGTTATACTGCTCAGTTCTGATCTCTATATAAATATCAGTCTTTACATGTCCTCTCTAGTTGATCGAGCATATTCGGTAGCAACTAGGTAGATGCAACTTGAATTGGGATCATATATCAAGTAATTTACCAACAAATCTGACGGAATTAAGGGAGTATCCACAATTTCAGCAGATATTGAACTTAAATAAGAAATATCTACAAGGCACAAACAATGAATTTGAATCATACATTACATACATGTAGAAGGAATATAACTTATTAAAAATTGGAAGTACTAAAAGATGCTACTCAACAAAGAGGACCACCATACAACCAAGAATTGAATCAAAATATATATTCAAAGAAGGCCACTTTTGTTTCGTCCGTAGTTAGACGTATAAACTTGTATATTTGTATATTAACACAGAACGTTAGTTACACTTGAGTGGTTAATATTTTGAGCATATAATAAAATCATGAATATAAGCCATATTACCAATTCCCAATCTTTCTAGCATGGAGTTTGTACGAGATCTTAAAACCTATGTTGGATGGACCATGGAAATGGTGCCCATTTCAGTATCGTGTCTGTTTCCGTATCCTTATTCATATTCATGCAACATAGGAGACTAAACTTTACCTATTAATTTGAAAACATCCACATCCCTATCCTTATCCGTTTCCATATTCGTGCGAGATACAATAATAAGGCAACAGTTCTGCTGGTTACAACTGAGATGCTCGCTGCTCCCTCGGAAAAGCAGTACTCAACTTGTCATTAGATATTATTTATCCAAAAATACATATTCACTTTCTCAGTAATATGTTAATTCCTTTTTCTTTTTCTTTGCAACATGAACCCTTTCTGAGAACTATTTGGATGAACTGTCATACGCCGAGACTGGCATCCCATTCCACCCATTTGAAGATTCTTTTAATCCACTTGTTTGGTACTAATTAGGTCCTCAAGTATTCGATTTGGTTAATATCTGAAACAAACATTTTGAACTGGGTCCTTTGCCTGTTCATCTCAAAATAATTATTCCTTTTGGTATTGGATGAAAAAAGAAGAAGAGAAACCTCTCCTTTTC
This sequence comes from Iris pallida, assembly GCA_029216955.1. NCBI lineage: Eukaryota > Viridiplantae > Streptophyta > Magnoliopsida > Asparagales > Iridaceae > Iris > Iris pallida. The sequence goes on from JANAVB010040594.1 coordinate 11,749, forward strand.
ATGGTAGCTTAAAGAAACAGTCTACAAAAGAGACGTCAATATGACAATACAACAACAAATTTAATGCATCCCGCTCTCACTAAGAGTATCTCCAACCCTATTGTGAGTTTGGAAAAAAATGGTTGCCACATAGGAATGACAACTTTTTTTCTTTCTTTCAAAAGTACTTCTCCAACGCAAATGTAAAATAAAGTACGGAGTTGACATGGCAAGAAAATGTGAAGTTGGTTACAATGACTTTATGTCCACATCATCAATTATGAAGAAAAATATTTAAAAAAAAGAAGAATAGTAGAAGTTGTAAAAAAAAATATATTTTATATTGTCTTCTCATTACTTTTGCATTGGAGAAGACTTTACATACTCATTGTATTCTGTGAATGCAATTTTGCTACCTATAGATAACATTGTCTTGTGTCCCATGCCATCTAAGAATCACAACACAAAATAAGACAATAGGGTTGGAGATGCTCTAAGTGTTGTAGTATGTCTGGCTGCTTTTGCCATTATTATAAAAAAAATAGTTGCAAATCAACATCTGGAAAGTGATGTTTAGGAATAATTCGATCAATTGTAGTTACATTAAGCACAATTCTAACTGCATAGAAGAGGAAAAGAAGAGAAGAACAGAACCTTAGGGTCTGCTTGACAATTATGGTGGTAGCGGTTATGAGGTATTTTTAGAGTAGCGAAAATGAATGGTTATGAGAGATTCGGTTTTTAGTGGTTTTAAGTAGCGGCTCTTCAACCAGTCCAATCTATAATTGGTAATTCATAACCAACGGTTCTGAAAGTTTCTATAATAATAAAATTACCTTTATCTCTACTAAAATATTGGTATTTAGCGACGGACCAATCTGTCGCTAAATACGTATATCCCGTCGCTAAATTAGTTTACCGACGGATAATTAACGTCGATAAACATAACGTCGCTATAGAAAATACGTCGGTACTCCGTCGCTATAGCGACGGATTACCGACGGATATACCGACGCAAATATAGCAACGGATTAGCAACGGATAGCAAACATCGGCAACCACAGCGACATATTAGCGACGAAATACCGACATTTTCTAGTGAGCCAAAATATCAATTTTTCAGAAGCTCAGCGACGAAAATTTCAGTCGCTGACTCGTCTGATACGGTTTTAGTATCAGACAGATGCGCAGCGACGGATATTTCGTCGCTAACCCGTCGCTAACCTGGAAATATTTTCAAGATTCCGTCGCTAATTCGCCGCTGGTTAGTCGCTAGCCTAAAATTTTCTAGAATAACGTTGATAATCCGTCGTTGGTTAGTCGCTAAACATTTTATTTATAGCACATTAAATTTTTCCAGCTTTGCTCAAACCTGGAAATACATACAAACTCATTCCAAAAGTTAAATATGTCCAACAGTCATTCCAAAAGTCATACATAAACTCTATAACCCCAAATATGTCCAACAGTCATACATAAACTCTATAACCCCAATATATACAAAATAAACCCAAGCATCTCGATCAAACACATCCAACAATCAAATATGTTCACAAGTCAATATAGTACATATACAAACACTTCCAACAGTTAAATGATAAAAACACGTCCAACAGTCGCAATAGTACATATGCACAAACTCATCGTCAAATACAACCAAAAAATAAATAAAACTCAAACTGATGGTGGTAGAGGTGGAGGAGGTGGCGGAGGCATAACCGGCCGTCCGCATGAATATAACTTCCCTAGGACCAAAGTGAGGGTCCGTTGTACGTCCTCGGCAGGAACGACGTCTAGAAGAGTCGGCGGTGTTGGGAACAAAGCGCGGAAACCGTTCCCCCAAACCAGAAAGTCCTGCGAGAGAACCGAGCAAAAGCACACAAACCAAAAATGCCAAACACAATCGCAGACACAAAGATTTTTGACGGGAAAAACCCTTGCGGAAAAAACCACGGGACGATCGGAGTCCAGCCCTGAAGAACCTCCACTAATAGAATAAAGAGAATACACCCTCTACAAGCTCCTCCCGATCCAACATCGATCACCACAACTCACTTGAAAGAAGAAAATTTTTGATTGCAGACTCCGAAGAACAAAAGATGCCAAAAAATTATTCGAAGCAATCTCTCCTTCACAATAGTCCTTAATCCTCTCTCTCTCTAAGATTGTAAAGCTCTCTTTGTTTTGAGATGATTTTACAACTAGCATGCATCACCCTTTTATAAGCCCTTGGTAACCCATACATGGAAGGCCAATATATATAGAAACTTCCAATACAAAATCAATCAATATTTAATGGAAATCCAATCATAATTAGCTTACCATAATTGGAAATCCAATAATATGGAAAGCTACTATATGAAGGGTCCAATCATCCATATAATCAAATTAAATATGAAAATCCAATCGTATATTTCATTACCATATATGTACCAAAATAAAATCCATGCACTCCCCAAGCTTCTCCGACAGACGGATGGCGCTCGTCGCTCTCCGGGGTATTCTCCACATAGGTGGGAACCCCATCCACTCCAACAAATCTTCCCCTTCATAACTATGTGGAGGTGGTCGTCATCCCGACGATCTGCCTGCAGTACTCAAACTTGCCCCTCGGAAGAACCTTCGTGAGCATGTCCGCTCCATTGTCATCAGTATGAACCTTCTCAAGCGCCACATCCTTCTTCTCAACCACATCCCGTATCCAATGATACCGAGTCTCGATGTGCTTGGACCGACTATGAAATGTCTGGTTCTTCACAAGGTGAATAGCACTTTGACTGTCGCAAAGCAAAGTATACTGCTCTTGCTTCAGTCCTATTTTTTGCAGTAGCTTCTTCATCCACAGCAACTCCTTGCAAGCCTCCGTCGCCGCAATGTACTCTGCCTCTGTCGTCGATAAGGCAACACACTTCTGCAACCGTGACTGCCACGATACCGCTCCTCCAGCAAACATCATCACATAGCCCGAAGTCGATCGTCTCGTGTCTACATCTCCAGCCATATCAGCGTCAGTATACCCAACCAGCTTCGGCTCGTCACCACCAAAAGAAAGTCTCCAATCGGCAGTGCCCTGAAGGTATCGTAGAATCCACTTGACCGCACTCCAATGTACCCTTCCAGGATTTTAAAGGTACCTGCTAACTGTGCCAACTGCATGAGCGATGTCGGGCCTCGTACACACCATAGCATACATAAGACTTTCCACAGCTGAGGCATATAGAACCCGCTCCATATCTTCCTTTTCGTCCTCGGTAGATGGACACTGCTTCAGTGAGCTTGAAGTGAGCCGCAAGGGGGCAACTCACTTTCTTCGACCCGTCTATACCAAAACGCTGAAGTACCCGGTGAATGTACTTCTTTTGGGACAAATGTAGCAGCTTGGACTCTCTCTGCTGATCTCCATCCCAAGAATAGTCTTCGCTGTTCCCAAATCCTTCATAGAGAAGGCCACGCCCAGTTGGCGCTTCAACTCCGCTATCCTAGTGGCATTCCGACCAACTAATAGCATATCATCAACATAGAGCAATAAAATGATAAAATATCCTCGGCAAAATACCTCACAAATGTACAATGGTCCGACGTCGTCCGTGCATAACCATGCTCCCCCATAAACGACTCGAACTTCCTGTACCACTGCCTCGGAGCCTGCATCAGACCATACAAGCTCTTCCTCAATCGGCAGACCAAATATGACTTGCCCTTCTCACAGAATCCCTCTGGCTGCTCCATGTACAACTCCTCCTCAAGATCACCGTGGAGGAATGCCGTTTTTACGTCCATCTGCTCGACCTCCAAGTCGAGATTGGCTGCTAATGCTAGCACCACCCGAATAGACGAATGCTTGACGACAGACGAAACGATCTCATCATAATCTACGCCTTTTTTCGCTGACCGTAGCCTTGACTACCAGCCTCGCTTTGTATCGAGGGCGAGTAGCATCATCCGTCTGCTTCACTCTAAACACCCATCGATTCTTTAAAGCCTTCTTGCCCTTTGGTAATCGCACAAGCTCATAAGTGGAATTAGTGTACAAGGAACTCATCTCCTCCTGTATGGCCTCCATCCACTCCTGCCTGTGTTCATCTTCCATAGCCTCTGCAAAGCTTTCGGGCTCTCTTCCGTCAGTCAATAGCACATACTCATCCGGTGAGTATCTCGTAGATGGTCGACGATCTCTGTCGCTCCTTCTCAGTGGAGCCACTGGTGCTGGCTGTATACCAACAGCCTCCTCCCCTTCAGGAACTGCCTCTCCGACATGCTCATCCTTATAAGGGACACCCTGACCACCATCAGCAAGCTGATGATCAAGGTTGGGAACAATCCATGTACTGGCTCCCCCATAATGTGATCCTCTGCGATGTCCTCTGGAAACTGCTCGAAGCGAAATGACTCTAACTCAGGCAATTCCTCAGCCTCAGAAGGCGTCTCGGAATCCTGAGTGTTGGTCATGGTCTGATCCTCCACGAACATCACGTTCATGCTTCTGTAGAGCTTTCTTTCCACCGGGTCGTAGAGTCTATAGCCAAACTCATCCCGACCGTAGCCGACAAAGACGCATCGCCTCGTCTTCGGCTCAATTTTGGTCCTCTCGTCCTTCGGTACATGCACGAAGGCCTTACAGCCAAACACTCGCAGGTGATTGTATGACGGCTCTTTGCCGTACCATACTTTGTCAGGCACATCACCCTGCAAAGGAGCACTAGGAGACAAATTAATAATATAAGCGGTTGTGAGAAGAGCCTCACCCTAATAACTGTCCGGCAAGTTTGCTTCTAACAGTAAATACCGTACCCTCTCCATCAGTGTCATGTTCATGCGCTCCGCTACACCATTGAGCTGAGGTGTCTTTGGCGGAGTCTTCTGGTGTCGTATCCCCTGCTCTCTGCAATAAGCATCAAAGGACCGATGTATTCGCCGCCATTGTCGGACCGAACACACAATAACTTCTTGTCCGTCTCTCTTTCAATAGAGGCTTGAAACTCTTTGAAAGTAGGCAGCACCTGATCCTTGGTCTTTAAGGCATAGATCCAAACCTTCCTGGAACAGTCATCAATAAAAGTTACAAAGTAAGAAGCACCACCAATAGATTTTACCTTCATAGGACCACAGACATCCGAGTTAATCAACTCGAGCAACGCCGGCTTCCTTGAACTTGGGTGACTTTGGAAAGACACCCTATTTTGCTTTCCAGCTAAGCAGTGCGTGCACTTCTCCAACTTTGTAGACTTGAGCCCTGGAATCACCTTCATGTTCACCAAGTAGCTCATCCCCTTCTCGCTGATATGGCCGAGCCGCCTGTGCCATAACTCGGTAGACGCATCACTAACTACGTTCACCTCCTGTGCCCCCTGTGCGCTCCCCTCTATATAGTAGAGACCGGACTTCTTGCTCCCTCTGGCAATCACCATCGAACCTCTGGAAAACTTCCATTGACTATTTCCGAAGAGACTGAAGAATCCCTCATCATCCAACCTTCCAACCGACACCAGGTTGAAACGGATATCAGGGACATGACGAATATCTTGAGAACAAGAACTGCACCAGTCTTCGTCCTTAAATGCACATCTCCAACGGCAACCGCCTTTGACACATCTCCATTGCCCATCTTCAATACTCTATAATCGCATGTCGTGTAAGTGGCAAATAGTGCCCTGTTGTGAGATACATGCGCTGAAGCCCCTGAGTTCACCAGCCAAGAATTATCATCGCAGGCGAGATTTGTGATAACCTCATCACCTACGATGATCACATCACCTCCATGTATCGAAGCCGTCGCTTGTAGTGTTCTCATCTTGCTTCCCCTTGTCTCCTTTATTCTCTCTCTTTCAAGCGAAACAGTTCCGCTTGATGTGGCCCTTCTTGCCACAATGGTGACACTCTGAGTCCTCGAATCGACCCTTGGACTTTCCCCTGCTCTTGTCTCTGCTACCACCTGGATCCCTGCTTTTGTCCCTTCCGCGGCTCTCCGAAACTAGTGTCTCTGAGTGATGAAATGTGGATGAAGTGCCCTGAGAACGTCTCCACATCTCTTCATTCAGAATCCCGCTCTTGGCAAACTCCAGACTGACCATGCCTTCCGGAGCAGAAGCAATCAGATACTCGTACGGTCTCCCACGAGTCTGGCAATGTACATAGCAACCAAAGTTCTTGAACCTCGTCGTCGAACTTGACTCCCATCGAGGATAGCTGGTCCACCACGCCATGGAACTCACTCAATGATCCGTAATGGATGCACCATCTTTGTACCGCAGACCCATCATCGTCAAGATCAGGAACAATTTGTTTATCCTAGTCTTTTTCGCGTACAAAAATTTCAGCTTCTCCCACAACGTCTTCGCATGCTCAATATTGGCAACGTGGTTATACACGTTTTCGTCAATGAACTGCTGCATGTACCCACACACCTGTATATGCTCGAAGTTCCAGTCATCATCGGATTTGTCACTGGACTTCTCGGATGCAAATACTGGAAGATGCAGCTTCTTGACGAACAACAAATCCTTCATCTTGCTCCGCCAATAATGGTAGTTGGTATCGTTCAGGTTTACCATGCGCACCGGCTTCGCTTCTCTGCTTCCTGGTTTGACTGTCAACTCCTGACACTTCTTTGAACCCAAAGCTCTGATACCACTCTGTTGGGAACGAAGCGCGAAAACCGTTCCCCCAAACTAGAAAGTCCTGCGAGAGAACCGAGCAAAAGCACACAAACCAAAAATGCCAAACACAATCGCAGACACAAAGATTTTTGACGTGGAAAACCCTTGGGAAAAAACCACGGGACGATCGGAGTCCAACCCTGAAGAACCTCCACTAATGGAATAAAGAGAATACACGCTCTACAAGCTTCTCCCGATCCAACACAGATCACCACAACTCACTTGAAAGAAGAAATTTTTTGATTGCGGACTCCGAAGAACAAGGGATGCCAAAAAATTATTCGAAGCAATCTCTCCTTCACAATAGTCCTTAATCCTCTCTCTCTCTCAAAGATTGTAAAGCACTTTTTGTTTTGAGATGATTTTACAACTAGCATGCATCACCCTTTTATAAGCCCTTGTTAACCCATACATGGAAAACCAATATATATGGAAACTTCCAATATAAATCAATCATATATTTAATGGAAATCCAATCATAATTATCTTACCATAATTGGAAACCCAATAATATGGAAAGCTACTATATGAAGGGTCCAATCATAAATATATAATTAAAGTAAATATGGAAATCCAATCATATATTTTCTTACCATATATGTACCGAAATAAAATCCATGCACTTCCCAAGCTTCTCCGACACACGGATGACGCTCGTCGTTCTCCGGGATATTCTCCACATAGGTGGGACCCCACCCACTCCAACAGGCGGCACGACAAGAGGCACTGTGGTCGGAGGAAGAGCCGGTGTAGTAGGCGTTGTGGTCGAAGGAGCAGTCGTTGACGGAGGCATTGTGGTCGAAGCAGGAGCCGGTGCAGTAGGGACAGGCATCAGACCTGCTGTGATCAGAGCTCCCCTTATCTGCCCCACATGACCCTGGAGGGCCACCAGAATCTGTGTAATCTGCCGCAAGGTGTAGGTGTCGGCAGTATCGTCGGTCTGTGGAGGTGGAGGTGGAGGTGGAGGTGGAGGTGGAGGTGGTGGAGATAGAGGAGCTCTGGAATAAACGGACGGCTGGGTTGCCAACGATCCGGTACCGTAAATGCTGTCCCCTTTCCCTCTACCAACGGCTTGTATCCACAAGTCGTTCCTCACAGCCGACGACGGTGGCTGACTAGTCCCATCTCTCCCGACGGCGACGGTGGCTTTTATTTTATTGACAAACACTGCAATTGAAATTCAAGGATACGGCTTTTACTTTCCTATCCTTTTCCGCGGACTATACGAGGCCAGGTAGAGTTTGAAATGGGAGCTGCAGCCATCAGGCCACGTTTCTGCCATCCCTAACACTGTGTTTGGGAACATTTGGGGGAGGGAGAGGAAAATTTGAGGGAAAGGAAAATGGAGGGGAAGGAAAATGGAGGAAAGTTAATTTTCCCTTCCTTTGTTTGGATGGACAAAAAGTAGGGAAAGAAAAAGTTTAAAAACAATTTTTTATTTGTTTATGGATATAGGTATAATTACTATTTCCTCCTTGGTATTCTCAAATGATGATTTAATTTTAACTTTTTGAGGGGTGGTGGGGTAAATTCACTCAAATTCCTCTCATCACTCTCCATTTTCCTCCCACATTTGGGAGGAAAATTTTTGGTGGGACCCACCTACTTTTTCCTCTCAAATTTTCTTCCCCTATGTTCTCTCCCCCTTTCCAAACACCATCATTTAAAATTTTCCTCACTTTTTCCTCAACTTTTTCTTTCCTCCCATTTTCTACCCTTCCCAAACGGTACCTAATAGAGATATATACTGACATTCCTGCATGGTTTAATCTTGCTACATCAAAGCGCCCAACTACCAATCCACTCCCACGCATTAATGAATCATTCAATCTCCCAACCCTCCACCAACATTCCTCCTATAAAACCCCCACAAATCCCAAGCAACATTTGCCACAACGCAAGATTCCATTCATTAGCAAAACCAACACTCTAGTCTTATACTAAAACCAATGGCCAGCAGAGTTGCTCTGTGCTCCCTCTTGGCGCTCGCCTACCTCCTGATAGCCTCTCCCCGTGCGGAGAGCGCAGTCTCCTGCGGCACAGTGGCGTCCGCCGTATCCCCGTGCGTCAACTACCTAAAGGGAGCTGCACCGCTGTCGGCACAGTGCTGCAGCGGAGTGAAGTCCCTCAACGGTGCGGCCAGTACCACGCCAGACCGCCAGGCTGCTTGCGCCTGCCTCAAGTCCCTGGCGGGCAAGGTTTCGGGGCTGAAACCCGCTCTCGCACAGGGACTCCCTGGCAAGTGTGGCGCCAACGTGCCCTACCCCATCAGCACATCCGTTGACTGCAGCAAGTAAGCTAAACCCAGAATTTTTTTTTTTTTTACTTTTGTTTCTATTATCTAAAGTACACTAAGACATGAAAAAAAATACTTGTCAAGTATACATTACATTGTCGAGCTCGTTGCTAAATAAGTACTTTCGGATGTTACTATTACTAACCAACTAAGAAAATTCAGTGAAGACTAACGTTTCCTTTGTTTATGTATGGCAGGGTGAAGTAAGAAATATTTTGTCGGAGATGCACCCGAGCATTAATACTATGAGATTGTTATGAATAAGGAGGCTTCTCTACTCACATGCTGTCGGTGTGAGAGTGTGGTCTCCAACCATAATATATATCCGAGTCTGTCTATGTTCATGTCTTGTGTGCTTTATAGCACGCTTTCTTGTTATGTAGTCCTCGTGTACTGTTCAGTTCTGATCCCTATATAAATATCAGTCTTTACATGTCCTCTCTTGTTGATCGAGCATATTCGGTAGCAACTAGGTATATCCAACTTGAATTGGGATCATATATATCAAATAATTTACCTAAAAATCTGATAGAATTAAAGAAGTATCCACGATTTTCCAGCAATCATTTGAACTTAAATATGAAATATCTACAAGGCGCAAACAATGGGTTTGAATCATACATACATGTAGAAGGAATATATAAGTAAAAGCTGCAGGCTGTGTACTAAAAGTTCTTACTCAACAAAGAGCTTATTTTGGGGAAGAAAAAAAAGAAAAATAAATCATACATACATGTAGAAGGAGCGGAGAATGGCCATTCTCCGTGTTAAAAGCAAAGAGAACGGCCATTCTTCGTCCATTCGCCGTATTAAAAGCAAAAAAAATGGCCATTTTTCGTCTATTCGCCGTGTTAAAAGCAAAGAGAATGACCATTTACCGTCCCAAAAAAATATTCTCTTCAAAATATTATCATTAGAAAAGTAAAAAATATTTTGTCCGATCAATACAGATTTTTTTTTTTAAATATGTGAGCAGATGATCCGCCTGACCTCAGAAGCAGGTTTCCTCAGTTCACCACCACCACCATGGCATGTAGCTTTATTAACAAAATATTAAATTATTAGATAAAAAATAAGATTTCTGATAATGACATGGACAGTAAAATTAGAGCGCGTTGCTGGTACTTCTTCTTGTTCGGGGAGGTTTCGACGACGTCCGACGCGAACCGGACCGATTCTTCTCGGCGCAGCTGGTACTCCTCGTTGTTCTAGGAGGGCTCGACGACGTTCAACGCGATCCGAACCGATTCTTATTTTCTTCTTCATCTCCGTTTCTCTTTCCACCACCACCACCACGGCCTGTAACAAAAAAAAAAATACGAAATATTAAATTGGATGGACGAAAGAGAGTAAATATGAGTTAATTTAGGGTGTTCATTGAAAAAATTAAAGTGAAGAATGACCTGCTAAAGCAAGTTACCAACAGGTCAAAAGTCTAAATTAGCATTAAATGATGTTTCTACACTATTATTCAATCCGAACCATTGGATCAACATCCAACGGTCCAAATTTCGGATGTATCGATACATCCTTTTCCAGGAGATGTATGGTAGAACGACCCTATATATATATATATATATATATATATATATATATATATATATATATATTTTGAAGCAATGGGTACTTGTGGCGAACTTGCCTCCACTGAGGCTCGAACTCCCGACCACTTGGGCCGCATGCATCTCTCTTAACCACTAGGCTAGAGATCATTTGCATATATATATATATATATATATATATTTTTTTTTTCATTTGGCCATGCTTATATGTCAACATAGGCACCAAGCTTGCAACCAGAGTTGAGACCATAATAACGTTCGCTCAAGCTTGCTTTGCCCTTTTTTCCTCTGCTTTCCTTTGTATGAGGAAAAAGTATGAGGTAGAAAAATGAAGGAGAAAAAAAAGAAGAGAATCATTCATTTTTCCTTGTTTGGTGTTGAAGGAAAAGTAGTGGGAAGAAAATGGAGGGATTATTTTTACCTCCTAAGCTAAGAAACTCAATCCCTCCGAAAGTGAAAAAGTGAAAGTAAAAGTGGAGGCTTATGTTAATTAACAACTATACTCTCTATGGATTATATTATTCAAAAATTATTTATGAAGTCAAATGATAAATAAATATTTTTAGTTGTGGATCGAATTGGTAGAACTTATATTTTCTCTTACTTTTTTCTTTCAAATTTTCTTCAATACCAAACGATGGAAAGTACACCTCTCTTCTTTTTTCATGTCTCTTATCAAACACAAAGGAAGTAAATGATCCTTCCTTTCCATATGGAAGAAAAATATATCGTACTTTTTTCCCTCCTTGCTTCCATTTTCCATCCTTCCTTTCAAATGGAGCCTTATGGTGTGTTTGGTAGAAGAGAAAAGTGGGAGGAAAAAATGGAAAGGAAGAAAAAGTAGAGGAAATAATTCATTTTTTCTATTGTTTGGATGGAAGAAAAGTGAAAGGAAGGAAAAGAAGAGGAATTGCTTTTCCTTCGTAACCAAAGAATTCAATCCCTCCAAAAATAGAAAAAAAAAATGAAAGTAAAAGTATAGATTTATAGTAATTAACAATTAAACCACCATATGAACTGCATTATTTAAAAACTATTAATAAACTAAAATGGTAAATGAGTATTTTAGTTGAGGATAAAAATGATAAAACATATATAATTTTAATTTCTTTCCTATCACTTTTTTTTTCATACTAAACAAAGTTTTCATTCCTCAACCAAACACAAATGAAGAAAACGATCTTTTCTTTCCATATGGAAGAAAAATACATCCAACACTTTTTATTGCTTTTTTCCATCCTTCTTACCAAACAAAGTCTTAAAAATCAATAAATAAAAATAATAAAATTTGGTGATGATTGAACATGTTAATACATTAGTTGGTTAAAGATGAGAATTATAACCTTTTGAAGGAAAAGAAATAGCTAGAGGTGCATACTGACGTTCTTGCATGGTTTAATCTTGCTATGTTAACCCTCAGCGCCCAACTACCAATCCACTCCCACGCATTAATTAATCATTCAATCTCCCAACCCTCCACCAACATTCCTCCTATAAAACCCCCACAAATCCCAAGCAACATTTGCCACAACGCAAGATTCCATTCATTAGCAAAACCAACACTCTAGTCTTATACTAAAACCAATGGCCAGCAGAGTAGCTCTGTTCTCCCTCTTGGCGCTCGCCTTCCTCCTGATAGCCTCTCGCCGTGCGTAGAGCGCAGTCTCATGCGGCACAGTCGCGTCCGCCATATCCCCGTGCGTCAACTACCTAAAGGGAGCTGTGTTGGAGTGGGTGGGGTTCCCAACCTATGTGGAGAAGACCCCGAAATGCGACGAGCGCCGTCCGATGTCGGAGAAGCTCGGGAAGTAGGCGACGAAGTTGCTGCTGTTGCTGCTGGAGCTGCTGGAAGCAGGGGATCCGAGTTCGGCCCGAACTCGGTCCCAGGCCGAGTTCTGGCCGAACTCGGTCTGGCCGTTCCAGGGTTTGGCCAGTAGGTGCTGGTTGCCCCACACAGAGTTCTGGCCGAACTCTGTGTCGTCGGGGGCTGAAGCGGAATTCTGGATGAGTTTTCATCATTGGATCTAATCCAACGGTTCAGGTTGGTTGCGGGATTAGGGAGTTAAGTTGAGTTTTCTCAACCCTAATTCATAATCGTATGATCGCAACGCATTGGACAACACAAGTTTGAGAGAGGAAGGAGGCAAAAGTGCCATTACAACTTCGGAGAAGAAGACGGAGGATTGAAGGTCGCTGTTCGAAGGAGATCGTGTTCGGGTAATCTCTACTCGTCGTTCTCGCTCTTCGTAGCCTTGTAATCATTGTTCTTATCTCTGAGTGTTGTGGGGATCCGATTTGGATCGGGAGGAGTTTGTAGAGGGTGTAATTCTTCTATTCCATTAGTGGAGGCTTCTCAGGGTTGGACTCCGATCGTCCCGTGGTTTTTTTTCGCAAGGGTTTTCCACGTCAAAAATTCTCTGTATCTGCGTGGATTATTTTTGTGTGATTGTTTTTGGGTTCGTGCGTTGTATTGCTCGGTCCTCTCGCAGGTACTTTCCGGTTTGGGGAAAGGTTTCCGCGTTTCTTTTCCAACAGAGTGGTATCAGAGCTTTGGGTTCAAAGGGTGTCAGGAGTTGACAGAGGAACCAGAGAGGAGAGATGGACGCGAAGCCGGTGCGCATGGTGAATCTGAACGGCACAAACTATCATTATTGGCGGAGCAAGATGAAGGATTTGCTGTTCATCAAGAAGCTGCATCTGCCCGTATTTGCATCCGAGAAGCCCAGTGATAAATTCGAGGAGGACTGAAAATTCGAGCATATACAGGTGTGCGGATACATCAGGCAGTTCGTTGACGAGAACGTGTACAACCACGTTGCCAATATTGAGCACGCGAAGACGTTATGGGATAAGCTGGAATCTTTGTACGCAAAGAAGACCAGGGTAAACAAGTTGTTCCTGATCCGGACGATGATGGGTCTGCGGTACAAAGATGGGGCGTCTATTACGGATCACTTGAGTGATTTCAAGGGCGTGGTTGACCAGCTATCTTCTATGGGAGTCAAGTTCGACGACGAAGTTCAGGGACTGTGGCTGCTGTGTACATTGCCAGACTCGTGGGAGACCGTACGAGTATCTATGATCGCTTCTGCTCTAGAGGGCGTGGTCAGTCTGGAGTTTGCCAAGAGCGGGGTGATGAATGAAGAGATGCGGAGACGTTCTCAGGGCACTTCATTCACATCCCACCACTCAGAGGCACTTGTTTCAGAGAGCCGCGGAAGGGGCAAAAGCAGGGGTCCAGGTGGTGGCAGAGACAAGAGCAGGAGGAAGTCCAAAAGTCGTTACGAGGACTCAGAGTGTTACCATTGCGGTAAGAAGGGCCATATCAAGCGGAATTATTTCGCTTGGAAGAGAGAGAAGAAGGGCGACAAGGGGAAGCAAGAAGAGAACACTACAGCGGCGGCCTCGGTGCATGGAGGCGATGTGATCGTCGTAGGTGATGAGGTCATTACTAACCTCGCCTGCGATGACAATTCTTGGCTGGTGGACTCAGGGGCTTCAGCACATGTATCTCACAATAGGGCACTGTTTGCCACTTACACGACAGGCGACTGCGGCGTGTTGAAGATGGGCAACGGAGATGTGTCGAAGGCGGTTTGCCGTTGGAGATGTGCATTTGAGAACGAAGACGGGTGCGGTTCTTGTTCTCAAGGATGTTCGTCATGTCCCTGATATCCGTTTCAACCTGGTGTCGGTTGGAAGGTTGGATGACGAGGGATTCTTTAGTCTCTTCGGGAACAGTCAGTGGAAGCTTTCCAGAGGTTCGATGGTGATTGCCAGAGGAAGCAAGAAGTCCGGTCTCTACTATATGGAGGGGAGCGCAGAGGGGGCACAGGAGGTGAATGCAGTCAGTGATGCGTCTACCGAGTTGTGGCACAGGCGGCTCGGCCATATCAGCGAGAAGGGGATGAGCTACTTGGTGAACAGGAAAGTGATTCCGGAGCTCAAGTCTACAAAGTTGGAGAACTGCACGCACTGTTTAGCTGGAAAGCAAAATAGGGTGTCTTTCCAAAGTCACCCAAGTTCGAGGAAGCCGGCGTTGCTCGAGTTGATTCACTCGGATGTCTGCGGTCCTATGAAGGTAAAATCTCTTGGTGGTGCTTCTTACTTTGTGACTTTTATTGATGATTGTTCCAGGAAGGTTTGGGTCTATGCCTTAAAGACCAAGGATCAGGTGCTGCCTACTTTCAAGGAGTTTCAGGCCTCTGTTGAAAGGGAGACGGGCAAGAAGTTGTTGTGTGTTCGGTCCGACAATGGCGGCGAATACATCGGTCCCTTTGATGCGTATTGCAGAGAGCAATGGATACGACACCAGAAGACTCCGCCAAAGACACCTCAGCTCAATGGTGTAGCGGAGCGCATGAACAGGACCCTGATGGAGAGGGTGCGGTGTTTGCTGTCAGAAGCAAACTTGCCGGGCAGTTATTGGGGTGAGCCTCTTCTCACAGCTGCTTATATTATTAATTTGTCTCCTAGTGCTCCTTTGCAGGGTGATGTGCCTGACAAAGTATGGTACGGTAAAGAGCCATCATACAATCATCTGCGGACGTTTGGTTGTAAAGCCTTCGTGCATCTACCGAAGGACGAGAGGACCAAACTTGAGCCGAAGACGAGGCGATGCGTCTTTGTCGGCTATGGTCGGGATGAGTTTGGCTATAGACTCTACGACCCAGTGGAAGGAAAGCTCTACAGAAGCAGGGACGTGGTGTTCGTCGAGGATCAGACCATGACCAACACTCAGAATTCCGAGACGCCTTCTGAGGCTGAGGAATTGCCTGAGTTAGAGTTATTTCGCTTCGAGCAGTTTCCAGAGGACATCGCAGAGGATCCAGTTATGGGGGAGCCGGTACATGGAGTTGCTCCCAACCTTGATCATCAGCCTGCTGATGGTGGTCAGGGTGTCCCTCAGGAGGATGAGCATGCCGAAGAGGTAGTTCCTGAAGGGGCGGAGGCTGTCGGTATACAGCCAGCACCAGTGGCTCTACTGAGAAGGAGTGACAGGGATCGTCGACCATCTACGAGATACTCACCGGATGAGTATGTGCTATTGACTGACGGGGGGGAGCCCGAAAGTTTCGCAGAGGCTATGGAAGACGAACACAGGCAGGAGTGGATGGTGGCTATGCAGGAGGAGATGAGTTCCTTGCACACCAATTCCACTTATGATCTGGTACGGTTGCCAAAGGGCAAGAAGGCTTTGAAGAATCGATGGGTGTTCAGAGTGAAGCAGACGGATGATGCTACTGGCCTTCGATACAAAGCGAGGCTGGTAGTCAAAGGCTACGGTCAGCGAAAAGGCGTGGATTATGATGAGATCTTTTCGCCTGTCGTCAAGCATTCGTCTATCCGGGTGGTGCTAGCATTAGCAGCCAGTTTCGACTTGGAGGTCGAGCAGATGGACGTGAAGACGGCATTCCTCCACGATGATCTTGAGGAGGAGTTGTACATGGAGCAGCCAGAGGGATTCTGTGAGAAGGGCCAGTCACATTTGGTCTGCCGGTTGAGGAAGAGCTTGTATGGTCTGAAACAGGCTCCGAGGCAGTGGTACAGGAAGTTCGAGTCGTTTATGGGGGAGCATGGTTATGCACGGACGACGTCGGATCATTGTGCATTTGTGAGGTATTTTGTCGATGATGATTTCATCATTTTGTTGCTCTATGTTGATGATATGCTATTAGTGGGTCGGAATACCACTAGGATAGCGGAGTTGAAGCGCCAACTGGGCGCGGCCTTCTCTATGAAGGATTTGGGCGCAGCGAAGACTATTCTTGGGATGGAGATCAGCCGAGAGAGAGTCCAAGCTGCTACACTTGTCCCAAAAGAAGTACATTCATCGGGTACTTCAGCGTTTCGGGATGGACGGGTCGAAGAAAGTGAGTTCCCCCCTCGCGGCTCACTTTAAGCTCACTGAGGAACAGTGTCCATCTACCGAGGACGAAAAGGAAGATATGGAGCGGGTTCCATATGCCTCAGCTGTGGGAAGCCTTATGTATGCTATGGTGTGTACGAGGCCAGATATTGCTCATGCAGTTGGTACGGTTAGCAGGTATCTTTCAAATCCTGGAAGGGTACATTGGAGTGCGGTTAAGTGGATTCTACGTTATCTTCAGAGCACTGCTGGTTGGAGACTTTCCTTTGGTGGTGACGAGCCGAAGCTGGTTGGGTATACCGACGCTGATATGGCTGGAGATGTAAACACGAGGCGATCGACTTCGGGCTACGTGATGATGTTTGCGGGAGGAGCAGTATCGTGGCAGTCGCGGTTGCAGAAGTGTGTTGCCTTGTCGACGACAGAGGTAGAGTACATTGCGGCGACGGAGGCTTGCAAGGAGCTGTTGTGGATGAAGAAGCTGCTGCAGGAAATGGGACTGAAGCAAGAGCAGTATACTTTGCTTTGCGACAGTCAGAGTGCGATCCACCTTGTAAAGAATCAGACGTTTCATAGCCGGTCCAAGTACATCGAGACCCGGTATCATTGGATACGGGATGTGGTTGAGAAGAAGGACGCGGAGCTTGAGAAGGTGCATACAGATGACAACGGAGCTGATATGTTCACGAAGATTCTACCAAGGGGAAAGTTTGAGTACTGCAGGCAGGTCGTCGGGATGACGACATCCTCCCCATAGTTGTGAAGGGGGAGATTTGTTGGAGTGGGTGGGGTTCCCAACCTATGTGGAGAAGACCCCGGAGTGCGACGAGCGCCGTCCGATGTCGAAGAAGCTCGGGAAGTAGGCGACGAAGTTGCTGCTGTTGCTGCTAGAGCTGCTGGAAGCAGGGGATCCGAGTTCGGCCCGAACTCGGTCCCAGGCCGAGTTCTGGCCGAACTCGGTCTGGCCGTTCCAGGATTTGGCCAGTAGGTGCTGGTTGCCCCACACAGAGTTCTGGCCGAACTCTGTGTCGTCGGGGGCTGAAGCGGGATTCTGGATGAGTTTTCATCATTGGATCTAATCCAACGGTTCAGGTTGGTTGCGGGATTAGGGAGTTAAGTTGAGTTTTCTCAACCCTAATTCATAATCGTATGATCGCAACGCATTGGACAACACAAGTTTGAGAGAGGAAGGAGGCAAGAGTGCCATTACAACTTCGAAGAAGAAGACGGAGGATTGAAGGTCGCTGTTCGAAGGAGATCGTGTTCGGGTAATCTCTACTCGTCGTTCTCGCTCTTCGTAGCCTTGTAATCATTGTTCTTATCTCTGAGTGTTGTGGGGATCCGACACAGGAAACCTATGTTGGATGGACACAGAAAATGGTGCCCATTTCAGTATCGTGTCTATTTTCGTATCCTTATTCCTATTCATGCAACATAGGAGACTAAACTTTACCTATTAATTTAGAAACATCCACATCCCGTATCCTTATCCGTGTCCATATTCGTGCGAGATACAATAATAAGGCAACAGTTCTGCTGGTTACAATTGAGATGCTCGCTGCTCCCTCGGAAAAGCAGTACTCAACTTGTCATAAGATATTTATTATCCAAAAATACATACGAGATTCACTTTCTCAGTGTATATGTTAATTCTTTTTTCTTTTTCTTTTGAACATGAACCCTTTCTGAGAATTATTTGGATGAACTGTCATACGCCGAGACTGGCATCCTATTCCACCCATTTGAAGATTCTTTTAATCCACTTGTTTGGTACTAATAGGTCCTCAAGTATTCGATTTGGTTAATCAAGATATCTGAAACAAACATTTTGAACTGGGTCCTTTCCCTGTTCATCTCAAAATAATAATTCCTTTTGGTATTGGATGAAAAAAGAAGAAGAGAAACCTCTCCTTTTCATGGTAGCTTAAAGAAGCAGTCTACAAAAGAGACGTCAATATGACAATACAACAACAAATTTAATGCATCCTGCTCTCACCAAGTGTTGTAGTATGTCTGGCTTTTGCCATTATTATTAGGGCTAATTAGCGTTTGGACCCTGGATTTTATACTAGATTAATGTTTAGGTCTCGACTTGTCTATTTGGAAAGTTTGGACCCTGAATTTTTTTCTTTTCTTTCTTTCTTCCGATTATGCCCTTCCCAGATTAGTGTTTATGACATCTTTAGAATTTTGAGGATGGCATCAGCAATTGTTGTAGTAATAGTTGTTTTCTTCTACTTGTAAAATAGCTTATATGCCTTTCATAATTTTGCACTTCTATCTTCTTTTTTAATGTTTTATAATATGTCTTTTTTGGAAATAAGACATAAATAAATTCCTTCAGAAGCCAATGCAGCTATGTTGCACGGATACAAATACAATATGACACAAAACTGACACGTGACACAGATATGGTACCACCATTCTAGAATGTCCTATTATATTTCGGAGTGTGTCTAGTGTTTAGACGTGTCCGACACAGACATGATAATCATTTTGAAGTGGCAAAAAAGAAGAAACTAATATTTGAACCTTCTACATATCGAACTTGCTTTTCTAGGATGACTAGTTACTATCAGCACACTTAGATTCTTGAATCCCTCTTCCACACTACTGAACTCTCAACACATCTAGAATATTACATATTCAATATTAAGTTGCTATTACCAAAATCTGAGACTTACCTGGAACTGAGCCACATGTACATCCATAATCCCTATAACGTTAAGGTCATGACATTTCAAATTATTAGAAGCTATTTCCTATATGTAATTCAAGAAAGCAACAATATAACTTTGTTAAAATCACTATGCAGTCAAACCTTGTATACATTATTTTTCTATAAAGTATTTACTGAACATAGTAGGATTAGTAGATAGAAAGAAAGAAAAGCTAAAACACTACTAAAATACAGCAATTTGGCGACAGACCATTAGCGACGGATCTTGTCCGTCGGTAATAGCGACGGACTAGCGACTACCTTGTGACGGACTACCGTCAGAAAGCAATGGATAATTTTTTATTTTTTTGTGTCAAAATCAGTCGCACATCTGTCGCTAATTTGACGAAAATTTAGCGACGGATTGATCTCCGTCGCTAATATGTCGCACATTGTGGCGGCAAAATCTGAAAAACTGGCGTGATAAATTAGCGTCTAACTAGCGGCGGATGTTCCGTCGGTAATCTAGTGGGTACTTAGCGACTACCTAGCGACGGATATATCCGTCGGTAGTCTGTCGCTAAATACTGTAACCTAACTTAAATTGAACCGACGGGGGAGAATTTTTCATTCCCCCCGAAAAGACGCTCTCACTTCCCCCTCTCTCTCTCTCTCTCTCTCTCTCCGGCGGTGAGCTCTCTCCGACGGACGAAGCTCTCTCCGACGGGTCTCTCTCTCTCTCTCTCAGGTATGCTCTCTCTCTCTCCCTCTCTCTCTCTCTCTCTGTTTAACATATAGGGTTTCGAGTTTCGGGTTTGGGGGGGTCGGCTGTCGTTGGGGCCGACGGGGTGGGGGGAGGGAGTGGGTCGGAGGGGGGGAGGGTGTTGAGGGCGAGAGGCAGGCTAGGGTTTAGGGTTTCGGTGCAGGGGTAGGATTTCGGGTGGGGGGTCGGCTGTCGCGGGGGCCGGCAGTGAGGAGGGGAGGGAGGGGGCGGGGGGTAGATGGTGTTGGGTGTGGGGCCTGGGGCAGGGGTTGGTGGGTGTTTGCTGTCGGAGGGGGTGGGGATTTGCTGTCGGGGGGAGGAGGGGCGGAAGGGAGGGGGTGGGTTAGGGGTTTGCTGTCGGGGGTGGGCTGTCGGGGGTGGGGGGGGGGTGGGGGAGGGGGGTTTGCTGTCCGACGGGGTAGGGGAGGGGGTGGAGGGTATCGGTGGTTTCGGATCGGACTATTCCTATGAGTATCGGTGGCTTCGGATCGGAGTATCCGATCGGAGGAGAGGGTATAGGTGGTTTCCGGTCGAACCAATCCTATGAGTATATCGGATCGGGGGAGGGGGGTATCAGAATCGGTATCGGAATCGAAATTGCACTACAAAAATAAGTCATATTGGCGACAAATTTAGCGACGCAAGTCATATACGTCGGTAATATTTGTGAATTTAGCGACGTTGTATAAAAACGTCGCTGAACGTCACTATCAGCGACGTTTAGCGACCGTTAGCGCCACACATTTTGCTTTGGAAAGCTGATGTCGCGGTCTAGTCGCAGAACGTCGCTGTTTTGTTTAACTCAGCGACGTTTTACGACTCCACATTAGGGACGTCGCCAGTTTTTTATTGAATAACGACGTTTAACGACATCCTTTGTGGATGTCGCTAAAATGTTTCATATAGGGTTCCACCCGATCGATCTTTTATTTTTTTACCAAAAATTTTCAATCTCCCGCCACTACTAAAATACAGCAAATTGGCGACGGAGGATTAGCGAAAAATCGAATCCATCGGCCATAGCGACGGTCTCGCGACTACTTTGTGACTGGCTACCGTCAGAAAGCAATGTATATTTTTTTAATTTTTTGCGTCAAAATCAGTCGCACATCCGTCGCTAATTTGACGAAACATTAGCGACGGATTCATGTCCAACGCTAATATGTCGCATATTGTGGCAGCAAAATATGAAATAAATGGCGCGCTAAATTAGAGTCTATGTGGCGACGGACTTTCCGTCGGTAATCTAGTTGGTATTTAGTGGCTACCTATCGACAGATATATCCGTCGGTAATCCGTCGCTAAATACTATAACCTAACTTAAATTGATCGACCGGGGGGGGGGGGAGGAATTTTTCATTTCCTCCAAAAAACTCTCTCTCTTCCCTCTCTCTCTCTCTCCGGCGAGCTCTCTCCAACGGGTCACATTCTCCGGCGAAGCTCTCTCCGACGGGATATCTCTCTCTCAGGTATGCTCTCTCCCCCCCCTCTCTCTCTGTTTAGGGTTTCGGGTTGGTGGGGGAGGTCGGCTGTCGCTGGGGCCGGCGGGGAGGGAGGGAGGTTGTTGAGGGCGGGGGACAGGGTAGGGTTTAGGGTTTCGGAACAGGGATAGGGTTTCGGGTAGGGGAGGGGTGGGTCGGCTGTCGCGGGGGCCGGCGGTGATGGGGGAATGGAGGGGGGCGGGGGGTGGATGGTATTGGGGGCGGGACGGGGTGAGGGAGAGGGGGTGAGGGAGGGGGGGTAGGTGTTTGCTGTCGGGGAGGTGAGGGAAGGGGGGTAGGGTTTGCTGTCGGGGGGGAGGGGCTAGGGTGGGGGTTTGCTGTCGGGGGGTGAGGGGGAGGGGGTGGGTGTTTGCTGTCGGGGGGGGGGAGGCGGTGGGGGTGTGGAAGGGGGAGGGGGATGGGGGTTTGCTGTCCGGCGAGGTAGGGGAGGGGGTGGGGGTATCGGTGGTTTCGGATCGAACCATTCCTATGAGTATCGGTGGTTTCGAATCGGTGTATCGGAACGGGGGAGGGGGTATAGATGGTTTCGGATCGGACCAATCCTATGAGTATCGGATTGGGGGAGGGGGTATCGAAATCGGTATCGAAATCGAAATCGGTATCGAAATCAAAATCGGTATCGGATCGATACTGACCGATACCGGTACAGTTTGGCAAAGTAGGTCGAAATACAAAGAAGAAAGTCCTCAAATGGAAGGAAAAGAGTCAAAACTCCTCACCATTGGCAACCCTATTGCATGGGGTTCTTATTTGATGCTCTACACTATTTAATACAATTTTGAGGGTTTACAATGCATATACCTACTGGGAGATGGATTTCTAATAAAAATGGCTCCAAGATCTAAAAATCCCCAAGCTCCAAGTGCTCCATCCTCTAATCTCATACAACTGATCACTAACTCTGATCCTTGGATTACTGACCTCTCTAACTCATGTATCCTAATTGCTATTGATTCTCTGATTGTTCTCTTATTTATTCTGTATTTTGGATCCAGCTCCAGCTCCATTTGTATTAATCTACAGTATGACATGGTGATCAGGACATAGTCCCTGCAGCCATTCGACTGGCGAGGCAGAAAACTATGTAGCCGTAGATAAAGTTGACCGTCCTTCGACCCTCATCCCTCGGCAATGATGATACGACAACCTATCACTATATCTTATATAGTAGTAGATGATGTTTTAGTATTACATTATGTGAGTTCATCTTGATTCTGTTACATTCTTCAGATACTAGATACTAGATTCGATAAGAACGTATACTACACCATATGTACAGAACATAGATGATTCACACTAATGTATGCTAGATTAAATTTTTGGTTATGTTCTGAGCCATCCGTTCTCACACTTAAAACACATATGAATTAGAACTGTGTGTCAATCTTTGGTTTTGTATTTTCGACGAACCCAGGGATTGGATTCTGTAGTTTATATTTGGATTCTGTATTTTTGCTCCAGCACCAGCTCCATTTGCATAAATCTACGGTACGACATGGTGATCAGGACATAGTCCCTGCAGCCATTCGACTGGCGAGGCAGAAACTATGTAGCCGTAGATAAAATTGACTGTCCTCCGACCCTCATCCCTCGGCAATAATGATACGACAACCTATCACTATATCTTATATAGTAGTAGATAATATTTTAGTATTACATTATGTGAGTTCATCTTGATTCTGTTTCATTCTTCAGATACTAGATACGATAAGAACATATACTATACCATATGTACAGAACATAGATGATTCACACTAATGTATGCTAGAATGAATTTTGGGTTGTGTTCTAAGCCATCCGTTCTCACACTTGGAGAAAAATTGAATTTTTTGTATTTTATCTGACGCACAAATACCGCTCGAGTGAGCCAAAGGCATGCAGCCACTTCCCTCCCTCCATTCTCCCTCTCCCTCTCTCATGCTATCAATGTCACAACTTTTCCAGTGTTGCTCCCTCTAATGATGATGAATGCAAAAATCAAAGACCCCCCTCTCCTTTCTCACTCTTCACAGTTATCACAACAGGAAGGATCAGCGTTTGCTAGTTCTCTTCCATCTATCCATTCCTCCGTTTTGATCAAGCTTCCACATATGATATCCAGCTCAAGTGTAGAGGTGGGGGAGAAGAAGTGGACATGAAGAGGAGGGAGAAGCAGCACAGCCGGCGGCATAACTTGGAGAAATTTTAGTAGATTTTTTTCAACATCCGTAGGAGAACTATAAGGATATATCTTTTCACAATATGTCACCTTGTTAAAGACCCTTAATGTGAATATCATGTTACCGCGGTGTCGGAAGACTAACATATCATAATTTTCTAAGCCGTATGCTTTGACATAATCCTTCCAACTCTTTTCTCCTAGTAGTAATCTTGCACTTCATAAAGAAATGCAAGATTACTAAATAGGAGGAAAGAGTTGTGAGGATTATGTCAAAACACACGGCTTAGAAAATTATGACATGTTAGTCTTCCGACACCGTGATAGCATGGTTGTCACATTAAGGGTCTTTGACAAGGTGACATGTTGTAAAAAATATATCCTTATAGTTCTCCTACGGATGTTGAAGAAAGCCTCTGTACTTCCTCCAGGTCATGCCGCCGGCTGTGCTGCTTCCCCCTCCTCTTTCTGCCCACTTCTTCTCTCCCGCCTCTACACTTGAGCTGGATATCATATGTGGAGGCTTGATCAGAATGGAGGAATGGATGGATGGAAGAGAACTAGAAAACACTGATCCTTCCTGTTGTGATAACTGTGAAGAGTGAGAAAGGAGAGGGGGGTCTTTGATTTTTGCGTTCATCATCATTAGAGGGAGCAACACTAGAAAAGTTGTGATGTTGATAACATGAGAGAGGGAGAGGGGAAATGAAGGGAGGGAAGTGGCTCCATGCCTTTGGCTCACTCGAGCGGTATTTGTGCGTCATCTGGTGGCGCTCCTCCGGCTCCAGCACCGTGTCCAGCTCCAGCTCCAGGCGATCAGTAGTTTCGTTTTTATATTTTTGGACTGTACTATATTTTTGACTTTGTACGTATTTGGGGATATTTAGTTTTTTCGTTGAGGATACTGAGTTTGTACGTATTTACGGATATTATATATTGACATTGTTCGTTGTGGATAGTATTTTTTTTCTTTATATTTTTTGTATATTCAGGAATGTATTGTGCGTGCCGGTGTTGAGTGTTCCACCGAGGGGGTCGGCAAACCCAGGGATTGGATTTTGTATTTTGTATTCTGTATTTTGGCTTAGACTCCAGCTCCATTTGCATTAATCTATGGTATGATATTTTGCGACATATAATAGTAGATGATGTCTTAGTATAACATTATTGTGCGTGCCGGTGTTGACTGTCCTCCGACCATCATCCCTCGGCAATAATGATACGACAACCTATCACTATATCTTATATAGTAGTAGATGATGTCTTAGTATTACATTATGTGAGTTCATCTTGATTCTGTTACATTCTTCAGATACTAGATACGATAAGAACATATACTACACCATATGTGCAGAATATAATGATCCACACTAATGTATGCTAGAATGAATTTTGGGTTGTGTTCTGAGCCATCCGTTCTCACACTTAAGTACTGTGAGAGCGCCGGAGGGGGGAAGGAGAGAGTGTGAGAGAGTAAATTAGGGGGAAATGAATTTGAGGGGAAATATAATTAGAATTTAGCGACGTTCATACTAACGTCGCTAAATTAGTCGCTATTAGCGACATCATAGCGACGTTTCACGGCATATAATGCCGATATTTGTAACAAGTAGTTTTGTTGGTTGGTTAATTGGTAACATGGTGATCGAGACATATAGTTCCTGCAGCCATTCGACTGGCGAAGCAGAAACTATGGTACGATATGGTGATCAGGACATAGTTCCTGCAGCCATTTGACTAGCGAGGCAGAAACTATGTAGCCGTAGATAAAGTTGACTGTCCTCCGACCCTCATCCCTCGGCAATGATGATACGACAACCTATCACATAGTGTGTTGGATATTGTGTTGGATATTTTGTTGGTCATTGTGTTGGATATTTTTTGTATGTTTTGATATATTGGATGTTTGGAGATATTGTGTTGGCAATATGGATATTTGTTGGATATATTGGATGTCGGATATGTTATATTTGTGTATGGTGGATGCTGAATATGTTATATTACAGGGAATAGTCTCTTTCCTGTAATTTTTTTCAAAAATATTTCAGTTAGCGATGGATTATTGACGGCTTGCCGACGGACTTTTGCAGGTAGCAACGGATTACCAACGGGTTACCGACTGACATTTGCAGTTAGCGACGGTTTCCTGACGGATTGTCCGTCGGCCTATTTTTGGAAAATTTCGCGACGGAAGAGCGACGGACGTTTCGTCGCTCATATTCTGGAATATATGGACAATTTCCAGAAGGGTGACGACGTATTATTTGTCGCTATTCTGCCGCTAATCCGTCGAGAATGGCGACGCTTTGAGCTACGGATATTGCGTATCAGAAACCCTCAGATACACGGTTAGCGACGATTTAGCGACAACTTTTTTGTCACTAATTTTATGAATGTATTTAAAATTTAAACTGTTGTATTTGACGGGAAGCCATCGGTACGTCGTCGCTAAAAGTTTTTATTTTGCCAACGAAAATTCGTCGCTAATTAGTCGCAGAGCGGCGGACTAGCGACGAGCTAGTTTTAGCGACAAGGTTATTCCCGACGGATTTTTTCAGCCCGTATCCGTCAAAAATCTGTCGGTAAAGGGAATTACCGACGGATTTTTGACGGATAGTGCCGTCGCTAAAACCTTGTATTTTGGTAGTGCGCTTCCCAAATTTCTCTTCCCCTTTCTCTCTCCTCTACGGGGATCCCCTCCCTCCGGCGACCCCTCCCTCCGGCTACCCCCTCCCCGCGGTGACCACCTTCCCTGCGGCGACCCTCGTTCCTCCGACGTCTGTCACGCCCCACTCCCGTAGGAGCGATCGTCCTCGCTAAGACGTGATGCCGCACGAGCCTAGATTGTGCTCGTACAAGGCGGGTTCCATAACGGCCGATTTCAACGGCTGCGACGGGGTCGTCGCACAGAAGTCCCAAACAGAGACATTGAATACTAGCAGCGGAAGTTAAGAACAAAATACAAGTCATTCAAAAGGAGCTCCTTATTGATATCGAAACAACGGTTACATTTGGGGCGCAAGGCCGAAATTACAATCACTCAAATTCACTCGTCTCGCATTTACATATCACTCTGCTCTCTCTCATCTCTCAATACTTGTCTCGAGCTAGCGGATGCTTCGTATAGGCGATATCCACACATTATGTCCCGTATAAGTCTTTGATCCATGCGGCCGCACGCTTCGAATCGCCAAGGAACTCCGTGCCTCGACGCATCCAAGCGAACTCCACGCCACGAGCTTCCACCTGTACCTGTACATGAAAACTGTGTGGGTGTCAGTACTCAACTGTACTGGTGGAGTGAGCTCCTCGCCCACCTATACAAAACCGACACGTTTTATTTTACTTTGTGCAATACAAGCCCCTTTACGATTGTCTTTCTAGTCTTGCCTTAGGATCGATTTTAGGACCGATGCCTTGGTCTATTTTGTGTCTTTTAGACCGTTATCGTGCCTTGCACTAATAGTGTACTCATACTTTACCGCTAGACCTTCTCGTTCCAATAAAGTCAACTTATCATCTCGTGCTTGACTTTTGTGCCATACTTTGGGACGTAACGACTTGGTCGTGTGATGAACTCGATTCGTGCTTCAAAATCTCTAAGGCAGCGCCTCCTCGCTTAGTCTTGCCTATACTTGTGTTGTGACGACATGGCCGTGCCTCTTATTTTGAAGTCGTGCCCAGCAACTCATCGTAACTTAACCAAACTTGCCCTACGGTCCTTCTCGAATTAACTCACAACGTATAATCAAACTTGTGGAACCGGTGTTGAAAACTCAAGTACGATGCCATATCTCGTACCGAAGCATGTGTCTTTACGTATAGCCGAATCGTAGGCTTTATAATTTGGGTGCAACCGAGCACACATTTCACCATTCAACGCATACCGTGCTTACACTTTCTTTGTTATGACCGACACCATGCATGCGGATTCGCCGTTTAGCACACCAATTATCTATATGAAAGGCCACTAGCATGACAAGCCCTCGCGGACGTAGCTCGGGTAGGCGGCGGGTCCTTCGATGCAAGGTAGCTAGCCCCATGGAAAGCCCCCGACTACCCACACAATAAAAGCATACGCTGCTATAACGTCTACCCCCTAGGATGACTGGGCCCGGTGCCCCGACGTATAACCAGTCTAGGCAGAAATCCTTGTCGACAAGGTATCCAATGACCACGCACCTACGAGACATCTAGACTCACGTAAATGCATGGCCTAATTTGTTGGTACGAATGGAACTATACTTAGCAACTCATGCTCTGAACCACCCTTTGCATTACGTGCATCGGGGCCGCGAGACTCCCAACTGAGGGACCGCCTCGAACATCTTAACGTGGATAGGAACGCGAGACTCCCAACCGAGGGACCGCCTCGAACATCTTAACGTGGATAGGAACGCGAGACTCCCAACCGAGGGACTGTCTCGAAACATCTTAACGTGGATAGGAACGCGAGACTCCCAACGGAGGGACCGCCTCGAAACATCTTAACGTGGATAGGAACGCGAGACTCCCAACCGAGGGACCGCCTCGAAACATCTTAACATGGATAGGAACGCGAGACTCCCAACCGAGGGACCGCCTCGAAACATCTTACGTGGATAGGAACGCGAGACTCCCAACCGAGGGACCGCCTCGAACTTCATTGAACTCGAGGGAAAGACTACTACATAGCCTTCCAACTTAACTTGAACAAAAGTGTTCCCGAAGTGCCATAGTCCGTGGCTAACTTTATATCGTGCCAACCGTGGCTCGTGCCTTTAACTGACTTACGTCCTATGCGACGCTATCACTCAAGTCATACGTTATACGACGGTCCTTGAGATCGTGGGACTATTTAACTTGACAACCGCAGAAAGAGCGGGACGGCACTTGGAATGACTTAGGTCGACCGGCATAACTTTGCCTAACTTATACAAGCCTACAACTTAACCCGAGGGACGGGCCAAGGCTATGCCAATCCTTGCGCAGTGGAAACATGCATGCTTTATCCAGCATTTACGCGGGCGATGCCTATGACTTAGGCTAACTCATTGCTTGTGTCGAATACCAACTTTTTCCTCTCCCAAGCCGCGGGACGAAGGATCGAGTGTCATTTTCAAAGCACACCGTGCACCAACTCTAATCCGACCGTGGGACGTTTTCCATGTTCTAAACTCGATTCGATCCGTCGGGATAATTTCCTTTAGCTATGTGGATTCGTCTCTTTTATTATTAAGCCTACTTGTGCAAGTTGAAAACACACGAATTATTAAGTGAAGGCTGAGATGAGGCAAGTTCACCGAAACTACCCCACTTGAGCGATGTCTTCGAGTCGCCGTTGTAAGGCCAAGTCCGAACGCCGTCGGCGTTTCGATTCCTCCGATTGACTTTACGGGACGGGGCACTACAACATACACCACTCAGAACAAGTCTCGTCCACGGGACTTTTCCGAAGGCAAACCATCCTACCATTTCTATGGCCAAGACTTAATTGTACACATTCGCCTACGCGTTTCTTCAATTTTGAGCCACGCTCGTGCTATCGCTAACTTAGTCGTAAGGCACACCAATCGATCAACCAACATTCGAACTCGTCTCAATTCAATGATCGCGTTACCGTCAACGTTTCTTTAAAACTTACAATTTCAAAATCCACAACACTTTCCCGTTCCTCAAGTCTCACTTGATTCAACGTATCACTTAGTTGGATCGTGTACATATTCTAGGCGTCCCCAAAATACATGTATTTCAGCCAAGTCTCGTGATAGAGAATCCGCCATCACCACTCGAGTCGGATCGTGCACATATTCGGGCGTCCCTGATATACGTGCATGTCAGCCGAGACTCGCGAGTGGTGTCTCCACAATTCCTATCGCTTCGTGCCGGAACGTCTGCCTAACCGCTAGGCTATGTCTTTCGTCAGTACTGGAATCATAGTTCCCAAACAACAATATCAACACTGACCCCATCCTAAGGTCAAACCAAATCGATGGTACGGGGTTTTCTACCCAAGCTCGCATCACTCTGATTTCTAAACATCGAGCATCGATTTCTACGCACATTCCAATATCCGTCGCACGGGGTACGAGTCATTTGGTAAATCCCTCCGACGATAACTCACGTTCTAACTAATTTTACGTCATATCAATATCGTTCGTTCATCAAGCCATTTCACATAGTTTATCTTTTCGAACACGTTCAACATTAGTTCGCCTATCATTCATTCTCAAATCAAGCATGCTCTGACACAATTCATCTCTAAACCGTAATTCACAATTCATGTTTCCGAATTATCTATTCCAATTCATGTAATCGATCACAAGGTCGTCGACTTAACATATGTTGTGCTCCGATCTCACGCGAGATAGATTATCCACGGTGGGCATAATCACCATGCACGCTTACGCGAGATAATCATTCTCATCGGAACGTAACTATTGTTTTGTGTCTAAATCATTCTCGATGCGCGGATTGGACCTACTCAATCCTCAAGTTTTATTCAGTCATCAATCATAAGTCCTAACATTCTCGCGTTCTCCTTCGCATCAAGCCAACAAGTCGAGACAATCAAAGTTGCCGTATCCTAATTTTCCAAGTTCGATTATTCCCGCGACATGAATCACCATGTCAGCGCTCACGCGGAATGATCGCCCCAAATCCGACGCAACGCATGTGTGAGGCTGGAGTCGCGCTCGCACAAGACAAGAATGTCGATGCTGTGGTTATCCGCGTAATCATCAAGATACGATCACTTTCATCCAACATTCGTCCCAACCAAAGTCCTAAGTATTGCATCCATT
The DNA here is from genome assembly GCA_029216955.1 of Iris pallida. NCBI lineage: Eukaryota > Viridiplantae > Streptophyta > Magnoliopsida > Asparagales > Iridaceae > Iris > Iris pallida. Next base: position 41,975 of record JANAVB010040594.1, read on the forward strand.
TGGAACGATAACACTTGTGCGATCGTCATTCACCGTGTCAGATTACCCTCGAGTTATTGCATATCGTCTTTGATACACCTCAATATCATCGACGATATACGTAACCTGACGATCTTCGTTTGCAACGAATTTGAGTCATACAAATGATGCTATCGTCCGACTGGATAATCTCTCGACATTCAAATTCAATTTCGATCATTACCCCTCGAATCGTTCACAACATCAATTTCGATAAACCCAAATTCACGTATCGTTCATCCGCTTTCTTAAGTCATCGACCAACGTATTTTCTCAATTCGTAATATTCCTTGCTAACTCAATCATCGAACGATATCCATTCTAATCCTCAGAGTCATTCACGTAACTTTAAAATCGAACATTTCATGCACGCTATCTACCTGTCGTGCTAATTTTTTGTATATGATCCGTATCAATTTCCTCGATTCGATTTACCTACTCAATCATTTTTGCGTTTCATACTCGTACAATCCTCAATCTTTCGCTCGAATGATTTCCAAGACGGACCATACACCACTCGGGATTCGATTCATCCAATCTAGGCCAAATTACGTTCACTTATTCGCTAAGACATGTTTCGGATTCGTTCGACGAATCCCTAGCATAATCGTTCACGTCGCATCGACGCACTAAGTCGTTCGCACTATTCCTCAAAATCCAAAACAATTTTCCGTGTACGCCTAAGCGTTAGTCCAATAGCGCTTCTATCGATATACACTCTAAGTTTATCCCATTCCCGGCCGAGCGATACTTAATATTGCTCGCGACTCGATTGCACCAAAAGGTCGAGGTACACGATAATCGCACAACTTAGCCAAAGGCTGTGTACATAACCACCCCGTTCGAACTATACTCCGATCTCGTGTGCTCATTCGCTATTGTTAGCATAAGGTCGTTCAAGCATGCAACGCGTTTGCTAACTTTTAGCACGTGTCTTCTATCAACTCAAGGTCGGCACCGTTCGGCCCAAAGGCCTACCAACGTATCCGGCGATGGCCTACCGATGCGTTCGATGGAACGCTTGTACGAGCTTTTGAAAATATTAGACTTATTGTATGGACATCCCGTGGGACAATCGAGAGAGAGCGCACCAACTATCAACTTTACGGAAGCAACATTCAGAGTTCGCGAAACAAAAGTTAAAGAATTCAATCGATAGTCCAAGGACGTAAAGCCGTGCTCTGATACCATTATGTCACGCTCCCGTAGAAGCGATCGTCCTCGCTAAGACGTGATGCCGTACGAGCCTAGATTGCGCTCATGCAAGGCGGGTTCCATAACGGCCGATTTCAATGGCTGCGACGGGGTTGTCGCACAGAAGTCCCAAACAGAGACATTGAATACTAGCAGCGGAAGTTAAGAACAAAACATAAGTCATTCAAAAGAAGCTCTTTATTGATATCGAAACAACGGTTACATTGGGGGCGCAAGGCCGAAATTACAATCACTTAAATTCACTCTCGCATTTACAAATCACTCTGCTCTCTCTCATCTCTCAATACGTGTCTCGAGCCAGCGATGCTTTGGATAGGCGATGTCCATACATTATGTCCCGTATAAGTCTTTGATCCATGCGGCCGCACGCTTCGAATCGCCAAGGAACTCCGTGCCTCAACGCATCCAAGCGAGCTCCGCGCCACGAGCTTCTACCTATACCTGCACATGAAAATATGTGGGTGTTAATACTCAACTGTACTGGTGGAGTAGCTCCTCGCCCACCCATACAAAACCGACACATTTTATTTTACTTTGTGCAATATAAGCCCCTTTACGATTATCTTTCTAGTCTTGCCTTACGATCGATTTTAGACCGACGCCGTGGTCTATTTTATGTCTTTTAGACCGTTACCGTGACTTGCACTAATAGTGTACTCATACTTTACCGCTAGACCTTCTCGTTCCAATAACATCAACTTATCGCCTCGTGCTTGCCTTTCGTTCCATACTTTGGGACGTAACGACTCGGTCGTGTCATGAACTCGATTCGTGCTTCAATATCTCTGAGGCAGCGCCTCCTCGCTTAGTCTTGCCTATACTTGTGTTGTGAGACACGGCCGTGCCTCTTATTTCGAGGTCGTGCCCAGCAACTCAACGTAACTTAACCAAACTTGCCCTACGGCCCTTCTCAACTTAACTCGCAACGTATAACCAAACTTGTGGAACCGGTGTTGAGAACACAAGTACGACGCCATATCTCGTGCCGAAGCATGTGTCTTTACGTATAGCCGAATCGTAGGCTTTATAATTTGGGTGCAATCGAGCACATTTCATCATTCAATGCATACCGTGCTTACACTTTCTTTGTTACGACCGACACCATACATGCGGATTCTCCGCTTAGCACGCCAATTATCTATATGAAAGGCCACTGGCATGACAAGCCATCGCGGAATAGCTCGGGTAGGCGACGGGTCCTTCGATGCAAGGTAGCTAGCCCTATGGAAAGCCCCGACTACCCACGCAATAAAAGTATGCGCTGCTATAACGTCTACCCCCTATGTGACTGGCTCCGGTGCCCCGGCGTATAGCCAGTCTAGGCAAAATCCTTGTCGACAAGGTATCCAATGACCACGCACCTACGAGACATCTAGACTCACGTAAATGTATGGCCTAATTTGTTGGTACGAATGGAACTATACTTAGCAACTCGTGCTCTGAACCACCCTTTGCATTACGTGCATCGGGGCCGCGAGACTCCAACTGAGGGACCGCCTCGAACATCTAACGTGGATAGGAATGCGACTCCCAACCGAGGGACCGCCTCGAACATCTTAACGTGGATAGGAACGCGAGACTCTCAACCGAGGGACCGCCTCGAAACATCTTAACGTGGATAGGAACGCGAGACTCCCAACCGAGGGACCGCCTCGAAACATCTTAACGTGGATAGGAACACGAGGCTCCCAACCGAGGGACCGCCTCGAAACATCTTACGTGGATAGGAATGCGAGACTCCCAACCGAGGGACCACCTCGAACTTCATTGAACTCGAGGGAAAGACTACTACATAGCCTTCCAACTTAACTTGAATAAAAGTGTTCCCGAAGTGCCATAGTCCGTGGCTAACTTTATATCGTGCCAGCCGTGGCTCGTGCCTTTAACTGACTTACGTCCTACGCGACGCTATCACCCTAGTCATATGTTATACGATGGCCCTTGAGATCGTGGGACTATTTAACTTGACAACCGCAGAAAGAGCGAGACGAACTTGGAATGACTTAGGTCGACCGACATAACTTTGCCTAACTTACACAAGCCTACAACTTAACCCGAGGGACGAGCCAAGGCTATGCCAATCCTTGCGCAGTGGAAACGTGCATGCTTTATCGAGCATTTATGCGGGCGACGCCTATGACTTAGGCTAACACATTGCTTGTGTCGAATACCAACTTTTTTCTCTCCCAAGCCGCGGGACGAAGGATCGAGTGTCGTTTTCAAAGCACACCGTGCACCAACTCTAATTGACCGTGGACGTTTTCCATGTTCTAAACTCGATTCGATCCGTCGGGATAATTTCCTTTAGCTATGTGGATTCGTCTCTTTTATTATTAAGCCTACTTGTGCAAGTTGAAAACACACGAATTATTAAGTGAAGGCTGAGATGGGCAAGTTCACCGAAACTACCCCACCTGAGCGATGTCTTCGAGTCGCGTTGTAAGGCCAAGTTCGAACGCCGTCGGCGTTTGATTCCTCCGATTGACTTTGCGGGACGGGGCACTACAGCGTCCCCCCTCCATCGTTGATTCCTCTCGTCGACGTCGACCCGACTCCAACGCCAACCGTCTCCACCGCTGCTCCAGCCCCGACGACCCCGACCCGACTCCGACCAAGGCAGGTAAACCCTAACCCTAACTCCCTCCTCCTAACGTGCTGACACAGACACGATACAACATACACGACATGCACACACACAGACACGACACATACGACACACACACACCCCACTACAAGAAAAAAAACATACTTGGTAATCACCACTAGGGTAGTTTTCAGTCGGAGTGTTATAACTGTTTAGAGTGTCGGTGGGTGTGTGAATAATAATAATAATAATAATAATAATGATAATAATAATAATAATAACAACAACGTTAAGAATTGGTATACTTCACGATACCTAGCATGATTTTGAGGATCAATATTTGGGAACATATCCTATTAGTCCAAAGATTAGCTCATCAAAAAATAGGATAATTAAAATAAGATCCTCTTGACCAAGTAACAACTCTAGCAAGATGGCCGCTAAGAACCCAAGACTAAAACTTGTAAGTTCTGGTTTTTAACTCAATAGGAAAAAAAATCTAAATCGGTTTTAATTCGATTCTCGATTGATTTTTGCACATCCAAGGTCATTTTTATGATCGATCATAAATGTTATCTTTGTTTGGGCATACACATGTTTGCTCGTGTTCTTAGTCATGGGTGAGCACATATACCTATGTACCGCTAGTCGCACACCCGTACTAAATCCACCCGCATACGCGTTTATGTTCTTGAGAAACACAACTACTAGGGGCGCACCAGATCTATAACTGCTCGCACGTGCGTGCTTGTTCTATTACCGCGGGCGAGAACAAACACATTTACCCGCGTGAGCACCCATGCACCTTTATGTCATGGACGCTTGTGCGATAAGCCACCCCCTTAAAATGACTAGGCTCTCTATAAGGGGCCTACTCTCCCTCTCCTTTTTCCATCCTCATATATACAGTATAAGTTTTTAAGCGAAAATGAGGTTGTTGAAGTACCAAAAAGGGGTAAACCAATGTGATTATGAACAGACAATCTTTTTGAAAGTTTGAGCGATGTTGGCGCATTGACACAAAAATTGAGGCATCTATTTTATACTTAACAGTCGCATGTCAAATGAATCAAGGTGCATGATTCATCGCTTTCAATTGAAGTGTCATCGACGCATAATTTTTTGAAAATCAGAGCATCATCTATGGCTGACAGTGCTCTAGCCTGTACCTATAAATTGAGGGTCTAGAGGAGAGAAACTCCCTACTATTCTCTTTTCTGTATGTGTCAGATCTTAGTATGTGTCAGATCTTAGTATTCCTAAGTAAGACTGGGTATATGTGAGTGAGTGCCATTAGAGTGTTAGAGTTAGTTCAGTCCTAGTACCTAGAGTGTATAGAGTATCTTAGAAATATAGGTATGATTGGTACAGAGTTTTGAGCCATTCTCTAGAAATTAAATTTACTTATGACAAGCCATTTGGGCCTATCAGAGTTATAGATTTTTTGAAAATCTCGTATAATGCTGATTGCCTTAAAAGGCTTGCATAAGTAAGAGTGTATAGAGTACCTTTTGTGCCTATAAGAGTTACTTCACTCAGTTTGTCAAGACAAGTAAACTTTTTAAATGTTGACGGTATATAATAGATTTTTTCGGAAATCTAGTATAACGCTGATTGCCTCAAAAGGGTTGTATAAGTAAGAGTGTATAGAGTACCTTTTGGGCCTATAAGAGTTACTTCACTCAGTTTGTCAAGACAAGTAAACTTTTTAATGTTGACGGCATATATACCGTCAACATTTGGTTTTGCCTTGTAGCTACAGGCAGTTGCCTGCACTTTGCCTTATAACTTGGCCTATGGCCTGTGCTTGAGCAGTGTGGACTTCCAGGTTAGGGTGTTAGTTCATGATTAGCATTGTTTAAATATTAGTTTTAGTTAAAGGGTTAGTTAAGATTAGGATATTAGTTTATGTTAGAAGGAATATGAGAGTTAGTAGATGTTAAAGTAGGATAATAATTTATTCGTTAGGATAGATAGTTTGAGTTAGGATACTGCTCAAGCACATGCCAAAGGGTCGATATTGGATATTAATTTAAAAAGTTTTACTTGTCGTGACAAACTGAGTGAAGTAACTCTTGTAGACCCAAAGGGTCGATATTGGACAGTTGGTGTCGTGTACTCCTACAAGTACAATTATACCTCACCAATAATCTCAGTTTTCTCTAAACTGTCACTCTACTGACCTCTATCTAAATTATGCACCCATATCTAAACTGTCTTAACATTCATTCACACTGCAATGTGTATGTATATATCTTACAGAATTATCCTTAATTGGATATGGATATGAATTTCTACTTACGGAATTGTTCGTGGATGTACAACCGTCATCCTGTTGACATGTGCGGTGTGTGAGACGAATTCATAGAGGGTGTACAACATTTCCTGCAGTTTGCCAAGGCGTTCACTCAGTACATGGACGGTACCAAAATTAAGTGTCCGTGTGTGAGATGTCGCAACTTGAAATATTATTCTGAAGTAGAAGTCACATATCATTTATACTCGAAGGGTTTCACGCGAATTACTATCAGTGGAACGTGCACAAAGAACTCGTGTCTTTAGCATCGGAGTATAGCCTTATGTGGATGTGTACAACAATACTGCTTACGACGATGGGTTGGTGAACATGATTTTTGACGCGGCGGGGCCTAGTTTCGATCCGGACGATCATGATGCACCTGAGGAGGCACCGAACGCTGATGCTACACAGTTCATAGAGTTGCTGGGGAATGCAAGGACTCCATTATATCCTGGTTGTGAGGATCATTCACCGTTGGAGGTGGTTACAAGATTGTTGAGCATCAAGTCTGATTATAATATGTCGCAAGATTGCTACAACCGTCTTATGGAGTTGCTTATAGAAATATTGCCTGAGGGTGCTAAGTTGCCTAAAGAGTTCTACCGGTCTAAGAGGATGGTGAGATTGCTCTGGAAGGGATACTAGAAAATCGATACATGTCGCAACGGGTGCATATTGTACTACAAAGACGACAAGGATGAAGACGCCTGCAGATTTTGTGGTGCCGATCACTACAAGGGTGTGGTAGAGAAAAGTCTGTCGGTGCCAGAAAGCCTACCGATTCGATGCACTACTTGCCGTTGACGTCGCGGTTGCAGCGGTTGTTTATGGTGAAGGAAAGTGCAGAAAACATGAGTTGGCATAAGCAGAAACAGACCGAAGGAGTGTTGGATCACCCATTTGATGGAGAAGCATGGAAGCATTTTGATCGAGAGTATTCAAATTTTGCTTCTGATCCACGTAATGTCAAATTGGGTCTCTGCTCAGACGATATTACCCCATTCAGACTTTCAGGATCCCAGTATTCGTGTTGGCCTGTGGTCGTCACTCCGTACAATCTACCGCCTTGGATGTGCATGAAGACTCCGTACATGTTCCTCACCGTTATTATTCCAGGTCCGAACAATCTGAAAAGGAACATCGATGTGCATTTACAGCCATTGATTGATGAGTTGAATCAGCTGTGGGAAGTAGGTTCCAACACGTACGATGTATCTAAAAAATAAAATTTTCAGATGCGGACAGTACTTATGTGGACCATCAACAACTTTTCGGCCTATGGTATATTATCTGGATGGAGCACGCATCGTCGTCTTTCATGTCCGTATTGCATGGACCGTACTAAGACTTTTCGTTTGAAACACGGAGGCAAACCGTGCTTCTTCGATTGTCATCGACAATTCATGCCGAAGGATCATCCGTGTCACGACCAGCACCCAATTTTCGGATGCGAGCTCATGAGAAAGCCAGCTACGTATCGAGCGGACTCCAGCCCGACACGAGTACGTATAAGATGTCAAGGTCATGGTATCATATCTAATCTAAACTATATCTCAATCCATATGAATCATATAAAGAATGAACAAGTATGGGTCATGGTCTGCAGCACATTAGCATATTGTTCGATTAGATTCCAAGAATGATATGAGTCTACAAATAAGCAGAGTATATCATGGTACTGAATATAAAGCACGAGAGGGTAATAAAGAATATCACAAGCAAATACCTGTATCATGTATCGCAATCCTCTACCATCCCTCTGCTAACTAACTCCATACAATCGTTAAACCTGAAGAGATCATCAGGTCCTCAGAGGACTAGCAAGATACATAAAACATGCCTATCTAACAGTTTAATCATGCAATAATATATAGGGTATAAACAGGAACTAGACAGAAAACTGACATGTGGTTACTGACAGGTAACTATGAACACGGATACGGGATCAAGTATGCATAAATGAACTGCTGGAAGATCAATGGAATACCAACCCTCGCTCCGAATGTGGACTCGTAGGTCAATTTCAAGACAAGTCACCCTCGTTCCGTATGTGGACTCGCAGGTGCAAAGGACAACCCTCGCCCCGTGTGTGGACTCGCAGGTTATGGAAAAGACAAAGGAACAGCAATTCACTCACACATATTTGCAGACACGACTCAGTCAAGATACAGGTGAAGACATGGTACAACTCAGTCATGACACATGTAAGGACAACTCTAGCATGATCCATGACGTAAACAAGCCTGGTATAACTATACTATCAAATCATGAAATACTGATATACAAGCAAGAAAATAAACTGGTAAATGCGGTATCATATAAATCTATATCAACTAATGTAACTAAAGATAACATACTACAACATGTGTACTATATGCATGAAAATAAACTGTAGAGGGAGGCAAGGTATACTTACCTGGAGGTTGCACGCAGATCCAATAAGATATCGTCAACTGGTATGCCATAAAGTCCAAAATCAACAAATGTCTCCGAAAGCTGAAACAGATATTGCTAATATTCTCAGAATAGTCAATTTAGCTAAGACCTTAAGTCCAATTCTGGACACAAGGGCAAAACGGTAATTTCGGACAAAAACGGTGTCCGCCGTTGGACCCGCTTTGCACCGAAAAATGTGCCAGAGTCAATGGTCTCTAAATTCGTCAAACTACATGTCAACAGGTCCAGTTTCTCGATATAAATCCAACCGTATGTCCGAAGTTGGATTCTGGCAGGCCGTGCACAAAATTACCCGTTGAGTCGGACCGTGGGGCCCGCGAAACGCGATCCAATCAACTGTCTCAGAATAGGACCAAACTTGGCATACATGACCAGAAAGATGATATGGTGCTGTTGGCATAAGTTTCGTCTCGATCTGACGAACGTGCACAAAGTAATTGAGAAATTTGTACAGAGGCCGATACGGTGAATTTCGACGGATATGTATCAAATTCGTCGCGCACAAAATTACCCGTACGTGCCTTTCGATGCTTACGGTGCGCGACCACGTCTCCCGATTTGGCGAAAAGCACGTCGTATCAGATGGTTTTTCAAGTTTTCGAAAACTATTTTTATAGGTTTTTCTCGATCTTTCCTAGGATTTCCTTTACTAGATATACCACTAGTAACTAAACCAATAATGGGGTTTCCATATCCTATCGGTTGTCTATAGGCTGTTCAAATAGAATTTGAAAATTTGCCATGGATTAGCAGATAGCTGCCTTCCAAAACATCGTGTTGGGTTCAGTTGTACTGTTCAATATGAACAGCTTTTCCTCGATTTTTACTCAATCTTTTACTGGTGTATATTTCGAATGAATTAAAACTAATTGATAGGATATGGAGTGGGTAGGGTTGTGATCTCACCTGCGGAGGTAGATCGAAACATGATCCACTGTGCGGTGAGAAATCCTGTCCTGAACTCGGACTGTGGCTGTGTTGCTGCTGTCATTTTCTTTATTTTGCGCGTTGCTTTGACGGCTCTGGCCGACCGACGGTGGCCTGCAGCGGCGTGCGCGCGTGGGGGAAGGGCGCGCAGGTTGTTGGGGTACAGTATTTTAGGGTTTAGCCGACTCCCTTTCCATCTCTCGATTTTATAAGCATCGCTCTGTTCTTAAACAGAGTCGGGGGAAAGGAGTTTCTGTTTGGGCTGGGAGTGCATGAGTTTGGAAACGGCTGGGCCGGGCTGGGCTTTTAGCTGGGCTGCTGTTGGGGAAGTGTAGATTTTAATGTTTTTCTTTTTATTCTTTTCTTTTTCATATTTACATATATATCTATTTTTTTATATATATAAATATCTAAGTACATGTATACATATATGTATGTATATACACACACACCTTATATATCCTATATTCACATACATACATACATTTTACATATATATATAATTTATATATAATATAGATATAATATATATAATATATTATATATATATATATATATATATAATAAATACATTTACATATATATATAATTATATATATTATATATATATATATATATATATAGAAATATATAACATAAATATAATATTATATATTATATATATATATATATAATTATTATAGATCTATATTTATATATATATATATATATATATATATATATACATATTTTTTTATTTATATATTTATAAATAAATATATATTTATATACATATATAGTATATATTATATTTTTTTATATTTTATATAATATATATATATATATATATATATATATATATATATATATATATATATATATATATATATATATATAATATATATATATATATATATACGTTTATTTACTATATTTATATATAATATACACACACATACACTATTATATATATTTATATACATACAAATAACACATATATAATATTATATATACATACATTCAAGTTCACACATATATAATATTTATTTGACAATAAACTAATATAAAAATAATAATATTAACTAACAATCCCAATAAAATAATAATAATAATAATAATAATAATAATAATAATAAGAAATTTAATAAACCAATAATGGTATATATCATTTGTACAGTCTCTAGTAGTCCCAAAACGTACAAGGACCCATTTATATAATTATCATTGAATATCAACTAATAATGGTATTTATAATATTAATTAAGAATACTTAGAAAATATTCATTAGATAATTAAAACGGAATTCGACACCATCACACCAAGATAAATCAACATGAATGTCATAGGACGCCCCGCATGACTACATGGGCTTGGGCTCAGTTCGGATCCAGTTTGACTAGTTTGGTACAAACCGGGTCTCCTAAACGTCAAATAATAATAATAATGAATAATTAAACTATTTATAATGGTCATGTCACAACTTGGCCTATTTTTCTTAGTTAGGACATCACTATGGCTCGGCCTTCTCCTACCATAACTAAACACTAGCCAAAGCACGCCACTGAGCTATCCGTGCCATGATTCCTAGTCATCTTGTACGCCAAATCTCAACCCATGGCTAAAATCATCTACCGTAATAGTTAACTAAATAATTATTTATAAAAAATCATAAAATCACCATTTAAATCAAATAAATAAAAAAATATTTTCAAGAATTTTTGGGAAGGGAAGCTACAAATCTACCCACCTTAAATGTAAGTAACTTTTTGTATATAAACTTTTTGTATATATAACTTTTTTGTCGATAAACCTGCAAAGGAAGATCGAAGAATAATCGTAATAAATAAAAAAAATATTTTCAAGAATTTTTGGGAGGGTAAGGTTGTCGTAATAAACTTTTTGTATATATATATATATATATATATATATATATATATATATATACAAAATATAATATATATATATATATATATACATTTAATACATTTATATACACACACATACACTATTATACATTTATATATATAATATATATATATATATATAAAATATTATATATATATATATATATGTAATTTGGTAAGAACCTCCTCTTTTTATTAATCAAGGCTCAAAATGCCGAAGCCTGAAGAGATTACAAGGCAAAAGCAAAAACCACTAAAAAGGAAGGGAGCAACCTCGCCTGCCAGAACTAACTGAAGAGAGGTTGCCAGAATGCTGGTGGGCTGTGGGAGCACAGGGAACTCCTTTTGCGATATTACCGGTGGATTTCCCGAATTAGCTGCTCGACGGAATATTGGTGACCCTCATATCTCGCTTTGTTGCGGTTCTTCCAAATTACCCAGGTGGCGGCCGCTGCTACGATCTGGTGGCCGTGGGACGCAACTCCCCAGATGGCCAGGAGATCGTTAAAGCGCCCGTCTCCTGTAGTGATGTTGTAGATGCGGTTGAGGATGCGCCATATTTGGTCGGGTAGGCTTCCCTCCCGGAAGATGTGGTCAATTGTCTCCGTCTGCCTATCATCGTAACAACAACACTGATGCCAGGCTAAAGCCGATGGAGGTGAGGATCTCATCGGTTGGCAATCTCTTTGTCATGACTCTCCACAGGAGGAAGGACCATTTTTTGGGGATGCACGATTGCCAGTATCGCGCAATGAAGAGCTCTTGGCCGTTCTCGTGGATCGCAGCCCTTGCGATCGCACTGAGAAACTTCAGAAGCTTCCAGCGACCATCTCAGCTCGTCCGCGTCGGGACCAATGATAAGTCCTTGCTGACGAATGCTGTCGACTGTTTCGTTGCTGGACCAGTCGCGAATCTGGTTCCAGTTCCATTCGTTATTAGTATGGTTCCACAGGTCTTTGATCCTACTGTTGCTTGGAGATCCAGAAATGTTCGGGATAAGGCTATCCCCGGTCCGTCTTTCCAGGAAAAGGTTGGCCTTGCCGTCGCCCAGATGGAGCCTAATCGCCGGCTCAGCCAAATCGCGGCCCCGTAAAATACGGCGCCAAGCCGTAGAGGATCTGCTATTAGCCCTGGCCATCGCTGGGTGGATGTGCTTGAAGTATCTGGCCTTCATGAACCTAGTCCATAGGTTTTCGCTCGTGCGTAATTTCTACCACAGTTTCATAGAGAAGGCTTTGACGATGTGGTTGAGTTTGGTGAATCCTATCCCGCCGGTCGCAATCGGGGTGGCCATGGTATCCCAGCTGGCCAGTGGTGTTTGTCTTGGCCCTCATTGTGACCCCAGAAGAACTTGCAGAAGATCTGCTCGATCGATGCGAGGACCTTCTTGGTTGGGGAACAAGCCGCTAAGGTATGGATAGGGACGGAGTTGAGCACATGTTTGATGAGGATTATTTTGTCGCCTGGGGATAGGGTGGCGTTATGCCAACCTTGATTTTGTTCCTGATTTTGGTGATGAGGTTCTCGAAGATGCTGGCGTTGGATCTCCCGTACACCAGGGGGCAGCCAAGGTAGTTGATGGGAGGGTGAGCCACCGAGAAGGAAGTGAGGTTGGTCAGACTGGTTGCATTCTCGAATTTGATACTGTGGTGGGCGTAGATAACGCTCTTGGATTGGTTGATTTTCTGGCCAGAGCATCTGGAGTACCGCTTCAGGGTGTTGTGAACCACCTCCATCGATCCGACATCCCCTGAAGAGAAGATAAGTAAATCGTCAGCAAAAGCCAGGTGGGTGATGATGTGGCATCCACTGGCGGTGTGATATTGCTGGAAATTTGGGGTGTTGGCCATGTTGTTGAGGTTTCTGCTCAGGGCGTCGGTGCGATGATGAAGATTATGGATGATAGAGGATCGCCTTGTCTGACCCCGCGACTAGATTTGAAAAAGCCCTCGGATTGGCCGTTGATGACTGTAGAGAACCATGAGTTGCTGACGGATCTCCACACGGTGTTGGTCCAAATCTCGAGAATACGAAAGCTCTGTAGACCCAGATCATGAACTGCCAATCGAGTCTGTCGTAGGCTTTCTCCATGTCAATTTTTATGGCGATGTTGCCCCCTTGAGCGGGAAACTTCATGCAGGTGATGAGTTCTTGGGCCAGCATGATGTTGTCCTGGATGTTCCTACCTCGAAAGAAACCGCTTTGCTCCTCCGAGATGATTTTGGGGAGAATGTCTATCATTCTGGTAGCAATGATCTTGGATATTATTTTGTTGGTGAAGGTGCAAAGACTGATCGGTCGAAAATCGCGGAAGGAGTTGGGGTTGTCTTTTTTCGGGATGAGGATGAGGTTGGCTCTGGAGATGGCTTTGGGGTAATGAGCTCCTTCTAGGAAAGCAATCGCCGCGTCGCTGATGTCCCGCTTGATGATCTCCCAACAGGAACGAAAGAATACCCTAAATCCGTCTGGTCCGGGGGCGCTATGCTCGTTCAATGCCCACGCCGCGTCTTTCACTTCCTGTTCGGATAGGGGGCGTTCCAACAAAGCATTGTCAGAGTCGTTGATGATGGAGGGAATTGGTTGAGGAATGAATGGTCTTGTGGACCGTTTCCTTGGAGAATAAATTGGCGTAGTAATCGGCAGCTACCTCTTGGATACCATTTTGGTCAGTTCTGATTGCCGTGGTCGTCTGCTATTTGATGGATCGATAGTTTGTAATATATATATATATATATTATAGATATATATATATATATATATACATATACATTTATACATACAAATAAACACATATATAATTTTTATATATACATACATTCACGTTCACACATATATAATATTTATTTGACAATAACTAATATAAAAATAATAATATTAAATAACAATCCCAATAAAATAATAATAATAATAATACGAAATTTAATAAACCAATAATGGTATATATCAATTGTACAGTCTTGTAGTAGTCCCAAAACGTACAAGGACCCATTTATATAATTACCATTGAATATCAACTAATAATGGTATTTATAATATTTAATTAAGAATACTTAGAAAATATTTATTAGATAATTAAAACGGAATTCGACACCATCATACCAAGATACATCAACACGAATGTCATAGGACGTCCCGCATGACTACATGGGCTTGGGCTCAGTTCGGGTCCAGTTTGACTAGTTTGGTATAATCGGGTCTCTTAAACGTCAAATAATAAATAAGAATAATTAAACTATTTATAATGGTCATGTCACAACTTGGCCTGGTTTTCTTAGTTAGGACATCACTATGGCTTGGCCTTCCCCTACCATGACTAAACACTAGTCAAAGCACGCCACTGAGCTATCCGTACCATGATTCCTAGTTACATTGTACTCCAAATCTCAACTATGGCTAAAATCATCTACCGTAATAATTAACTAAATAATTATTTATAAAAAATCATAAAATCACCATTTAAATCAAATAAATAATAAAAAAATATTTTCAAGAATTTTTGGGAAGGGAAGCTACAATCCGTACCGGAGGAACATGAATGCTTTTCGTGCTGGCGTTGTGGAGAAGGCCTATCCCCCGCCAAGGTGGCCCGGATACACGATAGGAAGAGGTAAAAGATTTACCAAGAGCTATTGAAGAGCCTGCTAGGGCTACAAGTATGACGGATTTGGTCGCACTCATAACTGAACGAAGAGGAGTATATTCTGGGATCTGCCATATTGGTGCACCAATCTGATTAGACATAACCTTGATGTCATGCATATCGAGAAGAATGTGTTTGACAACATAATTAAAACTGTAATGGACGTAAAGGGGAAGATGAAAGACAATCCAAAGGCTAGATTGGACTTGGAAGAAATATGTAGACGTCCTGTATTGCATTTGATAGAGGACGAGAATGGGAAGTTGAAGCAGCCTAAGGCAATTTTCTCACTAGAGAAGGAGGATAAAGTGAAACTTTGTATGTGATTCAAGGTCTAAAATTTCTAGACGGGTATGTTTCGAACTTAAGAAGATGTGTTGACCTCAAGAAGAACAACTGACAGGTATGAAGAGCCATAATTGTCACGTATTCATGGAGAGGTTAATTCGATTGCATTTCGAGAATTCTTACCCCCGGTTGTTTGGGATCCATTGACCGAGCTTAGCATATTCTTCAGAGATCTTTGTTCTAGTAAGTTGCTCGTCGATCATCTAGAAAAGCAGGAGAACGATATTACGGTAACACTGTGCAAGCTCGAGAAGGTATTTTCTCTTGGATTCTTTGACTCCATGGAGTATTTGCCAATTCATCTTTCCTACGAGGCACATGTTGGCAGGCTCGTCGGTTATCGGTGGATGTACCCGTTTGAGCGACATTTGAACCACCTTAAGAGGAAGGTAAAAAACAAGGCTCGAGTCGAGGGTTCTATTTGTGAAGCCTATATTCTCGAAAAGATTACAAACTTTTGCTCGACATATTTTAAACCTCATGTTGCTACGAATAGAATGAGGGATCGAGAAATGACGACGGTTATCAAGAGTTAATGATGGAATACTAAAGTATTCAATGCGTCCGAAAAGTCTTCGGGGAAAATGAAGAAGAGATATTTGAATGACGAAGAGCTATAAGGGCTGCTCAGTTGTATGTATTACTCAATTGCGATGAGGATGAAGTGGAGAAGCTAGAGGGGTAAGTAATTAATGATGAGTTTATGTCATCTCAATGTAATAGTATAAGCTAATATTATTGTACTAATCGGCGGTTGTTTCGTTATTTTTCAGCACATATAATGATGAGTTGAGGTTGGTCAGACCCTACCTAAAGACGAAGCATTAGAACAAGAAATGAGACGTCATTTTCTTTATTGGTTTAGCAAATATGTAAGTAGCCCGGTAATTACTGGCCTTTTTAATGTAATGCGCAATAAATAACTGACTATCGCTTCTTTGGTATTCAGGTCGATCGTCTAATTTCACTCGAGATTGAATTAATTATAACTCTTGCCAAGGGACCAACTATTTTTGTTAAAATATGACCAAGTTACTGTGTCAATGGCTTTCGGTTCAAGTCGACAAATGCTCCGATCAGAGACAGCTTCCTGGATCTTGATTCCACGAAAAACAGTTGTTTGTGTATCAAATCTTCGAACTACAAAGGCGTCAATCCAGGAAATGATTTCTTTGGCATCTTGCGAGAGATTGTGGAGTTAACGTATAATTATGGCAGAGAACCTACAAAGATCGTGTTGTTCAAGTGTGAATGGTTCGATCCGACTAAAATCAAGATTGGAAAATTGACAAGCATGGTCTTGTGAATATAAACTACAAGCGTAGATATCAAGGCTACGAACCATTTGTCCTAGCAACTCAAGCTCAGCTCGTGTACTTCACAGTTTCCGAGACGGGGAGCAACGAAGTCTGACTGGTGGGCAGTATGCAAGACTAAAGCTAGAGATACTTTTGATGTTGACGAAAAAGCTTATCAGGAGGATGAGCTACCTCTTGTAACCAATATTGTTGATGTGGACTCCATCGAAGTTACGCATTACACGACACATAATGTGAAGATGTAGAATTATTCGAAGAGGAAGACGAAGTCGACGAAGGCGAAGATGAGGAGAAGATGAGGTCGAGGAAGACGAACAAGATGAGTATTCTAAGATGATTGAGATAGATGACTTTCATTTTGATAATTACGTAGAGTTGGTTATTATCTAGTCTTGGTTATTATCTGAATGTACTATCTGGACTTAGATGTTTCTTGTAGAATGTACTATATGAACTTAGATGTTTCTTGTAAAATATACTCTCTACTTATATGTTTCTTGTAAAATGTATTATCATATGTTGTCTTGGTTATTATCTTGTCTTTTTTAACTTTCATATTTCTAGTCTCTATTATTTGTTGTCTTTGTTGTTATCAGGCATGACAGGTCGTCGCGGATCGCTCCGCATTTCCCGACATGGGGCAGGGGTACTGATACTGGCAGAGGACAGGGTACTCCTTCGGTACCTACTGGTGGTACTGCTAGAGGACCGGGTTCTTCTTCGCTACCTCCTACTGTACCGGCTCTGGATCTTCGTCGTCCAGTACTCCTGTGTATCGGACAGTAGCTCCGCCCTACAATGCTACGTGGCATATCTCCTGAGACGAGTAGTTCCAGGCCTGAGATTGCTCCCGAGAGTAGCGTTCCTCCTGCTGATTCGACGATAGAGGCAGATGAGCAGATGGAGGAGGGTGCGCCGACGGCAGACCAATATCAGGCAGATGATGCCTGCGCACCTCCGGAGGAAACGAGGATGGAGATCTGGGCCGACAGTACAAAGTAAGTATTTTGGTTTATCATTTTTTTCTGTGTTTATCATAAATTAACTTTTCTCATGAATATAATATGTCTGTATAGATATCGTCCCCCGTTGGTACAGAGACGTCTAGGCCAGCTCCTGAGGCAAAAATGGGGGTCCTTGGATAAACTACTCGGATGCTCTGGATGATAGGAAGGCCTACTGGTTTGCGCGCTTCAACGTTAAAATAGATTTGCTTTTAACATGAATTATTTGATTTATGCATATTAATATTACTGAAAAATATTTGGTTTGCGTACTCTTCTAGGATGTGTTTTTCTATCCACCGTACCGGACCGAGTGATCGAAGGGATGTTTTCTGCTGTCGCTGCTAAGCTGATCCGCGATGCTATCAATGATCAGAAGGCTCGTGATCGCCGGAAAGCCGATCCAAGGTTGGATCACCCTTGATCAGTGGGATACGATAATGGCTCGATTCAACGTGCCAAGGTACAAGGAAATGTCCAAGAAGGCCAAGGCGGCTAGGCCATGCCTCGAAGTGGTGCGGTGGGTCGATTCCAATGACGGAACATTTCGTCGTCTGGTATGTATTTTTCTTTCAGAAATATTATTTTAATGCAAATCGATAAATTATTACTAAGATAATATATTTAATTACAGGTAAGGAAGGTCGGTAATGCCGACATGGTGACCGTCTTCCAGGCCACCCATCGGAAGGGCAAAGGCCTTATTGACGAGAGGGCCGAGCTTGCCTATGTAAGTATTAAAATACTATTTGTTAATTATAATACTTCGTGTTAAATTTAATATAACTTAGTAAATATGCATGCAAATAAATATTCATGTAGTTAGTAATAATAAGTAATTAATTAGAAATTAGAAATCATAGAGTACTATCCATACTTTCTAGACCGAGTATTAGAGGCTTCGGGTCCAACGACTGCTAGTGCACCTACTGCGGGAGAGGCCGGTACTTTTTGCAGCCCACTCAAGCTCCGTCGGCGGACGAGCTGTGGATGACCGCGCTGGTGGCCTCCGTAGGGGTATATACTATGGTACAGGATCCTATGGCGCCCTAGTTGTGAGCCAGTCCTCTAGGGTATCCCCCGCTAGTGTGCATGGTCCACAACCGTCCCAGGAGTCTGCCCGAGTCCACCAGATGCTGGAGTCTCTTCGGGACGAGCTACTCTGACGGATTCAGGACCAGTCTTAGCACCAGTCGGATGAGCCTACGCTTACAGTACGATTGGATGCGCTCGACCGCAGCATTATGGCTTCGGCCTGTGACTAAGCGGGCAGAGCAGAGCGTCACCGATCTTAGAGCATCGACGGAGTGCAACGTATTGGATCTGCAGGCATCACAGATGACCATGGGCGAGTGGCTGAGATTGTACAAGATTTGGTGGCTGATAGCAGTGATATAATGTTATCTACCATGGATTCATACCACCAGCGACTTACAACGTTCGAGCGTTATCGTCCTTCGGGTGCGCCTTCATCGCCGTCGACTCCGCCGGCGCCACTGCCTTCTTCGTCGATACCGACTCCACTGACACTACCTCCTTCATCGGTGTCGATTTCACAGGAGGACTATGAGCTTTTCATAGCCCTTCGTCGTGACGTGCCCCCTCCTGCTCCAGATCCCCAGCAGTCCGAGTTAGGAATGTTTGTATTGAGTGTTTGAGTATTTGTTTTTCTTTGTATTTGTTTGTGACACTTAATTGTTTGTGACACTTGTTTGTTGGTTGCATAGAAACATTGGTAATTGGTTGTGTAGGCCCATGACAATTTGGATATTGGTTTATATATGTTGTGTGGACTTTGGTTATTTTATGTTGTTATTGTCGTTTCATTTGGATGTTAATTTACCGGGGTTGTTGTTCCACCGAAGGGGTCGGCGAACCCAGGGATAAAATGTGCTTGTGTATTGTGTTTCAGATTAAACTTCAGGGAGAAAATGATTCTGTAGAAAACTACATACAGTAATTTATTTATTTTATTTTTTTCAAATTTAGCGACGTCTACCGACGTTTACCGATGCTTTTCGACGGCACATTGCGTCAGTAGACGTCGCTAAACTGGCATATATTTCTAGGCTACTGACGTATAGTGACGTCAGTTTCGTCGGTATGCGTCGGTAAATTTCCTAGAATTTTACCTCATTTTCCCAGGATATACCGACGTATAGTGACATCACAAAACGTCGGTAATATATACTGACGCATAGCGACATCAAAAACGTCGGTAATTTTCCAAGGTAATACCGACGTATAGCGCATCATAAACGTCGCTATTTCATCGACGAAACGACGGTAAACGTCGGTATATTACCGACGTATCTTTGCGTCGGTAAATGTCGGTGTTGGCGACGATCAGCGACGTCTTTCCAAACAGCGACTAAAGTTTCCGTGACAAGAGGAAGATGTCGTAAAATACGTCGCTAAACTGGTTTAGCGACGTCTTTAGGCGTTTAGCGACATCTTTAGACGTCGCTAAAATAACTTATTCTGGTAGTGCGGTATTGGATCGAGGGAGGGGGTGGGGGAGGTGGTTAGATAGGGGATGATGTCGGGAAGGGGGGTCGAGGAGGGGGTAGGGGGGTCGGGGAGGTGATGCTGTCGGCACACACACATACATACATACATACATACACACACACACGCACACACACACACACACACTATATATATAATATATATATATATTAATACATATATATATATAAATATATAGGAGTATATATAGAGGAGTATATATAAATTTTAGTAGGCTTGTCACGATCCAATCCCAAAATTATTTAGGACGAACCGGATCATGCCCATCCTGCACCGCTGTGAGACGGCGGCAGTAAGCTGTTCTATATGCAGGTATTCACAATCACATCTATACATTTGTCACAACTTGTATATACAAAATTTTAAAACTTTTATTCAACAATTGAAAAGTACAACTAGAAATGGAAGAGCTGAAACAAAGTACTAAATTCAAATTAACAAAACTCTAAAACTAAAAACTGGAAAACGACTAGCTAGGCGGTCGGCTAATCGGCCTCAGGTTCTGCGTCCTCCAAGGGGGACTCTGGCAACACCACAGATACAATACCGGGTCATAGTAGCTATTGTACAATAGCTCAGCATCCTCAATGTCACCTAAAACGTGGGTCTCCAGTTAGGAGGGAGCAAGTACGAATATGTATCTCATATTTCAAATAATAATGGAAAAGTAGGCTAAACAGTTGAAACAATATTTTCCAGCAATTTAACAATTTAAAACAACATGATTTGAATGTGTAATCGTCTATGACCGGCTTGGGTTGTACAATAGTGTCCTAGCGACGCGATACGGCTTATTCCCGTTGTAAGAGGGGTAAGCTCGTACAATCATGCAATATGGGGGATATTGGTCATAAATGTTACACTATTCCTCCAATCTCCACAATCAATATCAATCAATATTTGAACCGTAGGAGAGAGTTCCGTGTAGCAATGTGGTTTAAACATACAATTGACAATTACTAAATAAAATGTAAGAAAATATAACCGTACCTTGCCTCTGTTAATTTACTGGTTCGGGAATGTCGGTACCGAGGAGGAAGTCAAGTATGTCTCCAAGATCCTACAGTTGAGAGCCTTGACTTAGAACCACAATAAAACCATTCTAGGTGTGCTAGTTACAATATCTAGATGCAGACCCTAGTCAGGTTTTAAGTTATTAATTAATCTACCAAAATTGTCTAATGTCGCAAACTACGTTCGTTATCATTTTAATTGAATAAGTCGGTTGATTAATTGAGAAAATAGCAATTACCGTTAATTTGGCAAAACTTTGTATTTTATATATATATAAAACTAGGCTTTTTCTTTTAAATGAGAAACAGGTGAATTGCTAAATTACTAGATTATTTATTATGAGAAAACTTTATTAATTTTTTTATAAAAATATATATCCATTTTATATTCTATGCATTTAATGGCGAAAACAATATTCCAGAAAAACAACAAAAACTACGCTACACAATACATGGTCATAGAGAAATAAAAGAAAAACTGGGCTTATGCCCTTTACAAATTATTTACATAAATTAATTAATTCCTAAGGCGAGCTCTGAGTGCCGCGAACGTCCAAACAGTAGGCCGAGGCCCTGCACCATAAATACTAAAGGTACCAGTTCTAAAATAAATTATAATTGAAATAAAAACTAAAGAGTCTTAGACTTGGTCTTGCAATCTCATGTTGCTGGCTAACGCCTCAACGTACATGTGACCCTGTATCGTTTGTATTTTGCGAGGCTCATTCGACCGATATAGTCGTCGCCTAATTGGTGATACAAAATCCATAAAATAAAAAACCAACAAATCCAATCTATAAATCATTTTGCAAAGATCATTTTCTTTGGAAAAATAGGTTTTATTCAAATTACTAATTTTATAAGGAAATCCCTTTTTTTAAAATATTTTCTAAAAATTTGGGTATCTCCTCTGTAATTGGGACAACCCAATCCTGGGAGGATGCCAACCACAACACAATTAAATATCCCAAACCAGGGATCGCCAACCCAAAAATGAATATATAACACAAACGTGAACCACACACAATTAAATCCAAACATAGAAAATATGCTGCGACGTAACCATTACTCTACGTATCACCCAAAAGCAACCATATTCAAAATACCGAATCCCGAAACGGGATTGGGACCGCATCATCACAGACTATCTACGGGAGGGACACGAGGAAACGAAGTTATACCTCAATTGCTCGACAAAAGCTCTCAGATGCAAATATTAGAAGAAAGAATTCCGCGGACAGTGGGAAGCGGCTCGGAACAACGCACAGAAGGCGCGGACAACAGCTCTGGCGGCAGAAAATATGCCGACAGCGTACGAATAGCGAACAACGCGATCGGTGCACGGGGAAGTGCGACCAGCGTTGGTTCTGCGCCCAAAAATGTGCGGAGGGCCGCCAAAGACGGACAGCGGTTAGCCAGCACGGGCCGGCGGAAGACGTCGGCCGTCGAAAGATCCGCGGGGCAGCGGCCTGGTCGGTCAGGAGGGTCTGACCTCGGGAAGACCACGCCGGTCGGGGGCGGTCAGATCCGGATGACCAGCGGGCTCGGGGCCGGCAGATCTGGCTAGGTACGACCGAGGGAACGGGAGGTGGCGACGGACGATCGCGGGTTAGCAGTGGCGAGGATGATCCGTAGGAGATGGTCTGCCACACGGGGTCGCTAGACAGCGAGCTGGCGCTGGGGGGAACAGGGGCAGCCTGCGGGCGGTCGGCCTGGCGGCCGCAGGGTGTCGGGGGCGGTCGAATGGGCGGACGTACGGCAGAATCTTGCCGGAGGAAACGGCGGGAGGCCGCTGGAGGCGGCGCTCGGGTGGAGGCTGAAGAACAGTTTGGCAACTCTAGAGGGGGGTGAATAGAGTTTATATAAAATAACCAATTAAAAATAACTCTTTCACTAACAATGAATAATCAGAGTAGAATGCGGAATATAAAAGAGAAACAAGAGAGCATACGCAAACACGGCGATTTTAACCTGGTTTCCCTCGTGGAGGACTAGTCCAGGCCTGAGAACTCTAGCTCAGGATTAAATCCACTATTTGTGAAATAGTAGTTACAACCCGTGCCTTTACTTCAGAAGAGCACGTCAACTTCTTACAGAGAATCGCAGTGGCGATTTGCTTGGAATTGTCCAAGCGACTTCTTCACTCTTGCACAAGATTCCTAACTGAGAGATGCTGAGCACTCGAGACTTAGGAGGCTTGTGGCTAGTAGATGGGAAGGGTATGGCTTATTGAGCTTGTAGGAGAGAAGAGAAGAGAAGATTGAGTGAATGAAATGAGAGAATTCATGCCCTATTTATACTGATTTTTGAGGCAGAATTCGGCCAGAATTCGGTTAGGGAAATTCAAAAATTTGGCCGTTGGACAGCTAGCAATCCAGCTAACCCTAAAATTAGGTTCCTGATTTTTAGGAGACAGAGTTCGGCCCGAACTCTGTGTGGAGGCAGAGTTCGGCCCGAACTCTGTCTCCAGAGCACAGAGTGGAACAAAAGGGACTTGTGGGCAATTTTGTTTTGGTGGAGCTTTGGGATTTTGGGTAGGCTTATAAACTAAGTTCCAAGAGCTCAGCATTACTCAGAGTACATACTTCTAGACTCAATAAAATGCAAAAGTACAGACTCGAAAATACACTGAGATCGGAAGCTGAGCCGTCGTTTGTCCTGAACTGAATGCAGACGTCGTGTGTCGTATTGATTTTATACAGATATTATTTAGTCAATGTAGTCAATATCTGGTTGACTGTGACTTTGTGCCAACAATCTCCCCCATATTGATAATTGACAAAATAATAATGTATATTTTAATATTCATACCTGGACACAGATCACTATAACACAGCTCCCCCATAAACAGAGCCGAGCTAGAATCAGATAGCTCCCCCGTAATCAGCGAACGGTGACGAGAGCTAGAACTCAGATAGCTCCCCCGTAAAAGATGCATAGAACCTGTGGCCTGATAAATAATATTTTCCCAAAAGCACAACAAGCACCGACAGATATCCAAATCCAAAAAGGCACATACATTATTTCTCCCCCTTTTGTCAGTTAACAATATGACGACGCATAGAAACTGTATATTTAAAAACATGTAAAGAGCAGTATAAACAATGAATAGGAGGCCAACCACACCAGGCAGAGAAGAAACGTATAATGCTAATAAATAAGTCACTGAAAAAACTACGAATGAAAAATATAAGTGTCATCCACCAACCAAAATGTCAAGCACATCATCAAAGTAAGACATAAATTCAGTACAGTAATCCATAATAACTGAAATAACTAAAGCAACTAGGAAACTACGATCATCAGCAGCGGCAACATCAAACAAGCCAATCTCCGTCACGGAGCACGAGAGGGTCCTGGAACATCTGAAGGACCAGGGAAGGAGCGACGAGGGTCCACAAAAGCATCATCCGGATCCATATACCTCATGACCCACGGATCGTCTATGCGATGACCCGCGCGATCTGGATCCCGCTCAATAGGCACATGCAAATCAGGATGACGAGCAAGCGAGTACCGCATATCATGCAGAGAGTTCCCAAGGGCACTGATCTGCAAGGTGGTACGGTAATCCAGCTGCGTCCTCGATCATCCTCAATAGCAAATCGATCGCGAAGCATAGTCTGAATAGACTCCAGGGTGGCAGGAGGAAGAGGGGCATCCTGACCGAGTGGAGGAGCGTCAGGCTCCTCATCAGCGGAGTGCTCAGATGACTCGGGAGAGGCCGCGACAGGCTGAAGGCGTCGCGCCTTGGATAGAAAAGCAGGTGCAGGCATAAATAGACAATCATGGATTGGAATGATGAAAGCACGAAAGACTAAAGGAAGATACAGAGGATAAACCAAAGCTCGTGGTTTCCTCCTACAGCGAATCATCCAGTCCATCATAGTACGTGGAAGATTGAAATGAATTCCAAAGTGAAGATGATAAAGAGCAGAAATTCAAGATAAGTGATTTCATCAGGGGAACCGATCTTGGGTAGAATGGTGTTAGACATGATCCAATGAAGATCAGAAAAATATGGGTTGAGATATTTTGTCATGAGCTTTCGAGGACGTTGTAAGGAGTGCACAGATCGTCCTTGAAGCTTTCAAGAGAAAGTCCGTTGGGAAAATGGAACGAGCGAGCATCAACAAGCCTTTCCCAAGAACTTGGCTCAAGAAATCAAGATATTCTGCTAATTCAAAGTCATCAAACGAGATATCGATACCAGCAACTCGTGAATAATACGAAGATCATCAAAGGTTAAGTTGCAGTAGAACATTTGAATGGCATGACGATAAATAGCAGAAGATGTAGTGATGTTCATCAATATAAAGGTCATGGAATAAAGAATCATATTGAGAAATTTGAAAAATTGATAGGATGTCCTGTGAATACCTGACGATTCCGAAAGTCACTAAACCAGTTGTTTGATGCATCAAGTGAGACAAAAAGTCTATTGTCATAAGTGGAAGGATGTAGAGGACGAGGTGGATTGAACAAAGGGTGAGGTGGTTGAGGTAGTTCAATGATTTGTTCAATTGATGGAGAAGAATCTGAAGAGGAAATACTCTCAATTCGAATCCTCTTCCCACGATTGAACAAGCAAGGAGCCATTAAAAGATTTTAACTAGAAGATAGAAATATGAATTACCTCAAACAGGTAAAGAACAATGGAGGAGAATGGAGAGGAGACACCTTTTTGTTGATTTGAGAAGCAATGGGGTACTCTGGATCAAAAACTAGGGTTAGGGTTTCAAGGAAAGTGTGTATAGGTGAAAAAGGTGGTATAGTGAAGGAGAGAGGTAGAATCCCGACATAAAGTAGGGTTTAGTCTTAGGTCGGTAATATGACCATTGGATGAGAATTGATCCAACGGCTGAGACAGATCAGATCCGATTCTGGACCCTTGGGACCGAACTCGGCCCGAACTCTGATAGGGGCAGAGTTCGGCCCGAGTTCTGGTTCAATAGTCCAGAACTGAAAATAGGCAAAAGTCAGGAAGAAAATGTTTAATAAATAAACAAAATGATAGTCGGGGAAAACAAAGAGTGTTGAATGCAAATAAGAGGTATACAGAAAGTAGAATGAACTTTTAGAAAAGTCAATTAGGCAATATTAAATTGAAACAAGCCATAATAATAAGGACATATATTGCAGTTCAATAGTCCAATTTGCCATGGGTTAGCTGCAGGGGCCGGATCCCAGCTAGCGTAGTCCTGAAGACTAGTGACCGTGTCGCTTAGGCTTTTACGCCTTGTTGTCAGAAGGCCCTTTCGGCTTGTACCCATACCAAATTCTTCGTAAGGAATCACAATATACTCGATATTTATGCAGGTGAGTTTCAATTTATGACTGCTTCATCTAAGATTCCAAGTTCACGACAAAGAAAATTAAAGCGCTCTTCGGATAGTGGCTTAGTAAAGAAATCTGCTAGCTGATGATCAGTGTCAATAAATTCCAAGTTAATCGTGCCATTTGCTGATGATCACGCAAAAAGTGGTGTCTGATCTCAATGTGTTTAGTGCGTGAGTGACAGACAGGGTTCTAGTTAAATTGATGGCACTAGTATTGTCACAGAATATAGGAATATGCATGAAAGATAAATTGTAGTCTTCAAGGGTTTGCTTCATCCACAGGATT